>CAAKHD010013768.1:105700-177969 GCA_901007705.1 Fistularia tabacaria | reverse complement strand
TTTTTTATTAAAAAAAATCCCGACAGCACCGAAGTAGGGGTGAGGAAAAGTGAAATAAAGGGGGGGGGGGGGGGGGGGGGGGGGGGGGGGGGGGGGGGGGGGGGGGGCTTCAAGCGTGGTCTTAAAAGAGTACAGTCTTCCACATGTTGAGATGTGGTATTCGATATCGTCAAGTGTATCTCAGGCGCGGGTGCTTCCTACACGCTGAATTTCATGAGCAGATGTTTGTTTTAATGGATGCTCTAATTGCTCTTCCGTAACATGCATCAAGACAACTGATGCAAATGGGACGGTACAATGAAAACACATGGCTGTTTTCAAAGCATATTTAGAGTGGATGCAACTGCATGGGGGGGGAAGGGGGGGAGAGCGGAGACATTATCAGCAGGTACATCCAAGACTCTTGTGCTCTTTTGTTCAGCTCAGCTGAGATGTTGTCAAGCCCTTTGTGAGCATCTGTGTGTACTGCAGTTCTTCAGCACTATAAAACTGAGCCTGGCTGCCGCACTGAAAAAGATTTTTTTATTTTTTTTTCCCAGCGATATAAGTTGCCATGGAGATAGTGAGCCCCACTACCGCTGCTTACTCTCTCTCTCCCATCCCGGCTCCCATAGAGAATAGCTCCTCTGTGTATGAACCGCCAGCTGTTTCAGACATAAATAATAGAACGCAGAGTGCTGCAAGCTAAGCCTCAGGCATCAATAATGGATATGGGAGCTGGATGGATAGTGGTGAAGAGTGACAGGCTTGTCACAGGGGCTTGTTCTAACACCTCACCTCTCTCTCTACACTTGCATGCATAAGCGAGTGTGTGTGGTGTGTGTGGAGCTTTAACCAAACTGCCTCTCTGATGTACTGCTAAATATGCTGCACAGAATTGTGCACCAGAGTCGATAGCATTGTAAGAGAACTAGGTCAAATGCTCTATATGCTTACCATACTGCAGTGTCTGTGTGTGAATGTGTGTTTGCCATTCGCGTGAGTAAAATCACTCCGGCTGGCCTCAAACTGTGTGTATTTGTCTTGTTTAAGAAGAATCTACAGCTTTTCCATTGAGGCTGCCTTGTGTTGCTAGGCAACAAACCTGACCTCAGCCAAATTACACGTACAATGTAGGAGCGAGCACAGATTGCACGTGCATACACACACACACACACACACACACACACACACACACACTCACACACACACATCCGAACACACAGGTGGATTGAGAACAATGAGCTAGAATTGCATTACATTGCATCAGAGGAAATCTTTGAAATGGGCTCCAGGTCCAAGCAATTTATCGATATAACGCTCACGCCCAAGGTTGGGCGCCGAACTTAACCACATACACCCACACACATGAGTTTAGTCCGGTGTTTGGCAGGCGAATGTGCTGTGCGCCCCCTCCTGAATTCTACAGTTGATTGAAAAAAAAAAAAAAATTCTCGCATGTATAAAAGTGGAGGTGATTAATAATGCATGACAGCGGAGCGGCAGCGAGGGGAAGAGAGGGAGAGACCGTGTGAGAGTGTGCAAGTGTTTATGCTAGAGGCTGCTCTGACTCACACAGCTCAAGTTGGGGTTTTGATGTTTGCTGTGTTCGTGACCATGTGTCTGCACCTGTGCTTGATGGGAAGACTGACAGGAGAAACCTTTTCGACTTAAAGCGATGTCCGATTGGCTATCGGGAATCCGTGGTCCTCTTAGAGAGTCCTCTCATCTTTTCTCCTCTTTATCTTCAGATCGTCACTTGCTCGACACACCTCTCATCTTTTCCTCCCCCTTGCTGTCTCCCGCTCGCCATACATCTTCCGGAGAGTCTTCTGTCTGGTTTACTTTTCTCTTCCCCTCCCGACTCACTCTCTGTTGAGCTCTCTCCCTCCATATCTTTCCATATTTACCCGTCACTCCCCCCTCCTTGCTCTCCTTCCCTCCCCCTTCCTTTCTCTCTCTCTTTCTCTCTCTCTCTCTCTCTCACTCCCTCTCTCTCTCTCTCTGGTCGAGCTCCAGTGATATCCTGTTAATGCAGGCGGTGTATCAGTCTATCTCGCCATCTGCAGTAGTGGAGCTAGCTTCTCTCTTCTTCTATCGTCAGGATCTCTCCATCAGCGCACCAACTTCAGCCCATCTCTTTAGATGAATGTAAATAGATGCAGACTGATGGAGCATGTTTGACTATCGCAGTGTTGTGCTTGTACGTGTGTGTTTGTGAATTTCCAGTTGCGAAAGTAAAAAGAAAAAAAAAAAAAACAATCGGTTAAATCTTCTGCGAAAGTGAGTGAGGACAGGGTTGGAATACTATGTGTGAACTAGGCAGCCAGGGAGGCTTGGACGGTCGTTGGCACTGTTCGGCTGCTCAGGTAGAGACTTGGCTCTTTTAGCATGCTCTTTCTTTCTTTCTTTCTTTCTCTCCTTTTCCTGCCATTGTCTTTTCCCTGTTCGTGAAATTTGTCTGCGTTATTAATTATACCAGCATGCCCTGTTGATCAAGTCAATGCAAAGTCCTGGCAAAGATGGGGAGAAAAGAGGGAGGAACAGAATGAGGGTGGGGCAGAGGGGCGGAGGGGGTTCTGGAATTTACATCCTCCCTGCCCAGGTTTTTGAAACTGGAGACTTATTGACGCGATCGAAGTTGCGAGTTTGTTTTCCTCGTGTTTATTGTCCCCCGAGTGATGGGTAAATCGATAATGAAACTGGCACCTTCCCAAGTTAATGGGATGGTCAGCTGAATGGATGATGTCACAGATCGGGGGGGGAGCGTGGGGGATCCTGTTATATTAACTCAGCAGCATTTGGGGCATTTTTTTTGGTGCATTTTTTATTCGTTGTGATAGCGGAAAATCGGGATTCAGGGCAAGCTCCTGTGGGGAGGGCACATAGGTGTCCCTGGATCGATAATCAAGCCCGGTGGCTCGACGTTGATCAGTGACAGGTGTCAGTGGTGATGTGTGTCCTACCGGCCGATTGGTTCTTGTGTTATTTGAATCCTGGCAAAGGCACAGAGGTTTATTGACTGGCTGTAGTCCAGAGGCTAAGCTTACCCGAGCAGCATTTGACAGCCCAGTGGGCAGAACTGATTGGAAAGGCAGTCAAGGAAAGAGACAGAGTCAAGCATCAATAATCTGATGTATGTTTTAGGCCAAACTAAACCACAGCAGACATGCCGGGACCGGCATCGACACCGTTCAAGGCCGGTGCAGGTCGCTCTACAGCTGAAATGATGGAACTGAGCGCTTCTCTAACCTTATGTAAGCGTTGTTCTTCCAAAGACAAGGCAAAGATGGAGAGAGACAAAGATGGAGATGCAGCTAAGTGAATTAAAAAAAAAATTTGGGGGGAAGAACGCTAGGAGAATCCCGCTAAACCATCATCAACTACTTTGTGCTTTGATTTGGTTCAAACGCTGCTCTGCTCCGGCTGTCTGGTTGTAATCTGCCTTCTACAGCTCTACTATTTTACAGCTCTGCCACTCTACCCCCTCTTTTATTCTTTGGGCTACGAACATCCTCTGCAATGCATCACAATCCAATTTTAATTTAGGACTGGCACAGAGAGCTCAGCGTGTTTAAAACTCACACATGCGTACGCATAAATGACACACACACACACATTCATACCATAGCACCAAAGCGGGCAATATTTAACAGTAGGTTATGAATATGCAGAATGCATTAACACAGTGTAAGTGAGGACCGCAGCACTTTGAAGTGCTTCTCTTATTACACTGCCTTTTCTTGCTTTTTCTACCTAAATTCCTTTTTTTCCACCCATCCATCCGGCCCACTGGCTTCACACTGGAATATTGAATCAATGCACAGGTTCCCACAGAGGGTGCACACTCCCCTTTTTTATTTATTTTTTTCTTATTCCCCATCATTTTAACAGCCTGAACTTAGAGTTGCCATAGCAACAGGAGGAGCAGGGATGAAGAGGAAAAAGGGCATCTTTCCATAGAGGGGGAGGGAGGGAGCAAGGCGGAGTGGTTCTGGAGATATTAGTTTGTCGATATAGGTTCTGAGTTGGAATGGAAGTGGCTTATGGACATGCTGCTTCATTCAGTTTAGTAAGAGCGATGATGGGCTGGAATATTCAATTACAAGCGGTTTTACTGGACTGTAGCCTCTAGTTGCACACTCTCAAGGTAACAGTGAACATTAGTCGGTGCAAGAGGAGGAGAACAGAGAAATATGGAGGTGTGCAGGGAAAAAGAATGTCAGAGAAGAAAGATTGGGGAGATTCAAGAGCGTAAGGGATAATAACTGTCTGTTGCCTTGCGGTTTTAAATAGGATCCAATGTTTCTCTCCTCCCTCCGCCTTTATTCAGCTCTTCTTGCTTCTCAAGGTTTTGGACACTTGCCATCACCGGGGGCCGCAAACACTTTGTGGCAAACTGAAAAAATGGGTGGGCGGTGGACCGATGCTGTGTGCTCACACATGTAGAAACCAATCTAATTCACTGCACGCGTTGATTAGCAAAGCCTGAAATGTGGTGTCATGAAGCATAGGCTTTATTTTCTATCACGGTGCTAATTTTTATGAATCTTCTCTCCGCAGTCGGCGGATGACCTGCTGGTGGCGTCAGCAGAGTGTCCGAGCGACGATGAAGATATTGACCCCTGTGACCCCAGCTCAGGTGAGATACACTCACCCCATAGATACATATCGCGGCACTTTCTTTAGCTCAGTTTCCATGTGTCTTCCTCCATCACGTTGCTCAGTTTTTCTCATTTTGTCGCTCTCTTCAATGATTTTTTTATTTCCACTCAGGTTCCTGCCTCCAGGCATCATCTAACACTCCACATCCTCTTCCCCGATCTACATCTTCATCCTTTCCTTTGCTTTTACCCACACCGCCTCACCTTTTCCCCTGTTAATAATCCTTTCCTTCCCTTTCATCCTTTTACCCCTATTCTCTCTTTTTTTGCAACCGTTGTGCTTTTCATCTCCACGCCGCCTAAAGAATTCACATGGTGCCGTAACTGCGCCTCAGCCTCGGTCCACATACATGTCAAATGCGTGCAATAAAAATGTATGAAATATGCACCTGTGCTCTCATTGTCCTCTCGACAGTATGTCATATAATCTGTTTTCACATTATGTAATATTATGGAAACAGCTTTAGCCCCAAGCTGCAGCCCCCTCATGCCAACATGTCGCATTATGCAAAATGCCTGTGTAATAATTCATCTTGATGATGCATCAAATCCCTCTGCTTCAGGTCTTCGTTCTCCACCACCTTGACTTGTAATGTAAATTAAAATTGTATGCGTCAAACTGCGATGTGACATTGCGTTGCCGGGCAATGCAAGAACATGTATTAAGAAAAAATGTGTTAACTATGATTTTCTGTGTATCAACAATGTGGAATCCGGATAAATATATCTGGTTGTTTTACCTTTTTTTTCATAATCATGTGACAGTGATTTGACAATTAGTCACGCTGGAAATTCATAACAAAAGTTTTGAAATCGGTGACGAATTGGCTGAAAATTAGAAAGCTGTCATCTGAAACCCATTGAGATATCAGATAAATAACTCTCAGGAAACAAATGGAAAATTTGAACGTGGTCGCGAGAAAATAAGCACGAGAAAAGTTCTTTCATTTTTCGGATATTCTGATATACCTGTGAGTCATTTTCCAAATCACTCAGCCCCGTGACAGTATCTCCGTCCCTGTAACCTTCGCAGCCCGCCCTCCGCTGCCAGAGGTGAAGGTGTTCCCGGGACCCTCCGAGGTGGTGCGGGAGAGCAGCAGCACCACGGGCATGGTGGTGGGCATCGTGGCGGCCGCGGCCCTCTGCATCCTCATCCTGCTCTACGCAATGTACAAGTACCGCAACCGCGACGAGGGCTCGTACCACGTGGACGAGAGCCGCAACTACATCAGCAATTCGGCCACGCAGCCCAACGGCAGCACCAAGGACAAGCCGCTGGGCATCACTAAGATCTCCAAGAACAAGAAGAACAAAGACAAGGAGTACTACGTCTGAGGCGGAACACGTCCGACACACAGACATACGCATACACCTTTATATATAACGGTATATGTACATAAATAGGTATAATCTCAAAAAAAAATTACACACAAGCACACTGACATAGACATGCTGATGTTAATGTTTACTCTACAATAATCACACATGCATTCATTTTCAAGCAAACACACACACACACACACACACACACACACACACACACAACGAAGCACAAACATATGCACACACACAAACTGGCCTGAGGGCGAGGACCCTTAATTGTACAGTATTTACCAATGAGCTGAGCCTCCAAAAAGAGGCTTGTTTTATGAACATAAATACAATTTCAACTGATTTAGAAAGCACCAGTTCAACTCACAGTTACTATTTTGGGCCCAACCAGTACAGAGCAGCGGGACCTCTCCTGTTGGATTGAGAGAGGCGGAAGAAGACTTGCAGTGACGCGCACGGCAGACTGAGCGTGTTGAGCGGAAGGGCAGAGCACCAAAACAAAGATGTAAAAGCACCAAGAAAAACACTAAGTGTCTCTTCTCAGCTTCTTGGCCTTCCTCCCTGTTAGCAGACAGGACTTGATGAAGCTCTGAGGATGCTGGAAAAGCAAGCACACTGACTGACAGTCCCGAGTCCGACCCCCCCCCCCCCAAGCGACAGGACAGGAAATCAGGGTGTAAGCCACAGAGGCAGTGAATTACGACTGCATAGGCAGAGGCAGACCTGGTGCCGTAAATATAACTGACGAGCCGTGGTTGTTGCGCTGCAGAGCTGCTGTTTTATGGCGCCCTGTAAATCACGAAGGTGGAAATCTGCAGAAAAAACCGAGAGATATTTTCTTGGACAGGATACTTGAGACTTCAGATGCTACCTACAGACGCCAGTCATGCTTGACTGCGGCGTCACACACATGCAGAACACACGCACACACATACTGACAAATCTACACGCGCAGACATGCAACCTGCACTGCTAAAGACCCACCATATGTTCACACCTGAAGACTATATAATGGTGAAAATGACGAAGACCATTATGATAACTGTTATGGCAATGATAATGATGAATATGAAGAACATTTGGGCAGTATAGACTCTTTGGGGAAGGGAGGGGGGTTCTCATTGCACGTGAATTATCTTACTCCGTGTGATTTATACCACATTGAAACTCCAGAGGTTACACCTTGATGCACCACCATGAAAAACTTACCACCTTGGCTTGAAGCATTCCCACACTTCCAAACGTTTTCAGTCTGTGGAATTTAAGCAGTGATTTAATCTATGAATCCAATTTCAGTTCAAATCGTCATCGATAAAGTGTGACCATCTCGAATGTGCTGCATGCCTGAGTCTCTGAGCTGTGCTGTGGAATGGTGGCGTGTCCCACTAAGTCCAGAGGTGGTAGGTTTGCTTTTTCGGGGTGAAGAGGAGGAGGAGGAGGAGGAGAAGCGGGGTGATGCAGGTCTACGGTGTCCGACCGGCGCCGTGACCGAATGTTTACACCCACGATGGGTTTCCAGCCTGTTGTCTTATCGGCCACGCCCACCATATCCGCTCGAACCGCCACCTTTTATAGCAAAACCCGGCTGAGGAAAATAATCAAAAACAGAACAAAGTAAATGTCGCCATGTGTTGCTATTAGATAGAAAAGTCCAATTCATAATTCCATATTTGAACAATTGAGTTGCTTTGATTGATTTCATTGGCCGCCCCTTTTCCCTTGGGTTTTTCTTGTGTTCATGTGACCAATACAGGACAGACAGATGGGTTAAAATGGGCCACGGCGTAACAATCAGTCCACGGACTCTGCTGACCCCACGAACTACCGATACAAACAGTGCCATGCCCTGAACCAGCCCCTCCAGTTCTTCCAAGCGGTGTAACCGAGCAGTCAGATGCATGTGAAACAGAGCGGGGCGAGGACATGAAGGAAGGACCGTGTGTGAAATTTCAAAGTATAATGTTAAAATTAACCCCTTATTCTCACTCATCCGTAACTGGCCTTTTGACCTCCTTTTGCTCCCTCCACTCGTTTTCCCCCTGTTCGGTATGTTTCCCTCTCTGCCCTCCCTGCCTGTGTCTGTCGTTTTCTTTTCCTGCTCTCTTTGTTGCGTTGCCATCTGAAACGAGGGAGGCGTCTCAACGGACAGGATCCTACATCTAGGTGTTCATTAACCATGTTTATTTTCTATATGTACAATTTTTCTACAGTATTTACTTTTATTTTTATTGTTACGGTTCTTTGATGAACATAAAGTGGAAATTTATTATGAAAAATAGTTTTGAAGATTAATGAGTAAATAAAATATTACCCAAGTGAGCCTGGAGTGCGTTCTGTGTGTCGGTCTGTGCCCCGAGTCGCCTGCAGACATGGTGAGAAAAAATAGAAACGCACATTGAAAAGCATATCTTTTCCCTGCACATTCACTTCTCCTTTCTCTTAACTGAGAAGACACACCTACTCCTCCCGGTACCGCTGTAACTGGGACACTGGACGCAAATAAATACCCTTGCGCGCACAGAGAGCACTTTTGAAGTCTGACTCAGAGCAGCAAAGACAGCGTAGGCCTCTGCAGAGACTGCTGTTTGCCAGATCCCCAAAACTGCAGAGTCGAGCTTGTGTCTGCAGGTGAGAGGAACTGCAAGGACCCGCTATTTACATAAATCCCGCCCGAGTCCCTGCTTTGTTTATCTGGTCTGCTTTTCACGCTCTCTCTTTGTTTTTGTCTTTCGCTGAACAGCCTCTCCTCAGCGTGACGGCTCGTGTTGGGCGGCATCTGCCCACCGGGCTGTGCCGAGCTCAATCGGAGCTCGCAAATGTGGATTAAAATGATTCTTTCTTTACAGGCCGGGCATTCATTAATTGTGAAAAATTTTATGACTCATATACAGAAATTGTCATCATTTTCCGACCACCGTTTTCCCCTCAGTCAATTTATAATTCCCAGAAAAAGATTTAATGAAATAAAATGTCTGTTATCCCCCCCCTGAGATCAGCAAAAAAATAAAATCATCAAGAAATTATCTGACGGAAAAAAAAAAATGTTACTTGAATAAATCAAGAAATAACCGAAAATACAGCGAGAAATTGCCTCAAGGCAAAAATAACATTTAAATTCTAAAATATCTTCACAAATTTGTACGAAAACCGTAGCCTTTTTCATGTGCTCTCCAGCCCTCCCCCACACCCCCCCACTCCCTACCCCCACCAAAAATAGGATAAATAAATTTAAAATTAAAATTCGAACAGATGATTTGAGGGAGTGAACAAAGACTTTGGCCTTGGGTTTCCCCTGAGAAGAGAACCATCTTACTGTTTCCTGCCAGTAGCCATTTTAAGTTGCCTCAGTGCAAAGCAGCAAATACTTTTGAAACTTTCGAGATTTTCCTTCTTTGCCATTCAACAATTCTAATTTGGATTCATCTGAGATAAAACGATTGTCATTTCCACTCCATAGAATACCCTGCGTTATCCTAATTTTTAACCGTTTTCTCTGTGAGTTCCCACCATCTCTTTTTTTTTTTTTTTTTCTTTCCAGGGACTATTCTGAAAACATCACGGTTGTTAGGGTCACCGTCTGATCCCACGGAATGGGATGTACCCCAAGTACCCCTTGATATTTCAGCCATCTGAAAGTAAGTGCACATTTACATTTATGTCACGTCAGCAGCTGTAGCGATTGACACATTCATGTCTAGATCTCCTCAGCTAAAACCCATCGCCAACCACCTGATCGCCTTAAAAGTAGAAATCCGGTTAATTTCAAATCACTAGTTTCTGAACTTAAATATTTTGTCATCGCATTTATTGATGGTTCTGTGACGAAGAGTTTGACAAATCAAAGTTCTCATTGAGCCACTCTGTTATTTCACTTGCTGGTGACAGTTCAAGACTCTGAGCTTTAAAATTAAAGTTACATATTTGTTGATGGTTGCGATGGATCATTTCAGCACGTTTGCATTGTGAAACATCGACCTCGGGGCAGCAAAACAACGTAATTACAGTCTCTCAGTCTCTCCGAAAATTGAATTTATCGGGTGCTTTTCGACCCAGATGTTTAATAACCGCCATATAAAATCATGGGGTGTTTAGTTACATCAGTCATGCCAGCAGGGCTTCCGGCGGCATGTCAACGCGCTGACATTTCACACGCTAATGCGAGGGCTGTTCAGTATTCTGGAGATCCACACGTCTCGCCGTAACCCCAACCCAAGCACCCTATGACCTCCGATGTCTGTTACATTATACTAAAAGCAGGAAATTCATCAAACTGGGAGCCCAGGGTTTGGTGCCAATTCTTATTTTGCAACTTTCAAATCCAGGGAACAGAGAAAACCTGAGCCTCATTAATAAGCAAACTAACAACATGTTGACTTTAGATCCCTCAATTGTACTGATATGCTAAATTATAATCAATTATTCATATTTGCCATTCTCCAGTCACATCAGACTTGTTTGAGCTTTCAGAAATAGGTTACTTTCCTTGTTTTCATTCGGAACTGGACGTTGAAAAAATGTATAATCATTTTAAAAGCGGACCCATTAATATCAGTTTGGCCCGAGTTTCAGATTTTTTTGAGAGGAAAATAAATAAATCTCAAGTTCCAGACATTTTAATCCTATGACATTTCTGCTCCACTGAGGAGCAGAAATGTTATGGGATTAAAAGATCCTATAACAGAAAAACTGAGGGTTGTGTTTGGGGGGCTGCTGTTGTTGTGCTGAGAGTTTAGTTGCTTCAACTCCAAATCTTTGACTGATCTATCAAGACGGAGCATACTTGAGAATTCTCAGTTCAGTTTTTCAAAATGTAAGGTCTTGCCGGATATCAAGATGACCGGGTCGATCGGCACACCAGGCGCCCCGCCGACATCGGCCTTATCTCGGGAAGTCATTTTTTAAAATTTGCCGCCGACACTGATGCCTCTGCAGAGCTTAAGTGTGAGTTCTAATTCATTTTTTGGTGACACGAATCATTGACTCTGTGAATTAATTTCATTTGATCCTTGGAAAATCAGATTGAGGGCAGAGTTAAGGCTCTTTACTTGACTTTGTATTTAACTTTGTCCTCGTATTTGAAATATGTTTCCCACAGTGGCAGTACAGAGACCCCAGGGTGTCACAAGATGCAGTCTGACTGTCCTAAATGGATGGATGGATGGATGGATAGATAGATAGATAGATAGATAGATAGATAGATAGATAGATAGATAGATAGATAGATAGATAGATAGATAGATAGATAGATAGATAGATAGATAGATAGATAGATAGATAGATAGATACATACATACATACATACATACATACATACATACATACATACATACATACATACATAGAGGATATTCATATATTCATTTGTAATTGGAGCCCGGTGCATTTGCACACTATAAGGGGACAGATAGCATAACCTAAAATAAACAGAATGGTTACAACAAAGGTATATAATAAATAAATGCAGAATTAAGATGGATGTAATACACTGAAATACACACACAGAGAGAATCAAATGGATATAATATATATAGTAAAGTAGTATATATATACACACACAAACACAGACACATATATATGTATACGTGTGTGTATATAGAATATATATATGTGTGTGTGTGTATATAGTGTATATATATATATATATATATATATATATACACATACATATATGTGTATATATATATATATATATATATATTTACAGAATTGGACACATTTTCTTAACCCAAAAAACTCAGGACAAATGAAAGCGAGGAATTGCTAAAAAAAAAATCACGAAATACACCAAAAAAATGACCTAATTAATAATCTCATATAATCAAATCGATATAATTACCGGAGTAATTCCTGTTTAAAAAGTACTACAATTTTAAAAAGAAATGACATTTACGGATTTGATCATTCCTTTTCTTTTCTCTTCTTCTTAGATATTTTAAAGCCGACAGGCTGACTCAAATTTTATCAGGTTCATTTATACGTCCTGGGAATAGTCTAGAAGGAGCTCAGGTTTGTCTCTGGTGAAACATATTTATCTGTTCTGTCGGACAAGTGTCTGACCCAAGCAGTTACCCCTTTGAAAGGAGGTATTCTGTCTTTAATGAGATTAGTAACAGCGGTCTCAGTGCTCCTACGATTGAATTTTATAGCCAGGGGGTGAAAGGGGCAGCTGAACTCTACTTGATATTTTTATCATCAGCACCTCCCTGGCACAGGTGCTGAATAATCAGTCACATTTTTAATCTATAACTTCACATCATGAATCTTGAATACACACACAGATACCGCCTTTTCATCTCGACTCCTTTGTGCACCTGCGTTTTCTCAGAGTCCGTCTATCTGCTGGATTTCTCTGTCTGTCTCTTTCTTTCTCGCCGTGTGTGTGTGTGTGTGTGTGTGTGTGTGTGTGTGCGCGCGCGTGTGTGTGAGTGTGTGTCTGTCGGTTTGTCTTTCTGTGCGTAGTAATGTCAGCAGCTCAAGGCTGCATTTTTTCTTTCTGCTTTGGAATAAATCACAAAGAACTCTATTCCTCAACGTGAAGTTCCCACAGTGCGGCACACACGTGCACAAATACACATGTGCGGAAACAAACGCACATGCTCACGCACACAAACACACACATGCACATACAAATACACACAGACACAAACAAATCCGTACAAATACTCATCCATGTGCATGACAAGAAATTACAATACATAACAGAGGAGGCCATTAAAGTTGCATAAAGGAGTAACAGAATACATGTGTGTTTGCGTTTGTGTGTGTGTCTGCATGTGTGTTTTTGCACTTGCACGCATTCACACGCGTGCTTTCAGTGTCCTTGCAAACTGGCTGTCTTGCTGACATTCGTGTTTGGCGCAGGGAGCGGAGTAGAAAAGAATATTATGTCCGTCCTTATCAAACTGTCCTCATCTTTCAACACAAATACAAGAGGGAGACAAAACAGATTCATTCCTGCTTAATAATTAATTTTATTGTTGAGCTGCTCTGATAGAAATGAGCAGCAAACAAATGCTTTAAATTATGCAATTAAGAACCCTGAAAAAACAACAACCAAAAAGAAGCGGAACAGAATGTTTTTAGGACACGCTGGTATCTTCTGCTGTTCTTTCATAAAGTTAGAATTTCATTTCTTTCATTCAGCACAGTTTCCTATTATACAAAGTAACTTCCCTCCCAGTATACCAGAATGCAAATCCTTATCTAATCCCGCCTCTTCAGCGCATCATGGACCTAAAAGTGTCCAAACAGCAGGATTTCTCCACGGAGGTACCTCAAGGGTCCATACTGGGGCCCCTTTAATTCTAGATATACATGGAGGAACCATCTTCCTGTTGTTTCCTGTGTCATTGCTATGCTAACAACACCCTGCTTTTCATATTACCGACTTCATAGTCTTTGCATAGGTCTGCTCCTGTGTTGCTGAAATCTCTTGATGGATGAAAGATAACCTCCTCATGCAACTTGCAATCCCAACTGTCAATAATCCTCGCTCGCGCCGACAAAGTTTGCTCCAATCCCGGGTGTCACGGTTGATGGCCAGCTAACATTTAACCCCCTCATGTCTCATTCGCTCAGTACATCTCAACATGGTCTTTGCAACATCAGGAAAATTGGACCCAAAGAGAACAACTCCGGGCACAGGATCTCGTAGCATCATGCGTCAGTCACGACAAATCATCACTGGCAGGTCTCCCCCTGCAGTATGTTCAAATCTCTGCAGATCATCCAGAATGCAGGGGCGCAGCTGGTTCTCAGCCAGCGAGATACTGCAAGTAACCCCACCGCTCACGTTCCTCCAAAACCGAGTGTCTGCCAGCATCAGATTGGAAGCCTTGATGCTCTCTGACAAAACAGCAATTGAAATAGCTTCTTCGTCCCTGAACTCCCTTATTCAGGTTCTGCGTTCCCTGCTGTTCACTACAACCCGCTAGTAGAATACACCCTCACAAAAACCTGAACTCTGAAGTCACGATTCAACCTCAGTAGTTCCACCTTTATTTTTTCCCCATTTTATCCCATTTTTAATGGTAATTTATCACAATACCGTATAAATGTATCATAATACAACCTTTCTGACTCATCCTGCTTCTAGGCTTATTCTCGCTGTTCCCATAGAGCAGCGTGACTTTACACTACAGTGCAATGAAATGTGAAATCCACTGTGAGTAACAAAGGGAAAATCATAAACACTGTCATCGTGATGATATTTCAGCGAGTGTTTTCCCTCCCAAGCGTTCACTTCAGAGGACACAAATTGTGAGTCTTATTGTCAAGGAGATTGCCGGGTGTATAATTCTAAATAGCTTTGATTCAGAAAAACAGGCATCTTGTGCAAATGTAATTAGTACCGCATCATCATTTCTGGGACCAAGATGTGATTGCTTGTTTGTGTGATTTCGTTGTAAAGGGAGAAATTTCAAGGACCAAAGTTTAATGAAGGAGAACTGGAGTGCAGCCTTTAATTTGAAAAAAAAAAAAAATTAAAAAAAATCGCACAGCAAATGGCTTCATCAGTTCTTCCTAAAAGCACACACAGACACAAACACACACCGGCACACACACACACACACACACACACACACACGCACACGCGCACGCCGGCACGCAGGCAGAGCTGTATTTCGAACACTTCAAAGAACATTTCATTGACCTACATAAACCATGACAAGAACAATTATCACCACCCGCCGTACCGAACCCTTAGCCTTAAATTAACCTTAATTTACCTCAACCATATAATTCTAAAAATGCCCTCAACATAAAACGTATTACATGGTAATTATCCGCATTCATCTGGATTTTATTTTAAAGGGAGGTATGTCCTCATTAAGTTACACTGTTACATTACAGTGTAATAACACAGGCTATAGTAATAGTAATTGTAGTGCCGCAAATTTCTGTCTGCACTGCTTAAAGAGGGGACGATCCCAGACAAAACACGTCGGACAATCATGAACACCACAACGTTCGCCCTTCACCCTCCATCCTGAAGTCAGGCCTCCATCGTTCAACGATCGCTATTTGAATTTATAACCATACTGAAATGTGAGGCTTGATTTTTTTCTCTTTTTTTTTCCTTTTTTTTATTGTTTGTCGACCTGAAACGCATCTGCAGGAAAATTATCCATTTTTATCCCCCACGTCGATGAACCCCGACATCGAAATGGGGGTTTCGGCCAGAATCAATGGATCGACGACACGAGGAAGAAGGAGAAGCGATCAATCCATCCCAGCACAAATTGTATTTTGTCATTTCCTTCAAGGCCCTGTACCGTTTCACCTTTACTTGAGTAAAGAAGTCGAGTCATTACTTTTACTTTTAATTTATTTTTTGGGGTTTGTTTTCACTCTGCTGTCTTTTGTTTGTTCAGGCTTCGCGATAGAGACACCCTCACAGCATGTTCAAGGAAGTACGACTGAAAACAAACCTAGAAAATGGAGGTTTCTTTCATTCCTTCATTATTCATGTCACAATCTGGAGTCCATTTTTTGTTCAAAAATTTTTATCATTCAACTAAATATGAGTGAAAAATGAAAAATTTAAACTGAAAGTTTTTCTATTTCAATACAAATGATTGAATCCAAGGATTTACAAGACGGGAGAATCAGCAACAAACTCAACTAAGATAAGATAAGATAAGATAAGATAAGATAAGATAAGATAAGATAAGATAAGATAAGATAAGATAAGATAAGATAAGATAAGATAAGATAAGATAAGATAAGATAAGATAAGATAAGATAAAAGATAAGATAATACTTTATTGATCCCCATCGGGGAAATTCGGGTGTTGCAGCAGCAACATTACAGAAAAAAAAAACTAAGGGATAAAGGTAAAGTAGTCATTTATTCCTTACTATCTATTTAATGTTTGGAAAACATATCCAGGTTTTAGGAGCATATCCTACCGGCGACTGTGGCTACAAGTTGAAGGTTGATGGTTCGATTCCAAGCACCTCCTACATGTGAATCCCCCCCCATCGCTCCTGAGTGTCTGTTTAACGCCTTGTAATCGGTGTGAATGGATGAATGTGGGATCGGAATTCCAGCGCTGAATAGAAGATTAAATTAGTTTTAAACTCATTTAAATATTTTTTTCATATTACGTCTGTTTCTTTTGTCTAGCTTTTAGTTCATTTGGAGGAAATCTTGGTGAAAGATTTTCCTGTGTTTTTTAGAAGACCCACTTTTATGAGTGGATATTATGTTCCATCTGCAAGACTCTCCATACAAATGTTCACATTTTTGTACAACATTACCATATTATAAGATTTTGCCATCTGACATCCCTGTGGTATAAATAGATTTATTTCTCAGCAAAGCACGCACACCACACAAACACACACACCCACACACAAAACCCAAATGAGACCTCCTACATCCTCATACACCAAGAAAACCTTTCACACACACACACACACACACACACTTGTGCCTGTTAGATTGCACCAAAGTGCCTCGTCTCAATTCAACCCCACGACGAACCCTGAGTGGATCTAAACATCAGAGAGGCAGAAGAAACCATATCGGATGTTGAAGGCCTGCGTGGATGTAAACACCACGTGGGAGAGCAACGGGAAAGAACGCACGGCGACGCAGACAGCAAGGAGGGACGAGGACAGGAGCTCGACGACTACCTGGACCGGGACGAACCGCCATGATGTTGATGATGGTTCTGATAATGCTGATGATTGTAATGATTAAAACACCCACGGCCTTGGAGGTTAACATTAAACCTGCGGTCAAGACCAGTTTGGCATTTGAAGTCACAGAGATTCCTAACAACATTTCCACAAAGACTGAACGTCTGTGAGTACATAAACACACACACACACACACACACACACACACACACACACACATATACATATATGTAGAAATGTGAAAAAGTACAGCTGTTTCATATTTAGTGACTGTAAAGGTTATTGTCATATTTAATGCTCTTTATAATAAAGTTTTGCACTTCTATGGGAAACAAGTAGATCATGGTTTACCTGAAAATTGCTACATTTAAAAGTCTAACCCCAGAAGAATTTCTTCAATAAATCTCTGAAATATTTAACATGAAATTAGTTAGATAAGGTAAAAGATTTTTTGCTTTGCAGCATAGCACAGATATCATGCCATAAACCATTAAAAACAATGAATGCTTTGATTATGTGATCATGAAAATATGGAATCATCAAATCCAAGGTTTTGCCAATGCTATTTGTGCTGGAATAGACATTTTTTTGTATTGTTTCAACGACTACCAAACTTGGTGTTGTCACATATTTACTTGGTTCTTCTTCCAGATCACTGATCACATTTACTTCCACATGATTTGGTAAATAATGGTCTTTTTAACTTCTTTCAAGTTCGCTCCAAACATAATCCTCCGTATTTCTATCTCCCGTTTGAGCGAAGCTCCAGGAGCACTGGATCCGTCCGGACCAGATACACACCTGCGCCTTTCAAACCTCACACCTGCTGTTTTAACGCCGGCTCTCTGATGAGAATATTTTTGCTTCCAGCAAACGGAGCCGAGACTCAGATTATATAATCAGGTTGTTTATCGAATGATGAAATCTCTCATTAGAGCGACAGATGAAATGATACAGCTGTTTTTTGCGCTTCTGATAAAAGAGTAAACAGAATTTAATATGTTGAGATTTGTAATTTCCCCTTTAAAACTTTTACTCATGCAATAAGCAGCATGAGTCAGACAGAGTTTATGAGTCAAACTCTCATTTCATGGGACCCCATGATGATATCCTATCCAATTTTACTCCAAAAGCGATCAGATTGCATCATTTTGCTATTGATCAAGGCAAGACGTTTTTCTATTTAAGTTGTCAAAGGCATTGCATGGACATAGCAGTGGTATTTTCGGTAATGACATGCAACTGGAAGAGGCAAAAAGAAAAAAAAGAGCTGATCTACTGTTTTGGTCCACGGAAACATTTTGGTGGAATCTCAAGGCCGAAGACAGGAGGAGGAGCTGGAAGAGTGGGGAGTCAGTGTGGAACTCTGGCACAAACGTGCAAGTCAATGTACGTGATGGAACTCACAGAAAATTAACATTACATATGCAGCCGAAGTAAACATAGACAAGGACGTGGGTTTTTGGCAGAAATCGGGATTATTCCCTAGAGACATGCTGAGAACTCCCAGGAGACAACGTGTGTGTTCTCATCTGTTCTGTTCTGCTCGAAGGTCAAGGCTGTGGAACAGTGGGGATATTTACAAAAAGGCAGCAGAGGATAGTCGATGCAGGTGTGAATTGCCAGATGCAAAATAAACTTTGCGCGGATGAATTTTTTTAAATCCCACCAAAATGACTCAGACATAAAAGACTTCACGCAATGATTATTTTCAAAATTAAGTTTTGTTTTCTGCGATCAGAGGGTTCTTTTTCTTACTGTTTTTTTTCCCGACAGCCATGTGTTAGCGGCTTTTTGTGTCCCAACAGGGATGTGAAGCAGACACAGATCAGAGTGATTGCCCAGGGTGCTCTGGCCCGCCTGCAGAAACTCACCAAAATGTAAGTGTGTGTATCGTGTTTATTCTTTGATAGGGAACATAAGGAATAGGGGAGGTCAAAACATTCAACTATTGATCATCAAAACAGAGAAGAAGTAATACGGCCTCAGCCGCAGCTCCATATTAATGGCTCCAGTTCAGTTTGAGATGTAATCATTAGTTTACTCTAAATAAGGCTGGGTTATCAAAATGAGTTTCATAATATTTCCTATGTATCCTGCCTAAACTAATGGAAAGTAAAAACATTTATCCTTAGATTGTGCTCGGTTTCTTTGTTATTTTTGTGATTTCATGGAAAATTACTTCTCAAGTACTCAAAGGATATTTGTCATCCCACATAATGATATCAATAATTGCAGAAATAAGACTGCAGTAAAACAAAAGCAGTAAAAAGAAGATTTATTTTGAAACTTGAAATATCTCAAATTCTTCTATATTGTAGCTTCAATTACATTTTTTTGAAAGTCTTCTCATCTGGAAAATCAAATTGAAATGGTTTCATTTCCATCACATACATTTCCCAATAGGGGGCTGCATTAATAGCATTCAAATATGTTTCTAGCTCTAATATTCAAAAGAAATAATCGTTTCTCTCACGCATGTTTTAACATTCTCTGTGTTTTCAGAATTCTTTAATTAAAACAATGTGTTTTAAGAGCTTGCCCGTTTGACTTAAAAAATGTGTCATGCAACCTGATCCTTGTTTTTCCACACTCTCCAACCTCAGTATCGTTACAGAAAATGACATCCTGAAAAGCATTGCTGCTTTTGCGTTCGCCAGCCTTCCACGCCTCAATGATGTGTGAGTACGCAACATTTCAACATCTGCCGTTTGCATCAGTTGGAGGGGATCACTAAACCCTTGCGGCCATAGCCAGAAATGCATGACAAGCATCGGATAAATATTTAAAATGTATAAGCTTCTTGATGGTGTCAGGGACAAAGACAGCTAGAATAACTAATTAAACTTGCAAAAGCGGCTCTGACTTGATTACACAAAAGCCATGTTAGACAAGATTGGTCACACCTACCCCGCTAGATAGGGACAGTTCTATTCACCCTAGAATGTCAAGGTTAGAAATGGACACTGTACAAAGAAGCAGCCAAGCAATTATCTCATTTTTCTTTTTGTCAAATAAAGTCAATTTATCATTTATTCATCCATTCATTATCTATACATCTTATCCTGCACGGAAAGTTGTGGAGTTGCTTTAGCTTATCCTAGCTGCCACAGGGCCAACAGAGACAACCAATAATTCACTCTGTCATTCAACTGTCACATAGAGACATACAAACCGTTCCTTCTCTTATTCAAAGTTATATTGAGACTAGCAGTAATTCAGGCTCTTATTCAGTCATCTGGGCAATTTTGGGGTCTCCAATGCATGTTTTTGGACTGTGCAAGGAAACCGGAGAACCCAGAGGAAAAACCCACGCAGACACTGGGAGAACATGAAAACCCCACACAGTTAGGCCTTTATCATTATCGAACCAGGGAACTTCTTGCTGTGAGGCGGCAGCGCCAACCACTGTGCCACACAATTCATAATCTATTCAAATTTAACTGCATGCAAAAGGCTTTGGAGCAGACATAAGAAAATATCAGTGATATTTAAGTATTTTATTCTGACGACGCCGGGTTTAAGCTAACCTATCCAATGACTTTATCCGACCCTCTTGGGTATTTAGTCTTTGTCAGAAAACAACAAAAGCTGCAAATGCTCGAGAGGCACGATTGCCCGAACAGCAGCGCAGTCAAAATATTTCAGATAGGAAGAGTGAATGAGCAGAGCTCTGTTGTTAATATGCCTCGCACTCACTTAACAAAATGTTACCTTAGCTACATTTCAGAAAACATTGAACTGGAGAGCATTGGAGCTTTCGCTTTCTCTGATCTCCCTGAACTCACAACGTTGTAAGTATCAACTATCAGATAAATGGCGGCACGGAAGGGGGCTCTGGTTTGGAGGGTGATCGTCTATATTTTCAATTCATGTTTTACAGAACCATAACAAAGTCTAAGCACCTGAGACGCATCGATAAAGATGCATTCAAGAACATGGTGAAACTGAAGTACCTGTAAGTAAGCACTCGTCTGTCTCTTTTTAAACTGCATGAGTCAAGCCCCGAGGTGACCCGCCTTGACCCCCTCAAATTTACATGGGAAAAAGCGTGATAAAAATTTGACACCAGGAACAGAAAGATTATTGTTTTCTTTCTGGTTAATATAGTCATTTTTATTCAAAATTTCCTTTTGTTTTTTTGCTAGTTTTCAAATCATTTTGGAGTCTCATTTACTTTTTTTATTTATTTTGGCTAACTTTTGTGTAATTTTTTACAAGAAAATACAAACTATTTTTTTTCTTTTCCTAGTGTCATTTTAATGCTATTTTCACGATATTGTTTTGGTTTGTTTTTTCTTTATTTATTCATTTATTATCTGCTGGGTTATAGGTGCCCCCGTGGCATCATACGTCCCCAATCTGTGCCTGATCAGTTATTTGATTTTGTGTCCTTTTGCATCTCTAGAAGTTGAGTTTGCTAGGTTTTATTTATCTTTTATGGTCACCTTCTTAAAAAAAATTGCCTGAGTCCTTTTTTGACAGAAGTGATTTTTTTTCGTGTTGATTTTTTCAACACGTGTCTCATTTTTTTTATGTTTTCTAAAAAACTGAAAAAAAGGTTTTTTTTCTCCTGGTGTGTCTCATTGGCTGTCACCCCAGGAGACTCACCCCTCGGCCATATATGGATACTTCAGCGCAGAATGTGAATCAAAATTGGGTCACTGGTGACAGGCCCAAATTTGCCATCACCCTTATTCCCATGACCAGAAATGTAACTATTTAATTACTTTGAAGCCTCAAGACTAAAAAAAAATGTGATCCCAGGAATAAAATAAATTTTCCACACAATGAACAATTTTTTGCTGTGATATATGAGACACAAACTATTGCAGCACCTGCAGTTCTAAATTAAAACACTTCCAATTTTCCATTGCAATCCAGGAAGATGTAACCCTGTGGACACATCAGCTCCATCCGTTACATTCAACATAATTGTGACACATAAATAAGAGCAATTTTACCCTTCAAACTCACCACGGGATCATAGCATTTTTAGTTATATTTAAATCCCTTTGTTTGATATCAAAGAATTATTGTTGATTGTCGATCAATGGTGATCAACAGTCTTGGTAATCACATATTCTACCAACATTAAATTATTTTTATTGTATTCAAAAACGATTGAAAAGAATACCCGGAGTACACCAGGAATTCTGGCAATTAGAAATCAAATCGAGCAATTGCCAGATAATTAGCAATAAGTTACCTAACAATTAACGGTAGAATTCAATTCAATCCCAGGAGCAAAACCATGAAAGTAAATATGTTTCAGTAATAACCAGCTCCTGTAGATAATTTCACAATGCAATTGAAGAGAGGGAATTAATTCAATGTTGAATAAAAATGGGTGACAATATCTAAACCATATTTCTATTGCAGTGCACAGGGTTTAAGAGCCTCGCTTTGCTAAATAAATATTTTCAGCTCTCTGAAATAGCGATTGTTTGGCGTGAACTTTAAATCCCTTCTTTCCAATAAGAAAGACGAGACAGTATAAAAATAAAACGGGGAGCTTTAAAGAATACTTACGATCTAAACCCTAATGGAGCGTCAAGCTGACTTGTTTTGGACTCATTACACTCATTCGTTTTTATTTAAGTCGATTCAGTGAATGCCACGCTGTTTGCTTTTAACCGCTATGACTGCAAAACAGCCGTCTGCGGTTCATGGGTTGTTGTGTGAGAGCACTATCGTTCAGTTCTTAATCTGCAAATCACAGGATCATCTCCAACACCGGACTGCGACATTTTCCAGATTTCACCAAGATCCACTCCAGAGCCCATAGCTTTCTATTGTAAGCCAGCACACTCTTCACACAATGCACACATGAACAACCATCTGATAGCTTTGCACTGTCACGCCCACATACATTGGGATGATGCATGCATGTGAAATTACAACACAAAATATAAACATGCAACATCTTTCGAGGTCCCGTCTGTCCAAAAATCTGTTCTCCTTCTTCTTCTTCTTCTTCTTCTTGTTTTTCTTCTTTTTTGCAAATTCTTCCACTAAAAGGCGGATTTTCTGTGTACCTGCCTCAGATCTAAATCCAAATGTATCTCGAGCCAACAACATGAAATGTGTCGCCATATCCAAAAGCCAATCACTGTTTTGCTCCAGTACAGCCAAAGAGCAGAATGTCTCCCAGTGTTTATTCTGTAGATTATACAAATTTGATACCGCAGTGGGCTCGCTACAGATGGGGCAAGATGCTGTCAGCACGCCCGGAGATGATTAAACAGGCCGATAAAACCTGGTTGGTAGCATTAGATCTCAAGGACAGAACATCCCCATTGGAGGGACAGCAAGTTAAGATGGTGATAGAAGCCCACATTCAGCGGGTCACCAAGGATTCACAAATCGACCACTGGGACAGAGCGGCAGCAGATTCCTTTTATGTGTTTAGCAGAGGGTTGCGGTTAAGTGCTTGGAATTAACAGAGCCAAACACAATGCAGAAAGGCAGCAAGATGAGGGGAGAAGAGATGATATTAGTACTATTTCGTATTTTTATATTTTTTCCCAGGCTTATCGGTACTTGTGTTCCATGTATTTTCCCCGTGCAGTGACCTCCAGGAGAACAGCCACATAAAGACCATCCCAACCGACGCCTTCAAAGGTCTCTGCGATCAGACCATCGAGGAGATGTAAGGGATTTGTCGTTCTTTTAGAAACAAAGCTCACTTTTGCTCAGCGTTGCCGAAAATGTTCCATTCCTTCTTTCCTGTGTTCCGGCTTCTATTTCTAGTATCCGTTCTCCTGCTGCAACGCGACGTCAAAGATGCACATCAGGGTCTTCTGCATTGAAAGAGGCTGACATGTGTTTTAATTTTGTACCGTGAAATCGATATTAAATGTTTTCCCTTTATGAGCGATGCCAAATCACAGCTATGATTGAAATTACCCGACACTGGCCACTATTTTTAGGAGCGTTTCAGTCACCGCACAATTCTGTCGTTTGATATTCAGCTGAGACTTTCACGTTGGAAAAAAAAAAAAATCATTATTCAACAAACACATCTTTTGAACGATTCGTTTGATTTCATCTTTAAACCGATTACAGCGAATAAATGTAAAGGTGTCCAGCCACACCTGACTTTGATATCTAGTTCGGTCCCTTTCAGTGAGGAATAGTCTGTTGCCCGAATAGAAGTTTAATATTATTTGTAGATTTACCGAAACATGATACATCTCCTGGAGGGCTCTCTGAACTCAACCAGGCAAAAATCGCTGTTAAGTCGAGTTTATCGGCCATCGTTAATAGACCAACAATACACGCCTCTCCGTGTCCCCGGGATGATCAGAGCTGGTGCGTGTCCAAATCCGGCTTGAATCTTCTACAACATTCCGCCCGAGCTGCCCTGCAGAGTCCATTTACAAACTCTTGGCTATGTTGTCACATTGGACCTCGCGGCCTCCCAACCACTCAGCCATGATGTCACCAGGGTACTTAGTGAAATCGCAGCCCCTGGCATGGACGGCTAGTGAACGTGCGAGCCAGCTGTGGGGGAAAAGTCAGTTGCTGTTGTCCTGTGACCACCCCAGCACCCTTTAATGCTTTAAGCAACACAGAAATATAGACGCATTAAAAGTCATTGTGTTGTCTAAATTGCTGATCTTAAATGAAAACCCCATGATGGCAACAAACATCAGGATCTGTTTTTTGCAGATATTCATATTTTTTTTCTTTAAAGAAAAAAACTTTTTTCTTCTTTCAGCAACAGCACAAATTTGATATTCAACTCGAGTTCAGGCTGTGGCTCTATTAATTCCCATTTTTGGCACAATTATGAAATCAAAAGTCTGCAAAATATACCATTGTTTGTTTTCATTGTCAAATTCCATAAAATGAAAACCTTTTTTAATCACATTTTCCCTTCTAGAATTCTCAGTTGACTATGAAAACAATTCATTATAACTGATATATTTCCATTTTATA
This sequence comes from Fistularia tabacaria, assembly GCA_901007705.1. NCBI lineage: Eukaryota > Metazoa > Chordata > Actinopteri > Syngnathiformes > Fistulariidae > Fistularia > Fistularia tabacaria. The sequence continues at coordinate 153,403 of CAAKHD010013768.1, read as the reverse complement.
CTGCTATGAAGACAAATGCTGCTCTGACTGCTTTATATATTTACAATTAACAGTACTTCTGCTGTCAAAAATTGTATCTGCAGCCTCACAGTGCTCATTTCATCAGCTTGGAGTCCGTTGGCAAAGGGATTTAGGATCCATGTGATCAGGATACAAGTGCCATACTTGTGGCTTTTAAGTATGAGCGCTGGGATAAATGGCATTAATGTCTTGCACGGTTTCAGTCGCTGCCTTTCTCAAGAAAATCGTGGGCTAAAAAAAGGAAGCTGTACCGTGACTTTAATGAAAAACTGAACATGACACTGGAGAGGCGAACGCACACCAGCGCAGGAAGCCAGACTCCATGATGTGAAAACTTGGAAGCCGAAAGAGGCTGTTGAAAGAAGTCTCTGAGGCAGGAATAGACCCCAAAGTCACAAATGAACGGGGCCAGCATTCAACAGTGCCTCCTGTTATCATTTTATCTCGGCACGTTCATGCTTCACCTCGTCACATTGTTCAAATGAGCTCCAGTTACAACATAGTAATAGTTCTTCACTGCAAAAGCATTAATCCACAGCTGCAATATACCATTGGAAAAGCATACTTTGGCTGCGTTTTGAGGCTAAAAGTTTTTCTGTTGATACAGATATTACCTCCAACTGCCATTTTCTCAATAGGTTTGACTCAAACATCCGCTGTTTCGTCCAGTTCTTTGTTGAGGGAAGAAATGACTTGCAAACACACACACACACAATAAAAAAAACTTTGATAGTTTAGTTATTGTTGGTGATGTTCTCTGATGAAGCCGCAAGAGTTTAATTTGGCTTCACTTTCCGATGACAGACGGCTTACCAGAAATGGCATCAAGGAGGTGGCAACGAAAGCCTTCGACGGCACAAAGATGCACAGATTGTGAGTCACAGGCAGGGACACAATTACAAACAGAGGATTAAGGATTAATAAATAGCTCATATATTGAAATTCTCTTTTTCTCTCAGGTTCCTGACAGGCAACCAACAGCTTACTCACATCAATCCCAATGCCTTTGTGGGTTCCAGTGAGTTGGTGGTACTGTAAGCATGACATCCAACTGTAACTCATGCCTACATGATTCACCCTCCTCATCAACACGTATCAAACTCAGGATGTTAGATGTAGGAGAACGCAAGAAACAATGCGGCATGTGTTCGGGGACTCAAAATTATTAAGTACATGCCAGATTCCAGGTAAAATTAGGTTAAAGATTAGCGAAATTGTCAGCTAGCAGGCTATTCTTCCCTGGCAGTCTCAGCTGTGTTTTTTTCACTTGGCAATACAATCCTGATTTTTCTATAAGGTTGTTGTTTCTTTACTCAGCGAAGTTTACTGTTTGTGTTTCAATTGAACAAATGTGAATTTTCAGGTACATTTCCTTGAATCATTCCTCTTACAGCAGGGAGTCTTTCACAGAAAAAGTCAGTGGAATCTGATGTTTGGTCGTGTGCTCCGGGCATGACATTGAACCGCTGAAATTGTAATGGAATCTAAAGTCCTCGTGACATCTCCTTTTACATTTTATAGATACCCTCTTGTTTTTATCTTTGCAGGGACATCTCCCACACTGCCATCAGGTCCCTGCCGGAGTCCATCCTCGGCGGCCTCCAGAAACTGATCGCGGAGTCGGTCCATCAACTGAAAGAGCTCCCCCCTCTGCAGCTTTTCACCAAGCTACGCCAGGCCAGCATGACCTACCCCTCTCACTGCTGCGCCTTCCAGACCATACACAGGAACAGGTAGATGCATTCAAGAAATTGCTTGTTTGGGAGATGCCAGGTGAAGGTATCATTATTCAAATTTCTCTTCTTGATGTGAATTTACGGGATTCAGGATTTTCAGGATTTTCGGTGTTGTGTTGTATGAGTTAGCTGTAAATCATCGACTTGACAAGCTTTTATTAAAAATACATAGGTTAACCTGCAGCTGCCGTCAATATGAGAGGGTGTGAATGGATATGACATCTCTATTGGTGCGCCCTGCCAGTTCTTTAATAAGAAATGCAAAGCAGAAGGTGTCAACAACAACAACAACCCTTCAATCTGGATTTTCTATTTAAAATGTCAAAGGAAACGTATCGGTCTCCTTTGAAACTCCAAGATGGCCACTCGATGCGCATACCACTGCTGTGTTACTCATGTCTTATCCCATCTGTCATATACACAGTGCCTTGTAACAATGTGTGCGCGAATGTTTGTGCGCATGAAATCAACTGGTGCAGCTAACAATAGCAAAACGAACTCATCTACGATAACAATGTTCATCCATCCATCCAATTACTGAAATGCACACAGCTCAGATGTGAAGTCATTCCCAGTTCCAGGCTCACATCGCTCAAGATAAACAGGACTGCGGCTGCAGATGTGTCAGAACAACCATCTGCAAATTCAGCTGTTTGGGGTATGAATGAATGAATGTAGCCAGGCTTTATCTCTTTTCACACAGACAAGCAGAAAGGGAATAATAAATGATACCCATTACAATCTGTTTTTGTATCTAATTAAAAAAACAGGCATGTCCTGAAGATCCTGAGACGATGAACGTCTTTTACGCTAAGGATTTCATGTTTGTGATCATCTACAATCATCCCTGCGACTGATTACATATCACAACAAAGAGTTAACTCCTCGGTATTCCCTCTGGGATGAAAAATAGACATTGTGTTGGTTTTGTTCCCGCCTGCTTAACATGCAGCAGTGTGATGTGCTGGACTGCATTTTGGATGAATCAGAAAGAGCTCAGTGTGCTTCATCAGAAGAGAAAACGCTCCGGAGCTGCAGACAGCCACTGCTGTCATGAACAAAACATCATAGCAGCAGTATGAAATGCATCATTGATTAGGCAGGATGACAGACTAAATCACTAAGAAACCAAGAAATACAATTATCTTACTTGTTGGCAAGGAAAGCATTAAATACCAGAAGTGACTTGTTTGCAAATGGAGGAAATGCAAATGAGAGACTACTGAATCATCATGAGAAAAATTATGATATTCAGTTCGAGAACAGGATGAGACTGTTTTTGTGTTGGTGGAGGTTAAAATTGATAATCTTGATCATGTTTAATGTCACTTTTCAAACCGTGATGTTAATATTCTCTGAGGTTTAGAAAACAAAAGGCGGTTTTCTCCACCAGTAACCTGAAAACAGGATTTTAATTATAGCTTGCCGTGCTCAAGCCTTCACAAATGAAGAATGCATGAAGGTGGAAAAATGTTTTTGTAATAAAGCTGGCGCTTCGTACTTTCTTTTGATTTGTTCCAAGTTGAGATATCCAAAGAAAATTAATATTCTCTTAGTGGTTCAGGCTCCGCTAGTTCTGTCATACTGGTGGGGATTTAGGCCAGTGTCCCTTTTCTTTCAGGCAAAAAGTAAAAGATCTCTGTGAGACTTTTTTCAAATATATATGCTCGTGTGTTTAGTTCAAAGTGGAATCTGCTGTGCTCCGACCCCGAAGCTCTGGATGACCCCCACTTCTATAGGGACCACTGTTCCAATTCCACCACCATCACCTGCAGCCCAACACCAGATGCCTTCAACCCCTGTGAGGACATCATGTCAGCCATCCCTCTGCGGGTCCTCATCTGGATCATCTCCATTCTCACTCTGCTGGGCAACGTGACAGTCCTCCTTGTCTTGTTGGGTACTGAACATAAAAATCATCTTTAAGAAAAAAAAAAAAAGGGAGAGGTTAATCTGTTCTATAGATGTACAACTCCCTCTTGAGTGCATGCAACACAAACACAAAATTACATTTATGGGACACACAGGTCAAAGGCGCTTGTCCATGCAGTTTTTGATGACAGAGCAGGAAACCAGAAAACAGCAATTTTGCAGGAATATTTCATTCTGGCCGGACAATGTGAATGTTGCAATGGCTCTCTCCTCGTATTAAAAACATAAAAAAAACAGCCACAGTCCCACAAACACTTGTGCTGGAGTCCAATGACTTATTATATTTTATAGTTAAAAGCCACCTCCCACACAATTTAACTTTGCCTAGATGTTTCACTGTGTAGACAAATTATATAGTAAAGGCTATTTGCACCCTTTTCAGCTGCCTCTGCGACCACTTTGAAAACCAGTTCAAAGAAGGACCTGTCAAAAGTTTTAGAACTCATTTCTTCACTCTTTTTAATGATAATCGAGCCGTGTCTGGTCAATAACATTCATTATACCAGGGTCTTTTTTAAATGCTCTCTCCTCATTGGCTGGCAGGTGTGCATTAAGCACACTTAACACAAAAGCAGATTGTCTCAATTGTAATTACCTTTCTAAATTCATCGGCTTTGTTGAAGAGAGCAGCTGTTTCTCATTATCAACCGAAGCAAGTCGACCGATTCAGCAGCAGTCGGGATACAAACATGCCCCTGGATGATTTTAACACTTCTTTCCATCCACTCCTTCATAAACTTTCAATACTGGGTTCGAAACATCACCAAAGACTTGAAAAATGCTTTTATTCATGAACGTGAATGCAATTTGGGACTTGGGCGCCTTGTTATGAGATTTCCTTCCCATGTTCAGCTGCAAGAAAGAGTTATAATGTTATGTAAAAAAAATATTGTCCATTCCCCAGTATTCTCCCCTTCTTGACGGCACACTATGACAGTTCTTAATGCGGCGCCATGTTACTATGGTGACGCCTTCCAGAATTCTGACAGGAGTCAAAATTCAATAAGCAACCGTGGAAACATCTCATGTTTTACAGTGAACTGTAAAAGTTCAGGTCTCCAAATGACAATACAAATCACCAGAATGAGGATTTTCAAGGAGACAATGCAAATGAGATTAGGAAAGCATTGATCTCTTTTTTTTTTTAATATTGCCATAAACAGATAATTCTTCCCTCTTACCCCATTCTCCTCTATTTTCTACATTTTTTTGTATTCCTTTTCTTTTTCATTTGTTTTGACAGTACATAGGAATTTTCCAGTGTTAATTTCGATTTTTTTTTTTTTTAAACAAAACATTTGCTTATTTTTGTTAGTTCAGTGTCCAGCAAAAACTGTTGGTTTACCATCAGGAAGAATCTTTTTTTTTATACTTTCTTTTCATTGCTGTGTTGCCAGGCAGCCGCTCCAAACTGACTGTTCCTCGTTTCCTCATGTGCCACTTGGCATTTGCTGACTTTTGCATGGGCATCTACCTGATCATCATAGCAACAGAAGACACGCTGACACGAGGCCGCTACTACAACGACGCCATTGACTGGCAGATGGGCCCGGGCTGCAGCGTGGCCGGTTTCTTCACCGTGAGTTTGTGACGTGCCATTCTGATGCTCCTGCCAGTTGGTTTTACATTTACTTGTGGATCGATTTCAGGTGTTTGCCAGCGAGCTCTCCGTGTTCACACTCACAGCAATCACCCTGGAGCGCTGGCACACCATCACGCATGCACTGCGGCTGGACCGCAAACTGCGCCTGAGGCACGCCTCCACTGTCATGGCAGCAGGCTGGATCTTCTCCTGCCTGGCTGCATTGCTTCCCACCGTTGGGGTCAGTAGCTACAACAAGGTGGGTGAACAAGATATTCGTGAAAAGAAAATCGACAAAAGGGAAAGTACGACTTTTTTCCCTGCGTCATGTAAGACCCAGTCTTGAAAAGCTCTCTATGTTGGAAATTAATTCTACCACTCACTGAGACACCTCTCAGGTATTTCTTGTTTCTTTTTCTCTTTAAGTCTTGAAGGACATCTCATGGATTGCAGCTTAGACTGATTCACAAAGATTATACTTTCATTTTTCATTCAAATCGTTTACTCTCTACTCTTTGCTCATGATTATGTATGTGACGGTTCATGTCTCTCACAATGGAAATGTTACGGGACACCACCGAAGATGCTTTTCAGAATCCGTAAAGCTCGGCAAACAACAAATGTAATATACCCATCTCTCTTAGACAACATTCACCCATCATTGTGAATTCAATATGTCTCCCAGGGTGCCCCCTGTATGTTTTCACTGTCAAATCTATATATTTAAAGTCCTGTTTCGGTCCAGGAGTGTTTTTATTCTTGTTTGAACAGTGGAATGAGCCTGACAGTGTAGAATAAGAATTCACACTGCGTAATACTAGAGTGCTGTTTGCGCATGTACCGGGGTTTGTTTTTTTTTCTTTTTTACCTTTCTATTTGCCAGCCCTGCCCCCCTTAGCATTCTAAGAGGCAGGTACATGAACATTTCACATGATATCAGAAAAGTCTTAGGAGCCAATCCATATACAAACATAACATGACTTATTATGACTTTGTATTGTTAATGTGAGTATCCAAGGTAAGTGCAGAGTCTTTACACAGAAGTCCCGAGTTATCTCAGGTACAGTCAGACCGATTTTAAGCAACTCACAACCAATATGGCAGAAATAACACCAATTTCATTATTTCATTTTCCAAGGTCTGAATAGGCATACAGTATATACTATATACTGTACATGTATGTATGTGTGTACCTATATATATCTACACAAACACACATACTGTATATCTATATATGTATTACTGTATCAAATATTTAATATCATTCACGACATTCATGTCAAATATATTCAAAGTAAAGTTGCGAAGTAATTAAATTAGTGACTTGATGTGATAATGTTAATATTCATTTGGACCAGTGCTTATGATAATAGAAATGCATTTTCTCGTATGTTTGTCAAGCAGGTTAGTATCTGCCTACCTATGGATGTGGAGTATCTGATGTCTCGGATCTATGTGGTGTCTTTACTCCTCCTCAACATCCTGGCTTTCATCACGGTGTGCTGCTGCTATCTAAGCATCTACCTGACTGTCCGCAACCCCTCGTCGGCACCAGCCCGCGCCAACACCCATGTGGCCAAACGCATGGCCGTGCTCATCTTCACTGACTTCATCTGCATGGCTCCCATCTCCTTCTTTGCCATATCAGCCGCCCTCAAGCTCCCGCTCATCACCGTCTCTGACGCCAAACTCCTACTGGTCTTCTTCTACCCAATCAACTCCTGCGCCAACCCCTTCCTCTATGCCTTCTTCACGCGTACCTTCAGGCGGGATTTCTTCCTTCTGACAGCTCACTTCGGCATGTTTAAAACAAGGGCGCAGATTTACAGGACAGAGAGTTCTTCCTCTCAGCAGCCCGCGTGGACCTCTCCGAAGAGCAGCCCTGTGATGCTGTATTGTTTGGCCAACACATTAAGTCAGGATGGAAAGCATGAGACCTGACTGTCATTCAAAATTCACCAGACCCAGACTTGATGTATTCAAAATGTGTTTTTTTTTCTCAACCTCATATTTCTATTTCTATGGGGATCAGAGAGTACTAAAGCAAACACATGTCACAGAGATATTTGAAGATCTTTAATTCATGAAGGCCTCTCAAATATCCATTGTTTAACAAGTGCCCTTCTTTTCCCACATTCATTGACCTTACAGTTTGACTGACATCTTCTATGTTAACAACATTTCCAGTCAGCTTATCAGCAACTGATTCCTCCAGCATGACCTCTGAACCCCAACATGGTGGAGCAAAAGTGTCGTTATCCGTCTAAAATGCCGCAATCCACAAGTGACAGAATGTGTATTGAATATCTGCAGATACTTGGACCAAAGTTAGGACCCTGATAATCTTGTCGGTTTGTTTAATCCACATTGACAGAGCCAGAGAATATAATGTGAAAAATATGTTGTTGTTTAAGAAAGGCTAATTAGTTAGATTCAGACACAAAAGTCAGGATTTGAGTTCACACCGAGATTGAAACTGTGCATTGCGTTCTTGTAACATGCAGAAAACATGTCTGTGACACACAGGCCGTGATGACTCAAACAAAAACAGTGGAAGATTCAGTTGAAAGTGTATTGGGTATAGAGACGGTGCAGAGAGGATGAAATATATATTCAGCTTTTTTTTTTTTAGGAAAACTGGACTTGAAAATAGATAGCAATGAGCACTGACAGTGACTCTGTGGGTACCAACTGCCCTTTTTCCCCAAATAACTACACTTATCATAGCAATTAAGAAGAGTGCAAGAAAAAGACAGAAGAAATTAAAAAAAAAAAACTCAGGATAGCCAATCTCATAGACAGTCAAATGCAACCCTGCTAATGTTTAAATACAAGTTGAAGCCATTTAGAATCAATTGACATTCACATTTACATGTATTCTGTACACCAGAAACAGGCTTTGAATAATATTCGTAAAGAAGACCAGAGGTAATAACTGTCAAGCTTTCTGTCTGCTCTAGCTCCTCCCTCCAACACTCTTTTGCTCTTTTTTCTTCCTCGGTTATATGGCAGTTGGCATATAGCATGTTGAATCACTGCCAGCTGAATTTCAATCCATGTACATGTGATTATGTTTGTAAAGTAATTATGCATGTTCGTTGTAAATGATATGTCACATCATTGTATTTCTTTGTGATCTGTAAAAAAGTATGGGTGTATTTTCATATAGTTTATAAAGATATATAATATATTCTAACATGTTTTGGCCGAGTTTTTGCAGTGAATAAAATTGTACAAAAAAGAAAAAATACACTCACACACACACACATACGTGGAAAACTGAACAGTTTTATTTTTGCAATGTTATCCTTCAGTGTATCCAATAACATACAAGGACAAAGTGACCCCATGAACCACTTCGCTGGGTGTGTAGGAGGGGAGACAACACAGCTGCTTTTTCTGCCTGGAGGATTGAAACCACTGCTTGATAATTTCAGTGTGTGTGTGTGTGCGCGCGCACTCACACACACACACACAGTCTCCCTCATACACACGCCAGAGTTTGAAGGCTGCAGGTGCAAGAAGAAATTAAAATCCAACTCATTGGCATGGATGTACTGCCTCCAAGAAGCCGATACTGAATGCGTAAGCTTTTAGATACTTTGACCAGTAGGGGATGCTGTAGGTGGAATAGTCAGTGGCTACTGTACTGCATTGGTTCATTCATGGTGTGTATGTCAAGTAGATTCTCTACAGAGGCACTCAACAGGTTCACATATTGGGGTGGGGTAGCACACGGCATCACGTTTATCATATTGATTCCGTATGGAAAAGGAATAAATAGGCGTTGAACACAACTGAGCTTGTTCCTAGAAAGAAAATCTTGGTGTCTCTTTGCTCAGTTCATATGTGCTGGAAAAGAAGCGAAAACCAATCCCCTCTAGATGGAACATGATGTTACAATAAAAGGAAAAAAGTAAAAGAAATGAAAAAAAAACACATAGCAACAGTGTGTCAAGTCTCGGCAAGGTAGTGTCCCGAGGAAAGCTGACTGCGATCTTGTAGTCAAACAATGCCCCCTGGTGGCCAAATTGCGGTATGAATACCACTAATTGGCCAAAGGCGGTAAAGGGACATTCCACACGATTAAGCTTAGTTTTCGTGCTCAATAAGGCTTGAAAGGCATCAGTAAAATAATATCAGTAAAAAAAAAATGTATATATATATATATATATATATATATATGATCACCTATTGATCAATATCAAAATCCCTTCAACATTGTAAAAAATTATGAATTGAGTACAAATTTTAATATTCAAACACTCCTAAGTGTCTTGAATTACAAATAAAGGGGGGGGGATAACAAATGTGTATCTTAATTTTAAAGTTTGAGTTTTGAATGATTGCAAATCGGCCCTCAGTACATCCCAATATATTTGTTGAAATTAAAACCAATCAACTTGTGTTCTTATCGTCACATTCTCCGATTTCCTTCTCACTTTTGACATTTGTGTTGAACATCTGGCAACCATTTTTGCTCCCAGTAAAACAAAAGCTCTTCCCTGTGTGCTCTGATATATATTTAGCCGGTAATGATTTTGATACGCATTCCTTGACATTTTTACCAATGACTCATAGGGTAGTGAAGTGTGTAGAAAGGTTATTTGATCATTTCGACTGATCGTCGAGGCCTATTGGTGCATATTGCAGACTATTGTCGTTAAAATCGATCCTTAATCCACAACTGCATGCATGCATTGTGACATTAGACCGTTATATCAAATACGGGGAGTGTTTTGTGGCGATCCTACAGTCCATCGGCGTGAGAATGCGCTTATCATTTCGCCGCTTGACCGATCCCGAACCCCAACAGAAAGGTTGATCATGTCTGTTCAAACGAAGCTCCTTACTGGCCGCTGCCGTGCGAGAGCATAAAAGGAGCTTTGTGATTGGCTAAACAGACACTCGGCTCTCGATTTTTTTTTCTCGCGATTGTTTCCCGTGTGGGTTAATGGCTCCTCCTGCTACAGACGGAGACGGAGCTGGCATCGAGCGGTGATACGGTGGGAGCTGTAACACCACGGAGGGAAAAAAAAAGCGATTACACCCCAAATACCAGCGGGTTCTCGATCGCGTTTGACTAGGCGTATCCGGGAAAAGGCTGCCCGGGTGGTAGTTTGGGTCGAGGGCTAAAATTAGTGGCGGGTGCTTGAGGATAGCAGTCGTTATTTCAACAACCAACTCCCCAGATGAACTCCGTCAGAGCCACCAACCGGAGACCCAGGCGAGTGTCGAGGCCGCGCCCGGTGCAGCCCGAACGGAACAACGGGGATAGAGGTAAGCTAGGCCGGGGGTCAGCTAATGAATAAAGGCAAAGCCGTGTCAGCCGTGTGTACGCCTCACATGGACGTCTTCTTTTCCACCGGCCCCTTTTCCACCCAGGGACAGTGGGTGCAACAGGAAAAACCGAGGCTTCTTGCTCTGTGGCTTAGGCCAGGCCGCGCTTTGTTTGGCTTGAGTGATTGGGGCTAGCTAACGCCGCTAGCTAGATACCAGTTTAGGTGGAGGTTGGGGGGTTGTCTTCGCTTAACGTAATGCGTATGTAGCCGCGCGGACAACATTAATAGCAGATATTGTGGGTATCCTCAGCGGGAGCCAGAAGGATTGGCTTTGTACGCTCTATCCAAATTCTTCGCGTCTGCTCGGCCATTGCATTCCCAGCTGTCACTACCGATTCAGAGGGTGTAAATCTGCGGCGTCTGAGGACTGCCATTTTTGGGGTGTAACGTTAACAAAACATTAGCAGCGGATGGTGGCAATGCTAGCTAGTCCCCACAGTTCCTTGGGGCCACACAGATCAGCTGCTATGGATGATGCGGTGTGATTTAGGTGAATTGTGTCCATTTTGTGTGCTGCATTTTCAAGCTAGCGCGGCCAGCGGAATGAAACGCATCCCCTTCCTTGTTCTCGATGCCTGCTAGCCATAGCTTGATTTGTTTACACCACGGATTTGCCAGCTACGCAGTTCAGTTTTTTTAGCAATTAGCCTCACATCTGATCGACTTCATATGTGGCCATAAGTTGAGCACCAGCATGAATTTGCGCATATTTGATTCGGAGTCATAAGCACACTGCGCGATTTTGGCAGGTAAGGGCTAGACATGAGATACTAATAATGTGGTTGCAGAAGTGCATCTGCCAATATCAATCACCAACCTTTGTCTGCTTTACATTGCCCTGTATATGTAGCCGCCGCGCTTGCTCAGCGCTTGAGACTTGAATGAACATCATTGTGCGAAATAATGATTATGAGATGACAATTTGCCAGGATTTTTATCTTTTTATTTTTGTGGAACATTAGGGGAGCAGCCAATACATCCCATGCTTTATATTCTTTTCATGCCTCTGTACTGTAGATGTGTGCCCTTAAGATGGGATATTTGCATGAAATTAGTTTGCATTTTTATCCAGATGAGGAGGATCCTGCAGCAGCCGCAGCAGAGATGGCCATTGAGGAGTCCGGTCCAGGAGCTCAGAACAGTCCCTACCAGCTTCGCCGCAAGACCCTGCTTCCCAAGAGAACTGCTGCCTCTACCACCGCCTCTGCCTGCCCAAGCAAGGGCCCTATGGAGGTTAGACTGAAACATTTTCGTGATCTATATTTCAGTACAGAGTGGATGTCTCTGTGATTGTGGATGAGAGTGAGAGCAAAGCTTGCTGATTGTGTCTTCAATTAAAGAGCAACAATTGTTTTACTAGGTATTAAATGTCCTCGTTGATTGCACAGTACTTCATTCTTGACATAAAGTTAATATCCCACTTGCCCTCCTCCACAGGGAGCTTCCACTTCATCAACAGAGGCCTTTGGCCATCGAGCCAAGCGGGCACGAGTGTCCGGTAAGAGCCACGACCTGCCAGGTGTGTGTTAAATCTTTGCAACTGGAGCAGAGCTAGACTATTTCTTGATTCTATATTGATTTTCTTTTTCCCTTTCTGTATGTGGGTAAATCTTGTTCTTTGCAGTCCATTAAATTGCACAACTCTAACATGCAATTGGTTAGGGGGGAAGAGACTGATCATTTCTTACACTATATGTGGTTATGTGTCTTTAGCAGCCCCAGCAGAGCAATATCTGCAGCAGAAACTTCCTGATGAGGTTGTTTTGAAGATCTTCTCCTACTTACTGGAACAGGACCTCTGCCAGGCAGCTTGTGTCTGCAAGAGATTCAGCCAGCTGGCCAATGACCCAATTTTATGGTCAGTACCGCTGAGGAGCTGGAGACCCTTTCGTTCCAATTGTGTACCATGGTTATTGGTATACAGGCAGCTGAGGCAAGTACTCTTATTTTCCAGGAAACGTCTATACATGGAGGTGTTTGAGTATACACGTCCGATGATGCACCCAGAGCCAGGCAGGTTCTACCAGGTCAGCCCAGAAGAGCATGAACACCCAAACCCCTGGAAGGAGAGCTTTCAACAGCTGGTAAGTGTGCCTTCTTGGTTGTCTTTGTTTTATTGAAGAATAAGTGCCTACATGTCTCTTCTGATACCTGTTTCGTACAATTATCTTTACATTTCAGTCTGTATTATGATATGCTGACCATAAGCTGTTTGTTCAAGAGAAAAGTGGATTGTGAAGGGTCAATGAAACTTTTTTTTTTTTATATTAAGTAAGAATTTTGAAATATCACAGTAAACATAATCTTCCAAAATAGTCAAGCACAGAGTAGAGCATGTTTGATTAAAAGAATAACTATTCATTTAATAGGATGTCTTGAGTTTTTCTCAAATATACATATCTAGAGGTTCTAGTATCCTTTTTTTATGATCGGTCTCAGGGTAATCCTATGACTTGTAATCTTCAACTTTTTTGACAAATGGAAGTCTGGTTGGTGGAGATTTTGTTCATTACTCATTAATTTCCGGACTATAAGCCGCTAGGTTTTTCACACGCTTTGAACACTGTGGTTTAAATAATGATGTGGCTAATTTATGGATTTTTTTGGGGCTCACGAACCATGAGAAACCGCAGAAGTGTTTGAAGTAATTCTGAGGCTGTTCAATTCCAACACTGAAGAAGGCGACTTTAATTGTGTTAGTTAGATACCGTTATGTTTAGCCTATGCGGCTCAAATTCAGGTGCGCTCAATAGTCCGGAAATTACGGTACATTGTGAGCACTTTAACCAAACAATGCTGTTCGATGCAGTCAGTAGTAAATAACAACATGCTCACACTTTCATAAATATCCACAAGAATACCAACAGTAGTCAGCATGTGAGGTTTCACTTTCGGTTGCCTTTATAACCATCAGCTGCATGTTTTTATTCAGTGTCTGTCCTTCACACTGAACAAATTAAATCATGTTGTCCAATCTCTCCATGATGGCAGTGTGCAGTGAAGATATTCCTAAGAACAGGAAAACACTGACATATCTGGCAGTCCAGACCATCCCACACATGCTCAGTGTTCAAACATGTTCCCTTCTTGTCTGGTGAACTGTGAGGCCATCAGAAAGAGGAATGTTTTAACTTTCCTTTTTGCACAACCCAGCAGTACTTTGCTTTTGTCAAGATTGCCAACATTTTGGTGGAAAAGAGAGACAACAATAAGATGAATGAGGGCATCCTCTTGGGATTCAACGATAAAGACACTCACAGCTCTGTTCAATATATGATGTTTACTGTGAACCTGGACAAGCCCTGCCATTATTTACGGTGCTTTTAAAGGCTCGATCCAAAGGGTCAAACATTACGCAGAAGTATGCAGTGTTGCTGGGAAAATGAAGTTAAATTGATCGCAACAATTTGTAACTGTTTAAATCAGGTAAAGTTACTTATATTGCAAAAGGCTTAGTCTGGCCAACATAAGGAAAAAGAAAAAGCCACCCATGCAATCCACAGGGGACTTTGGAACCTGATTTTCATCAACAAAAAATAACGTTAAGCAAAGAAATACAACTACAAAAATATGACTACAGAGGTCACTAGAAAGACATTAAAAAGAAACCACCGAAGCACAAATACTGCATAAGGGGTCAGGTTTCCCTTTACAGGACTTCAAGTGTCTTGTAACCAGCAAGGTGACTTGCGGATGATACAGGGCCCACATAAAGGTTTAATTTATTTCTTTGTATGAATGCAACCACTTAATATTTGTACCTTTGTGGTTTTCTTTTCCTTGTTCTGAGAAATTCTTTCCAGCACAATGCTAGTGTCTTGTCATTTATTTGCCTATTAATGCAGACCAGTAAACCTTCAAGTTCAAGAATAGGTCTGTCAAAAAGTATTGACGCATATTGCACTTATTGTTATTAGCTGTGCCCTGATCTGTTGTGTCCCATACAATTAATGCTCCCTTCAAACATCTGCTACAGACATATGTCATTGCAGACCAGGCTGGCATCATTCACGGCAAAGTAATCACCTTTTCAATGCCAAATTCATTGTCTTCCATCTATGTTAAAGAAGTGGAACGTAATTAAGCTGTATAAGAGCCTGCCAGTCAGACATGCTGGAGTCCTTAAGTGTGCTCACTTGTGTTCCTGCTCCGGAGAGCATTAGGGTCAAGACCCCTTTGGGGGTGACAGGTTGTTGCAAACCATGCAGAGATTCTCTAGTTATTTAAACCACACGCTTGACGGTTTTACTCTAATAGTTGGTCCCAGTTGGGCACTTATTTGCCAAACACCAAGTATTCAGATTGTGAACTGCTTTTATGCCACGTCCTCTGCAGGCATGTGGTTGACTGCTGGAACCTAATTCCAAGGTGGCCTATTGTAGACAAATGAACAGTTACAGCTGCAGCAATTTGCCAAAGTGTCCTGCCAGCTTCCATCATGCCAGCTGCCGTCTTGTGACATCTTTGTCTTTGTGATGGGAAGGGAATGGTTGCCCTTTTATTGACCCAATCATCTTACCTGTCTACTGATAATGGATTTCAATCAGCATCTTGAAATTCAACACCTGTGCAAGAGGTAGATTATCTTGGCATAGAGGAGAAGTGCAGTAGGCTGATGTTAAAAAAAAAAGTGTTTCATTTACCTAAAACTTGTAAAGTTACCTAGAAATTCCATTTTGTCAAGTTGCTTGACTAGGCACTCGAAATGGTGAGGTATGTTTTGTGACGCTCATGTCGATGTATTACGTAACTAACGTCAAAACATGTTGCCTCTGGTATTTTTTGTGTTGCAGTACAAAGGTGCACATGTAAAACCAGGCTTTGCTGAGCATTTCTACAGTAACCCGGGCAGATACAAAGGCAGAGAGAATATGCTGGTAAGCATGTCATTGCTGAAAATGTCTTGTTATAGTATCAACATCTATCATCTGTTCAGCCAATGTGCTTGCTTGTACTCGTTTTTTCCCCTGTAATAGGTGGTGAACTTTGCACATTTTCTTCCTGAAAGTACTTTTTTTTTTCCCCTCCCTCTTTCAGTATTATGACACAATTGAGGACGCTTTGGGTGGGGTGCAAGAGGCCCATTTTGACGGCCTCATCTTTGTCCACTCTGGCATCTATACAGATGAGTGGATCTATATAGAGTCCCCCATCACCATGATTGGAGCAGGTGGGCATTCTGTCTCTAAAGAAAAGTCCTTCAGACAGGACCACACAGTGATATTGCTCTGAACTTTCAGTGTCATAAAACTGAAGAGTATTCTCCACTTTTTCCCCACAGCTCCAGGTAAAGTAGCTGATAAGGTGGTGATAGAGAATACAAGGGACTCCACTTTTGTTTTCATGGAGGGTTCAGAGGATGCCTACGTAGGATACATGACTATTAAGGTAAGAAAAGTATTTTAAAAAAGCCGCCTTTCATGCGTTGGGTCTGTTTTTTAAATCCAGCTTAGTGTCGCAATTATTTATAGCAGGGGATATACTGCTGTTTTGTTTTGGTTTTTTTTTCTAATGGAGACTCCTATGTTCCTGTGAGACTGTGAAAAGCTGCAATCTGCATGTTAACCGGAGTCCTAACTGATGCAACCAATAAAATGGGTCAATTCATGGTGCTCCTCAGCATCTACTTTATAATAAGTCGGTCAACTCAACAAGTAATTATGGGCTCCTAGAAGGTATAACATTAGCACAATTTTCAGATTGTTTTTCTTGTTTGAATCATGATATTTTAAAGACTCAATGTGTTAACCAACTGACATTTAACACCTCAGCCAGGGGATAGAAAGTATTTTTCTGTTTGCTGCCAGTGATGATGGTGTGCTTGATGTATGTAAAATGAATTCTTATACTAGTCACAAAGCATGTACGGATGTTGTTACAAGTGTTGAATCAGCTGCAAGACTTTTAATGTCTTGAATCCGCTTTATTTAAATGCGCAGCTTTCCCTCACAGCAGGTATCAAATTGATTTATTTTGTGTGCCTTGTTGCTGATAAGAGAATGTAATTAGGGAACAGTGATATCTTACACCACAAGTACTGTCAGTGATAATGGAGCCTCCAATAGAGAGAAGCAGTTTGGATGTGGTGGGCGGATAGGAGCCTGATGTGTTGTCAGTTAGCACAGCCTCTGTCTGACCTCGACTGCACTTCTCTCCTCAGTTTAATCCTGACGATAAGTCGGCGCAGCACCATAACGCCCACCACTGTCTGGAGATCACAGTGAACTGCAGCCCCAACATTGACCACTGCATCATCCGTTCCACATGTACAGGTAATGCATGTCTGCTTATTACAAGAGCAGTAACACTGGAATAACATCTTTACCATCTCAAAACCAATTTAAGTGTGTTAACAATTTGAATTAGTCCTGCATGTCATTCATATGTTGGGGTCTTTTTGCTAACTTGCAGAGTTACAGCTAGTTTTTTTTTCCTGCAGTGTCACAGATTTGGATGTTTTACTGAATGATGAATTAGAGACTTAATTTGTCCTGTGTGTCTTAGACTGAAAATAAAACTTTTAAAGCAGAAGGATTTATGACAAGTACATGTTGTCGGTGCATTAATTCCGTGAAAATTTTCGAGCCGCTGGGAATATTCTGCTGGTATTAAGTGCAATAACACCACTCAAGTTTAAATTTATTTATCCGCCTACTTATCTATCCAAATTAATTTTGTTAGATTGAGACTTATTCAACACTCAATATCCCATTTAGCCTCAGTCCCTAATGAAACTCTGCAAATGAGGAATTAAACAAATGAATGAAAAATAAGTTGTAGAGCCAATTCAAAAAATCTGAAAATATTTTTATAAAACCTAAAACGGCACAAATACCTTTACACAACAAAACAAAATAACGGAAAAAACACTCCAACATTGATTACTCTGGATTATAATTATGATAATCTGCAGTAATCAAAACTAAGATGTAACCTGTGGTTGACATCTAGCAATATTAGAATGGATTTTATAGCCTGATATTTATGTTGTATTTTTTGTTTTTTGCTGAAACAATTAATGAATGACTGCTTTTAGTGTGTGTGCGTGTGTGTATGTATATGTGTTTAGTGTGTGTGTGATGCTAGTTCATACTGTCACTTGCCTACTGTTACTAATGTGTGATCCATATTTGATTATTTGTTGCGGAAGTGGTGAATGTGTTGGGAAACACATGTGTCATGATGGCGCCCCAACTGTCTTTGAAGTCGAGTCATTGTGTGATCAAGGACTCGATCAATTTGATAAATATTACACAGTAACAGACAATTTTAATCCCAACCGTAATTTCTTGACGTAACATTAAAATTAATGATGTAATGTTATCCTAAACACTTTCCCAACCATGGGATCATTAAAGTACTTCTCATCTCATCTCCTGGGGTCTCTACTGGCCAGGCTGGTGTCTAATGCTTCATTTAAAATTGCATGAATTATTCATACTTTTATCATTCGCCTGAAAATATTGGCTCCTGTGATTTGACCATGTTGCCGCTTTGATTAATGTTCGACCTCATCCTCATGATCATTGAGCAGTAGACTGGTGACATTAACCCTGATGATTTTGTAGTAAATAGTTATAAATTCACTACTTTGGTAAACAGATATCAGTCATATGATAAATTGCAGCATCTCAATTTATATCTATATCTATATAATTTAAAAATATATATATATATATTTTTGTTTCCTCTTACATAGTGGGTTCAGCTGTATGTGTGAGCGGGCAGGGAGCGTGCCCAACCATCAAACATTGCAACATCAGTGACTGTGAGAATGTAGGACTATATATCACAGACCATGCACAGGTGAGGACACCCCTCCCTCAGTTTGAGCACCCACACAAACACACTAATATTCAACAAACTTAACACTAAGCCTTGGTGTTTGTTGCAGGGCATTTATGAAGACAATGAAATCAGTAACAATGCCCTAGCAGGAATCTGGGTGAAAAACCACGGTAATCCCATCATAAGACGTAACCACATTCACCACGGGCGGGATGTCGGAGTGTTCACTTTTGATCACGGAATGGTAAGGAATTGTGCCTCGGACATGACTTTCTACACGTTTTATTTCAATTTTATTTTTTTTCAATTCACATCAATAGTTGTGTCGCTAATGGTTGTTCTCTGTGTTTCAGGGTTACTTCGAGAATTGTAATATCCATAGAAACCGTATTGCGGGTTTTGAAGTGAAGGCATATGCCAACCCCACCGTGGTGCGATGTGAGATCCACCATGGCCAGACAGGAGGCATCTATGTCCATGAGAAGGGACGAGGGCAGTTTATAGAGAACAAAATTTATGCCAATAACTTCGCTGGTGTGTGGATCACATCCAACAGTGACCCAACGATACGGTAAGTGTACTCTCTTGATAGTGGGAAAAACCTTCGACCATAAAAGCTCCAAGGAAAATCAGTCCTATATTTGTTGTAACTAATACCGACATTAGCTTTATCAACCACTAAAGAAAAATGTTGTTTTTTTTACTTCTGTTTTTGACCTAGGGGTAACGCTATATTCAACGGCAACCAAGGAGGGGTGTACATATTCGGTGATGGGCGGGGTTTAATAGAGAGTAATGATATCTATGGTAACGCCTTGGCGGGAATCCAGATCCGAACCAACAGTTGCCCCATTGTACGGCACAACAAGATCCACGATGGGCAGCACGGTGGCATCTATGTGGTAAACATACTCTTCACTACACAAGCAAATGCGATCCTTCTGTATTTAACAGAAGTAGCCATATTGGAAATGAATATGTGCATCAGAAACGACACGTGAACTGAATGTAATTTGCGTTTCAGCATGAAAAAGGCCAAGGGGTTATCGAAGAAAATGAGGTATACAGCAACACGTTGGCGGGTGTGTGGGTGACCACAGGCAGCACTCCTGTCCTTCGCAAGAACCGCATCCACAGTGGGAAACAGGTAAATTAAAGATGAGCTCATCACATTACTATAGTTTCAAAAATTGCATATGACAGTCTCAAGTCCCCCTCTTGTAATGGCAAAAGAGTGATAAACTCGAGTACAGCATGACTTCTATTGTAGGTTATTTATAAACAAGCACAAAACAATAATTATACACAAAAGGTGTAGCTAATTTGTTAAATGTTTTGTGGTATGTTTGCTCACTGGTTTATTTGCCAGACACAATGTTAGCGGTCTTTCTCATATTACAGTTTCAGTCAATCTGCAGGTCTGTTGCCTTGCTCAGGGTGTGGCATAGCTCCTGTTAAAACCTTTCACGGCATTTTCACAGCATGTCTCAGATCTATGGAAGATTCCAAGATTCTTATGGTAACAGACCATTGTAAGTGCTGATACTTTTGACAATTGTGTTCCAACATATTGAGAAATTAGAAAGATTCAACAAAGCAGCACTGATGTCACACACTATTTGACTAAAACCTGAATTTTTCGTGAAACCACTGAAGTTTATGAAACTCCTCAAGTAATCTGCTTTTTGTTTTGACACGTTTTAAACAATGAATGGCTTTAGTCAGACTCGGATTCAACTCAATTTACTAATCCTGGGTGCCAGAGTGAACAGAAATTGGTATTTGGTCCATACTTTGCAATAAATTGATTTGAAAACAATGTTGATTAGATTTTAGCTAGAGTTTTGAGTGTGAGCGGCTCCACTGGACTACATGTAAACACGCTCTCAGATGTGATGTAACAAAGTCAAAGTCAACTTTATTGTCAATACTGCCATATGTTCACACGTACACAGCATTGAAATAGCATTACTCTAAGACTCACGGTGCAAAAGTACAAAAACGTAGAAATAATTTCTCACGGAGAACAACGAACAATGACAAGCTATGCTGAGGTAGGTATGATTAGAGTACAATTCACAGCCTCCTTTTCGTTTCGCTCACAACCCTGGTGGAAGTGAGCTTTCTCTCCCTGTGAACTTGAGCTTAAGACCAGAGATGTCAGTCAATTTCAGATTGGGCTGAAATGAAAAATCTCATTCATATTAATTATTTCAAATCCAATCACATAAAACACTTGGTATGGCATCTTCATCTGGCTTTTTTGTTTGAGCAAATGCCTGTGCCTAATGTTTGCATGAAAAGTTCTCCTATGACATGTTGTGGTCTTTGCTTTCTTTTCTTTCATCAGGTTGGTGTGTACTTCTATGACAATGGGCACGGTGTATTGGAAGACAATGACATATATAATCACATGTACTCTGGTGTCCAAATAAGGTAAAGTAGATTCCACATTTTCCTTTTTCTTGCATATCTGTGAGTTCTCTGCGCAAGTAATTTTGTAATCTTAACAGGACGGGGAGCAACCCAAAGATCAGGCGCAACAAGATCTGGGGAGGCCAAAATGGAGGCATATTAGTCTACAACTCAGGTTTATTTCATTTTCACATCAATTCTTTGTCATATAGTGTACTGCTATCCGATAATTAATTCAAGTGATCAATTGGACAGGTCTGGGATTCATCGAGGACAATGAGATCTTTGACAACGCCATGGCCGGAGTCTGGATCAAAACTGACAGCAACCCCACACTGAGACGAAATAAAATCCATGACGGCAGAGATGGAGGCATTTGCATCTTCAACGGAGGCAGAGGTACCCAAGGGTATTTTCATGCTCCTCTGGAGCATCACGCCACTCTGTTTCCTCAGCCATTTTTCAAAAGGCCACAAACATTCTGCCATTGTCTAAACAAAACGTATCTCCCTAAACCGTTTGTGTAAAATAAAAACGGCACACACTAAAGAGATCCTGACAACCGCTGTCATTTAGAAGCACAAATGATGATGTTTACAAAGTCATCAGTGCACAGTTTGTCATTTTAAATGGATTCATGTGAGTGGAAGTGGACGTGCATGCTTGTTCAAGTGGGACGGCATACAGCTGTATAGCCAGGAAGGAGGGAAAATGCACTTTTCCCAGAAACTGCCTGCTTTCAAAAAGAATCTGATTAGTGCTCAGACAAGTCCAGGCTTTTTTTCTATTGCACTGAAAAGGCTAGAGTTGTAACTTTCTTTTCACTTTATGTCAATACGATGTCTCAAGATCCTGTAAAAATGGGTTTGAGCACATTTTATCTTTGGAACAGATCATAAAAAATGGAAGTTGCCTGTTTTTGTTTTTTGTTTTACGTTTTCAAAGCATAATTAACATGTTTTAAAGTGGTCTTTTAAACTTTAATATGTACACTGTCCAGATAGGTTAAGTTAATAATGCTGATTCCATATTAATGAAATCTTTCCCAGGTCTTCTGGAGGAGAATGACATCTTCAGGAACGCTCAGGCCGGCGTGCTGATCAGCACCAACAGCCACCCAATCCTCCGCAAGAACCGCATTTTTGATGGTTTCGCTGCAGGTGATTGACTTTGCGCATTCAATGTGTTCCTGAACAATGTTTGCCTTCAGCCTCTTCACGTCGGTTCTTGTGGTTTGCCCTCCCTCCCCTCTGTCTCCAGGTATTGAAATCACAAACCACGCCACAGCAACCCTGGAGGGGAACCAGATCTTCAACAACCGCTTCGGGGGCCTGTTTCTGGCCTCAGGGGTCAACGTCACCATGAAAGGTACATTGCTGCTTTTGCAGGCTCCGAGATTCCGCCCAGCGTGGGCCCCTGCTCTCTAATTCCCCTCTGCGGTGTCTCCACTCCTCGCAGATAACAAGATACTGAATAACCAGGACGCCATTGAGAAGGCCGTTAGCAGAGGACAGTGTCTCTACAAGATCTCCAGCTACACCAGCTACCCCATGCACGATTTCTACAGGTCAGCACAACTCACGATGATCCCTTTAGGATTGCGATGAATTTTTTTTGTTTGTTTTTAAGAAAATAGTTGATTTTAGAAAATAATTTTGATGTTATTCCTTTTATGTTTTCCAGGTGTCACACCTGCAATACAACAGATAGGAATGCCATCTGTGTAAACTGCATTAAGAAATGCCACCAAGGTCACGATGTAGAGTTTATACGGCACGATCGGTAAGATTATTTATTTCATGTTATTTTTTTTAAATGTTATTACTAATTCGTCTGTCAAGGGTGAGTTGATTTCCTCCATGTAAGGGGGATAAAACCCAGAGGGAAACACTTGAGTTGACAGACTAATCAGCTAATTCAGGCCAGACCTCATGATGTCGATGAATTTTCACCAGTTTGTTTCTTTTTGTGCGTGTGCATAAAATGTCTAACACGTGTCTCCCCCAGGTTTTTCTGTGACTGCGGAGCAGGAACGTTGTCCAACCCGTGCACGCTGGCCGGAGAGCCCACACACGATACAGACACTCTGTATGACTCAGCGCCGCCCATCGAGTCCAACACGCTCCAACATAACTGAAGGCGTCCAGTCGACTTATATTCTCCGACATAAGCAGACAAACACATTGCATTACACACACGAACACAGACACACACAGACACACACACAAACATGCACACACACACATTCACAAAAATACACACACAATTTGCATTTGCAGCCATAAGGACCCAGAGAGACTCTGCGATTGCGGCGCTCTTAAATGGGACCGAGGTGAAAAGACGCTGCAGAGGAAGCAGCTTCCTGCCGCCTGCAGTCAGACATACTGCAGCGGAAGCGGACTCCACTAGATGGAGCAGTGCAGTAGAGGGTAGACTGACAGAACGGCCACAAGAGATTCCTTACCCGAGTATTTCTCATTGCAGTCTGTAGACAAAGAGAAGGGGCTGTCAATGGCGGCCTAAGTCTGCTTCAGCAGCATTCAAAGATCCACCTGGTATCAAATCTCAGCCTCCTTCTTCTTCACAAGAGCTGCTCAGAGACTTCCTGCTTCCTCGCAGCTGCCATCCCCATTGGCTGTTGTATCTAGGCAACTGATGGGCAGATGTTGCTCTGTGCGTGGATGAAGAGCAAGATTGTGTGTGTGATGGAGCACTTCGGCTTTTTTAAAAAAAAAATATATATATGTTCTGATCAATGGATTTTATTTCAATGCTTTCTCATGTAGTTTTGTATTTTCATGCAAAAAGCTGACTGTATTTGAATGTCTTTTATTTTATTATATATTATTATAATTATTATTTTTTCCTTTGGTTAGCGTCCCTCCTCTCACCCCCGACCCCATGCAAACTGCAGACACTCGAAACGTCCCAGTGGTGAAGTTCTTTCTGTGAAAGAGAATCTCGTTTAAACACTAACAACCCTCTCTAGTATATTCGCTTAATTGGCAGGTGGAGAGACTCCACAATTGTATAAAGGTGTGGGTGGGTGTGCGTGTGTGTGTTATGTACAGTGCAAGTGGTATGTGTGTGTGTGAGTGTATAATCCGATGCAGTCAGTGTTGTGTGGAGAGGGTTTCAATAGGAGGCATCAGAGCTCCTTTGAACTGGAACAGGAGAGTGTATCTGCAGTCTTCCCCCGTGTCCTCCCCACTTCCTCCCCCCTGTGTATCGTGGTGACTGTGGCTCCTCATGCAGCCTGAATCGTATGCATGTACCATAACATCTAGACTTAATATATTGTGAAGTATTCAATAACCATTATGTAGATGCTAGTTGGAATTCAAAAAGGGGTATACTTTCTTAGAAAGACAAAAAAAGGAAAACAGGAAACTGGCCATTTCTAAGAAAATAAAACTTTATTAGATCAGATGTGTCTGTGATGTGTTATGTATGATATGCCTTGCTCTGCTGGGAAAACTGAAAAAATAACTCTTCTGACCTGGTAAAAGCGAGCTGTGACGAGTTTGCTGCTCCCTCAACAATTGTTTGAAACGTCAGACTGATACAAAGAACGATGTTAAACCGCAAAAGGCTCTCAATGTGGCTGCTGATGTTGGCCTCGTTCGCCATTAGGTCTTTTGTAGTTTTTTTTTTTTTTTTTTATTTTAATTTGTAATTTTAATTTTAATGGCGGTTTTGGTTTTATCACCTTGAGGTAAAGGGAAAAACCTAAAGTACATTTTCAGGCCTTGAAACGAGTCGAGACGTGTCAGTTCCCCCCCAACACACACAGTAGTTTGAAATGTGAAGAGTTGGTGGTTTTAAATGGACGACGTTAAACCCTGAGGGGTTAGACGGTTGTTAATGTTGACCTCGCTGGCATGATTTGGCTTTATTATTTAATGTTCAACCCCTTCGACTTTAAGGGGGGGGAAATGGGTTAAAACGTTTTTTTTGTTGTTTTTTTCAGATCAGGCAAACGATAGCAGATACGAGTTTGTAAGTTTAATTATCTATGTCTCCCCACAATTTTTTGAAGTGGGAGGTTGTTGATTCTGTAAGTGACGATAATCCGCGAAGGGCTCACAGTTTGGTTGCTAATTTTGACCTAGTTCGCCGTTGGCATGTTTTGGCATTTCTCTACGGTTTACGGGGTCAACTGACAGTGATGGTATCCCGGAAAGTTTAGTGAACAGCGGTTGCTTTACGAGGTAGCTTTTCCGTTACAGAAATTTGCAACCGGCAGCCGATAATCCGCCAATTCTAAACACCCTCGATGGATAGCCGTCGCTGTTCTTCGGGGCGAGTAGGACCGGTTTGTCGCCAGGGAAAAGCCTCCGTAACGAATGCTTCCCTCATCGGCAGACTGGTGATCCCGCGACCGCACATCGGACACAGGTCCTCAGGTGACTGCTCACATTTGCGGTTTGACACCAGGATGGGAAGAACAGGACTTTTCTGTTATCCATTATCCTCGGCGGTCGTGTGAATGTCAAATGCCGCGGATGATCCAACCCAGACTCCTCGGTTCGAATTGGGAGTTGGATGAGAAACAGAGCACGTCTTTTGTCCGGCATTGTTAAAATTACTTTATAACGCTAATATCCTCATTTCACCAGCCATCAAGATCCAGTTGCTAACATATATCCCACTCTGTGCCCTGAATTTTGAAATTAATTTCGAGTAGGAAATGTTTAGTCGGTATCACATCTTGAATGGTCGAGGTGTTTTGTGTTTTTTTTAAAAGGTCATGTTCCCTCTAATTATTCATGTTGTCTGGACCGACATTTTGAAGTTTAAAGCTTCCGGTTTCCCACTTCTGCTGGATTTAGTTGAAAAGAAACCCTGCATTGTTTGCAACAACCAGAAGGGGGCGACATCACTCATTCAACTCTGAAGATGTGAGCATCTGATCTGGATCATTTGAAGGACCGTGTGATTGAACTTTTTTCAAAATAAATTTCACAGTAAAATAGAAATTACAGCAGTGGTTTGCTGTATGATTTTAAGGTTATCGTCATGTGGCAAATTATAAAGACTTGTAACTCTTCCATTGCATCGAACTATAGAATGTATGCAAGCAATAGAATGACTATTTATTGGATGGCCATTCAGCTAGATTTTGAAATATGAATGTATTACTTCAGATTTTAATGACTACATCTTCACACGAAAAAACTCAGACAAAATCAATTAAGAAATTTGCTCATGGAAATACGTAAATAACAGACAGAAAATGGACATTAATAGTCAAAACCAGTCGAAAGCTAGACATTTCCAGCCTTTTTATTTGAAAAAATACAATAGGGCACTAGAGTGTTTTCCTACAGTGAATCAATTCACTTCCAAGGACAGAGGGACAGAAAAGCAGTTTTTTTAAAAAAAGTCATTTTAGAGGAACACAACTTTTGAGAATGTCTGCAATGTAGCTGTTATTTTTGGCGACGAGCTCCCCCTTCATCCTCCTCAGCTCCTTCTTCACCTCCTCCTCAGTCATCTTTGCAGCAGGAAGAGACTTCACCTTCTCCAGGAAGTCCAGGATCAAATTTTTCCCAACCTGATGGCAAGAACAAAGACATCAAAACCAAATACAGGAAAGAAAATAAAAAATATATATATATCTATCTATATATCTATATAGATAGATATATAGATAGATAGATAGATATACTGTATATGTGTGTGTATATACAAACATAACTAGCCTCTTGAAAATGGAGGTCTTCAGGAATTTTTTTTGAACATTAAATCTTTTTATAAAAAAATAAAGTCCAGGATAAGAACTTCTGGTTGGTCTTTGATTCAGGACTGATCATCTTTTCATCGTCCTCATCAATTCTGAATCCTGGTCTTGGATTTACAGGGATTTTCAGTGTTTTGGTTTTGGTTTTGGTTTACATACAGCAAAGCCAGCAAAGAACTGTTGTTGTAGGCCGCTGTTAAGGATCCGTGTATATCCATGTATCCACAAGAGCCACTGTCCCTCAAGGCTATCAGATTGATTTGTCTTGTAATCCTTACTTCTTTGTCCGTGCGTTTTTTCTTGGCCTCGGGCTTCTCCTCCTGCTCAGACCCTTCTCCTGCAGGCTCCTGGAACTCCTCAAGCTCTGCAGCCTTCACCTTTGCCATGGCAACCACTGATGGTGGGAAGCAGGCCAACTCAGCAACATGGATTCCAAAGCTCTGGTCGCAAACCCCTGAACGGACAACCGGGGTTCTGTTAGTTCAGGTTCATATATGGGTCTGAGCAGATGCTGGGGTCGCTGAAGGTTGGAATCCTTCACAATAACACTGCTACATTTAGAGAGTCATCCACATGTGTTTGTCACTTCAGAAAGCGGAGTGGAACACAGATAAAACACTGTATCTCTGCTGAAAAGTGGATGTGGCACCTCGGACACGGACCTGGTTTAACCCTGTACAGCATGGTGAGCGTGTTGTGGGAGGTGAGCGCAGTGACGTGCAGGTTGTGGACGGTGGGCTGCTGCACGGCAAGTACCGTCAGCTCGTGGAAGTGAGTGGCGAAAAGGCAGAAGCTGCCTATCTTGGAGGCAATGTGCTCGCTGATGGCCCAGGCCAGACCGAAGCCATCATACGTGGACGTGCCCCTGCCCAGCTCGTCGATGATGATGAGCGACTTGTCGGTTGCCGAGCTGGAGGTGAGGATGTAAAACATTAGAGGAAGGTGACCAAGTTGCGTGGTTGTATAGAGTAGCGTGCATCCTACCGTAGGATGGCGGCCGTCTCCAGCATCTCCGCCATAAAGGTGGACACACCTTTCACTTGACTGTCCCCAGCACCCACCCTGGCCAGGATGCTGTCTATCACGCTGAGCTCTGCCTGTTCACACGGAACGAAGCAGCCGATCTGAGCCATCAGAGCGATCACACCCACCTGCCGGATAAAGGTTGACTTGCCGCCCATATTTGGTCCTGCAGAGGAGAGGAAACCATCAATTGGCGTTACACAGACGCAAACTCAGGTTTGCTGAGACATGGAGTTCAAGTTTCCTTAATTATGTTCAAACTTGCTTCATTTGGGGATTTCACAGAATTACAAGTAGTGGATATGTGTAAAGTTTGAGGCAAAGTAGATTTAGGACTTTTTCAGTGCAATGCCTATTAAAAATTAGGAACAAGTTTATAATAAACATAATTTGAGAAATAAAACATCGATAACTTAAAGTTCAGTTTTACCGATTTAATACAATTAATTTGATTAACTTCTTTTGCTATTCTCTTTCAAGCAGAGCTGCTTCTTTTCCTTTTGGCTTTTCCCTTCAGGGGTCGCCACAGAGAATCAACCTGCTCCCTCTAACCCTATTCTCTGTATCCTCCTCTCTCACACCAACTACCTTCATATCTTCTCTCACTGCGTCCATAAATCTTCTCTTGGGTCTTCCTCCAAACCTCCTGCCTGGCAGCTCCAATTCCAGCATCCGTCTACCAAGATATTCTCCATCCCTTCTCTGTACATGACCCAACCATCTCAGTTTAGCTTCTCTGACCTCTCGAAAACATCTAACATGCGCTGTCCCTCTGATGGACTCGTTCCTGATCCAATCCATCTTTGTCACTCCCAAAGAGAACCTCAACATCTTCATCTCTGTTACCTCCAGCTCTGCTCTCTGTCTTTTCTTCAATGCCCCTGTCTCCAAACCATCCAGCATCGCTGGTCTCACCACTGTCTTGTACACCTTTGCCTTCATTCTGGCTGATATTCTTCTGTCACATAGAACCCCTGACACTTTTCTCCACCCATTCCAACCTGCTTGAACTCGTTTCTTAACCTCTTTTCCACACTCTCCGTTGCTCTGGACTGTTGACCAAGCAGAGCAAAACATTTTTATTATTGTTACCGAAGTGAAAATAAATCAATTCAGAACATTAAGGGTGGTTCCTATCAAAATCAAGTGAGTGTTTCCTCTCTAACACCTGAGCTGCAGATAACCAAAAGGTCTTTGATGGGTTTTCACGACAGATTTTAGAATAATTAGCATCCTTTTGTGATGTATTAATTCCAGGAAAGCATCTCGTGAACCAGTGTCAGGAGGAAAGAGTTGTCTTTTGTACGCAAACTTTCCAGCACAAATTAGACCAGAAAGTTTTCACGCATACAAGGAAGCAACATCACAGAAGCGTCTTGTTCTTGGAATGTGTGTGGCGTCAAAACTCAACATCATCTGTCTGTCTTCGGGATCAGCTGAGTATGACATTAAAAGCTGTGAAACTGTCGGCAAATTCATTTATTAAACTACAAACCTCGCCTCACACAACAATGAAACATTGAAGAGTTGAAGTTTATTTTTACAATTTTGCAGCATTTCCTTTTCATGGAGGTTCCCTAAGGAGAGGATGCTGCGCAAAGTACTCCAAAAATAACCACGCTCTGAGTGTTACAACTGGGCAGTACGGGGCTACATCCAAACAAACATCATCCGGCCGTCGTAACTTGTTTTAACAATGTAGGATATTCAGACAAGAGCAGGATGTTAAGCGTAGAACTCGGTTACTTAGAAAATTCATGATGCAATGTGTTGCTTTAGCAACAACCAGACTCGTACATCAACACATGACTTGGAAGACTATTAAAAGAGGATAACTGGAAGATAGTCTTCTTGGTTTCATAAACTTACCAGCGTTACTTTTTCTAGGTCCACCATGAATAAGGAGAGCACTTCATTAATTTGTTTGATAACTTCAAAATATTTTTGTACATTCGATTTTTTTGTAAATTTTGGTGTTTTAAATTCTTTTGTATGAATTTCTCAAGTAATTTACCCTCTTCATCTCATCGAACAAACCTGGTATCTTTTATACATATATATGGGGGTGTGTGTACGCACGCATGCACGCACGCGATACTTCTTTGAATGTTGTTTCTGTAAACGAATGCTTTATCAGGATCTACGCTTACCTCTTGGGGTCAACGCCAATGTCACAGCTGCTTCAGTGAACACTTCTTGCTAATGTCATGCCGAAATCAAGAGCCGTAACGGCCTGTGATGCCAATGACCGATAACTATAATTCTTGAATGGGATCTCATGGGTATTCTGAAACCAGTTCCACGAAAGGTAAGTTTGCTGTTGAACGCTGGGTTAACCAGCCACTGTTTTTAAAGAATTGAGTCCAATTGATAATTGATGCTGAGTGTCACATATTGCGCTCCTGTCATGTTGTTCAGGGCGAGACGGTCTGGCTTCTCTGGCGCTGGATGATTATCACAGTGAGCACACAAACACATGTGGCGGGACAAATCAGGAGGACAGAGGATGGATGCACGGGAGGGAAGCTCGGTCCAAACAACTGAGTCCTTAGAGGTGTTGGGATTCTGTGAGTAACAGTAGAGGCTTGATTGGGGGGGGGGGGGCTTAAATAAGAGCAGTTTTGTTAATTCCCTGAGAAGCCTCATTAGGTCTGCAGCCTTGCATAGTTAAGCAATGGAGTATTACATTTGTTTGATTTACTGAGAGTTCAGATGAGAAACTGTTTTATGAAAAAGTAACACTTAGAGTACAAGAAAAACAGACGAAACCTCTACAATAAAAGGACATTCGCGGTGAATTAAGAGCAACAAATAAAAGAATACTATTACTGATAATGTCCAAATTAATGTTTCAGACTCCTACAGAGGCAGTTTAACAACTGTATTCTTAAATGCATCAAAACAGCACGACTACGCACTGTAGTAGGTTTAGTGTGATTTAGCAACCTCACCTTTGTGACACGATCTAGTCTGAGACGACCACCTCCTGATCACATAATGGTGGACAATTGTTTTTCTCTTCAAGTAATAGTTGAGAGGAAAGGATTGAATGAGTTGAAGTGAAGGTTTATGATCTCCAACTTCAAGTTGATATGTCACTAAATATTTTACCTGTTATGATATAGAAGCTCTTCTCTCCCTGAATAAAGGTGATATCGTTGGGTATGAAGGCCGTGTCTGCGTCCGTCTCCATGCAGGGATGCCTGGCCTGCTGCAGCTCCATTCGCCTGCAGCCGTCAGCCACGATATGAGGTCGGACGTAGGGCACGGGGGCGGAGACGGACGCCACGGCGAAACTCGCCACGGCATCCAGCTGTGCGATCACGTCACTCAAGGTCTGGAGGGGATCCACGTAGCCTGGCGGATCAAAGAGTTGAATGGTTTCAATAAATTGGCCAGGCTCAAAACACCTTTTCTAACTGATAAAGGAATTAATCAAACTCATGTCCTTAAACGACTCCTGCAATTTAGTGTTAAAAAACAACAACCTTCGAGCCAGATAATTGTCTGATTTTCTTGAGGTTCACGGGACAGCTGAAAGTTTTTTTTGTTCAGAATGTGAAAAGAATCAATTACTACAGGTCACATTAGATGAATTCCTCATAATCTCCTCCTGCATGCAATTCAAATGTTAAATATTTCTGAATGTCAAATCAATGCTATGCTGGTGAGACAGTGAGTCGCATGTGACGAGCTTCCTCACCTGAGGCAATATTGATGATCTCTTTCACGATAGCGTTCTGGGCCTCCTCATACTCCTCCCTGCTCTTGATGTATTCCTCGTTCAGTGAGCTGAGTTTACTGCGGAAATATGAAAGGAGCGTCAGCCGAGAGGGAGCGCAGAACTAGCCGAGCTGAGCATCAAAGCTGCTCCTGCAGCCAACAGAGAGGTGGAAGTTTTTGGACACATATTCCATCTCCAAATCTGTCACATTACTTGATGCTTCATTTCAGCAAGTAAATCCAATTTTAGTTATTTGGAATGAGAATTTAGTCACCTGTAAGCTGATGATTTGAATAAAATCTAAGAAAACAACGTGATTTTCACCGATACTTGAGCACATCACCGTGAGTTTCATCAGAAAAGCCCTAAACCATTTGACAAAGCTGCTGAGTTTTAACCACTTAATCCTAAACAGCAGATAGATCTGACAACGTCCAGCAAAAATTACTGTCTTCAAACTGCCACCACTGGCTATTTTAGAGGTATTTCTTCTTGAGCAGGTGCAAAAACATGCATGCTGCTTTATTGTCACCCACAGCCTGTAATCTGAATTCAAGGGCAACTTCTCAAGGGAAATTGAGGCGATGCAGTGTTCAGGCTTCATCGACATTATCAGACCTGTGCCGGCTGCATCAGTCTCGGTGAGGCAGACCTGTTTGTGAAGCGCACTCCGTTCTTCTGAACATCAAGCGTGGTGAATTTTTTATTGTTCCTCAGAGCCTTCTCCTCTTTGCAGGTGACTCTCAGGTAGAAGCCCAGCATGGCATTGGACTCCAGCTTCACTGTTTTCCCAGCATCCAAACCTGTGACACACAATCATAGCCGTGCGATCAAGATCCATCCATCGTCTGCCGCTTAACCTACATTTAGGTTCTTAGGTTCATTCCCTCATTGTTTTCCAATTAATCTCCTACATATTTTTTGGACTGTGGGAGGAAACCAGAGAACCCAGGGGAAACCCACAAAGCAACGGGGAGGATACGCAAACTGAGATTAAGATGATTTTATAAACACAATCGATCTGAAATGTCTCTCTTCCCTTTTTCTCAAAATCAGGTGTAGTAGATTTTGCTTAGCCTCACTCCTTCTCGCAAAACACTGTACAGGCCCACGACCGTCCAGCCATGCCCATCATTAGAGAACAACTAATAACAATTGTCCAGCAGTCAGACACAGTTGCTTGAACTGATCTGACCTGTCAGAGTGCGTTTAATCTTGTTCTACCAAAACAGAGAATCCCCAAAATTACAATCTTAAGTGGAGTTATTTTTAAGCCCATTGACTTCATTGGGCTAAAAAACATGTCATTTCTATTGTATTAATAGACTATTTTTAAAGATGACACTTTACTAATTTTCAAGAAAAAAAAGTAATTGTACACAAAGATAATTTTTGCTTTCAGAAAGAATATTTGTTGATTTTGTCTCTCCTATTTTTAATATAAGAGCTGCCCAAAATTAACCAGGGCTGGTTGAACCTTGTGCGCCCACAATGGCCCTGGAGTCCAGATCTGAAATCGAGTTGTCTATTTTTTTAATATGTACCTGGCAGAACAAATTTCGAGGATAGATGGGAGTTGTGAGATAAAACTATATGGACAAGAAGCCACCAAATTATTGAGTTATCAATTATGATTTGGATATTTCACTTTTAATCAACCAAGGAATCTATGGCCTTTATGATACTGGTTTACCTGATTTAATTCATTTAAAATTAACTTTTTTTAAATATTTTAATAGACTTGCAGGAGAACTGTAATTTATTATTCTGCCTTCAAGTCTTCATGTTTGTCCTTGTAAGAGACTTACTTGAGCACTGTTCCAACACATGGGCTTGAGATCTGTTGTTGGGTGTTCTGATCAATCATTGAATCGGACTTTGATTGAACTTCATCGCACAGCCATTTCTTGGTTGATAATAAAAAAAATGTTAAAAAACTTTTCAAAGTAATCAGTCATCTTTCTATTATTTCATCTTGTTCAGGCCTGACGTAAAAAAAAGCTGGTGATACGCATCTAAATTGGCATCAACTAATCCTTGAACTTCGAAGTAAAAGCATGTCCAACTTGGCCGTCAAGGATTTTTATAAGCAAATGCTTCTTGGTTACTAGAGGTCGCAGCCTTCACAAGCAGTGGGATTCACATGCCATTCGAATGCACAGCAAACAAGGCAGAGAATACATCTGTCCGGAAAAGATTGGATTTACTACTGTGTTCTTCCTGTGACTGAGAATAACAAAGGTCTTCAGTTGACTGCAAAACAATGTTTTGCACTAAATCTAAGAAAACTGGATATCTTTTGTGTCGCCTCATGATAAGAACTGGTTTGGATTAAAATTTTGAGATGTACTGTAAAATCTTGAAATTTTTCCCCGTGTAATCTATTCTTTTCAACCATAACACTTTGAGACTTCAGCATGCACTCTGATTGCAAATGTTACAGAACGGGATTACTGGATTACAGTTTTGGGTGCAAGCTTGCAACAACAGTATCTTTGTAAGACACTCCCGTGCTTTGCACCTCACCGACAGCCTTAAGTTTAATGCATCTGGCGTGTGTGTTGACAGCCCATAATCTGGATGTGATCTTCCTTTCCCTTCTCCTCTTTTTAAAGACAGAAGAGTTGCATTCACCGAGGTCTCGTGCAGCACTGGTTAGCACAGCCTGCATGCTCTTCTCCAGTGAGTCCATCTTTTCTCGCAGTTCACTCAAAATCGGGTCAAATGACGCCTTTACCAGGAACTCGTGGTGATCAATCTGCACACAATATGCCAGAAATTACTTATGTATGCATAACCCGTGAACTACACCAATAAAATATCGTGCATAAGAGGGCAAACATAAAACTGCAAACCTGGGTCATGTCCAAAGTGGTCTCAATCATCTCCTGGTACTTGGTGAAGTCAGTCTGCAGGTCTCTGAGAGGGGAAATGAAAACTGCCTCCAGCAGAACCTGGTAGCTTCCTGGAAAGCAATGCGGGGTTAGTTGAAGAAGACAATCATAACTTAGGTGACTTCCTAGCAATCAGTGTTCT
This sequence comes from Fistularia tabacaria, assembly GCA_901007705.1. NCBI lineage: Eukaryota > Metazoa > Chordata > Actinopteri > Syngnathiformes > Fistulariidae > Fistularia > Fistularia tabacaria. The sequence continues at coordinate 119,061 of CAAKHD010013768.1, read as the reverse complement.
AAGATCTACCTAACTACACAGACAACAGAGGCTTAAGGAAGGATCATCTACCTCAGTAACTCAATAAGTTTACTGGTCAAAAAAGGTGCTTTCAAAAGTCACAGATGATGCATTGAAATGCTGACAAATCAGTTATTCAATTAACTATAACTGAGGGTAAGCAGAAAACTGTCACACTGTATGAGCTGGGATCAGAAAACGGTTGATTTGTTATCTTCATATATGACCCAAATGGTTTAGGAATAGTTGCTGAGGTAATTGATTAATAACCCATTTCTACAGTTAATTTTTTTTTTTTTTTTTCCCTCAAACAAAAGTCCAGGGGTGAAACAAGCCCTCTAGAGAAACCCATGTGCTTCTCATACCGTGTTTGAAGACAAGTAATTCATTTTATGCTGAAAACCCACTTAATTAATTCATGATTAATTCAGAGAGAGAGTACAATCCCCTTGCACCTTCATTATGCATTCCTTGACTAATTTGAACAGACTAGACTTGCCCTTATTACGCGTGCACTGTGTGATCCAGACCAAGCGCTATTCATCTCTTTAATTAGGCTTACTTTTGCACAGTATAATATCGCACACTCATCTTTGTGAGTCAATGCTTTTTTCTTTTTTTGGGGGTGGGGGGGACTCTGCTAGAGAGAGCATCTGATAAAATTGGCACAGAGAAACTTTGCGAACACCATGCCCATTAGTGTGGGTGTGTGCACCTGAGTATCTCTCCAGGGCTGCAGTGAGGGGTGGGATCTGGCTCACTGCCTGGTAGGCACGGTAGCAGTCCTGCAATGTGGCAGAGTGACGGTGGAACTTCTTGGCGAGGCGGTGAAGATCGGGAAAACGGCGCAGCAAGTCCTCCTGGCACGTCTGTCGCAGTTCAGAGTCACACACAAAACTCTCCACCAGGTCAAGCCTCCACACGCGCACATACCAAAAGAGGTTTAAATGTTTTATCATCATCATTTTTTCCCCAAAGCAGGCCTAAAAACAATTCTTTTCATACTTGTGTGGTTATTTTTTCCTCTTGCAAAAAATGGAGTGGAAATTATTTAGAGCTGCTACTAAAAAAAGAATTTCACCCAAAAGGGTAGAAGTCTTTAAATTGCCTCTTAGAAGCTCTTAGGACTATTAAATAACAATTTATTTTGATATTAGGGGGAAATATACTACTCCAGTCAATGTGGCTGGAGAAATAAAGTCTAAGAACAGGGGTTATATCTGAAATTTTATGGAGGAGTGAGGTGATTGTTTATCATATCCAGCAACACTAAAAATGAAAACTTAGTTGAAATCTAAAAAGATGTTTTATCCCTGTCCGTGACCGAATCCAGAGATGGGTTTGCATAAATTCAAAACACAAAACCGCAGCTTTTCAACAACATCCTGCAGAGTAGAACCCAGAAGAGTTCAGTTTGATGAATATTTTCCAGTAAGTCATTAATGCCATTAGCTATCGTAGATATGTGCTAAAACATATTCCAGCTCATACAAAATGTACTGGGCAATATGACTGTATGGAAAACTCACGCATCAGAGACAAAATATAAATTACCGGGGTAACTGTTTACTGGGGGTAGTGACGAGTTTCATTTCGGAAAGCCAATATTCTGATGCCTATCATAAGAAGTTAAACTATATAGATGCTAAAGTTCAACCACTTGACATTAGCTCAAATTAATGAAAGATTTTCTGATACTTATTACCGCTTAGCTGTTTCTTGCTTACTTTCCTCTTATTTCTTCACGGCTAATTATAGTAATATAAGTGGTAACTTTGAGTAATTTAACAGGAGAAAGGAATCCAATTTCCCTTGAATCCTGGCCTTGTAAACATTTCTGACAGAAACACAATTGTAGGAGAAAATAAGCAACTATAAAGAGTGAATGTACTTGTCTTGAGTCTTCCCATTACCTCTCGTCTATCTTGCTTTTGTCCATGAGAGGCTGTTTGATCCACTGGTTGATGAGCCTCTGACCCTGAGGTGTGCGGCACTTATTCAACAGACCAAACAACGAATGAGCTCCACTGGTATCATCAGCTGAGCCCTGAAGCACAACAAAGTAAGAAACAATGCTCAAAACATGTTCTTAGGACTCTCATCGTGCAAGTCAGATATTAACGATGAAGTACAAAATACTGACTTGCAGGTGTATCACATCAGCCAAAATGCAAGCTGATACAAATATATCAGATACATTTGCAGAAAGCAGATAATGGCATAAAAATCAGCTGATATAAATGCATGGGAGCTTCGATTTATCATCCGCTGACCTGGAAGAGGTTGAGAGCCCTCACAGCGGCATTGTCCAGCCTCATGTACTGACCCAACTCCAGAGTGCTCAAACTGAACGAGTTGAAGTTGGACTCGTCTGACAGCAGTTCAAGGAAACGCACCACAGCGGCCAAGGAGGACATGGCCACCTGGAAAGGACAAAAATAAGTCCCACCAGTATCAACTATCAATTATCAATGACAAAACAAGACCCAAGTGAGAATGAGGTCGCTCTGCAAAGTGTTTTTGTTCTTGTTCATGTGATATTTGAGATGAATGAATGTTTGCATCCGCTGAATGCCTCTTTTCTGGTGTCAAAAAGTATTTGGGCTGCTTTAATCCCTATGAATTTATAAGCTGAGTAACTGTATTAGGTCACGGACCTGTTTGTCCAGCTCAGGTAGCGTGTTACTGGCCACAGTGCCTCCTTTTTTGGCTCTCAGAAGCCTGTTGAGATCCTGGACCATATCTTTGCTGCTAAACTCTGCTTTCTTCCTGTCTGAGACCAGAATGCCACCACGCTGCACCACCTGCAAACACACAATGACGATGACTCCTGCACATATAGACAATGCACTGCCAGACAAGTGGAAAATAAAAGAGGGAGAACCCTATTGACGATATCTTTGTTTGAGAACAAATTTCAGAGATCTCAGAAAGGGTGGTCTGATAACATGCAATTCATATCATAGAAGAAAATTACAAATTTGTTTTTAGATCTCTTCGATAACGGATAACTTGAGTATGTCTTCCTTCTTTTTTTATAAAAAAGAATTTGATCTGCTTATGTCAGGCAGGGTAAGATCAGTTTCCATTTATGATAGCTATTGCAGACATAACATTATACTTAATTTCTAGAAGAGCAAATCTGGTTATCAGTGATGGTAATCATGCAAATGGAGAGAAATACATACATAAAGTAAAGTATATCTCATGCAAAAGATACCAAAAATTCAGGGACTTTGGGCACTGGTAGCTCATGATTTATTTTAAACAAACCTCTCGTAGTTTACTGCCATCGGTGCCTTCGCCCTGAGCCAAAAGACACTCCTTGGGGCTGATTTGGACCAGCAGGGACTCCAAGTTGGAGAAGATCTCATTGTCTGGAAACTCACACACTCCCATGGTCCTCTGTGATGCATCTACGTAGCCCACCCCTACCACGCGCTGCCCATCAGCCCCCACAGCCAACCGCACCGCTACGACTCCCGCACAGCTTTCTGCGCCGCTTCCACCACCAAACAAAATCTCGTCAAACTGGGTCAGGTTTCCTGGAGAGGCCTGAGTTTCAGGGGAAAAAGATGAAGGAAACAACATTGACAGAATATCAGCATATTCATCCTCTTAGGACAGATAGGAGAAAGGCAGACCTTAAAATAATGTCACTCCAGGATTCCAGAGATCAAATTTTTAGTTTGGGGGTGTTAATCAGAGCCTGTATGCTATAGCATATCTCTGCGTCACGTTTTTGAAATACTGATCAAATTTTTCCACTGGACCATGTAAGGAAAGAGATGGACTATATATTGCAAATGTAAAAATGCATATTATCTGCACTTGCTTTTGTGAAAGCACGCATTACGGACAAAGATGCATACCTAATATTGAAGTTATATCAATATTACATTCGACAATCACCGATGATTCCAATTTCTTTGTAATTAAAAGGAAGGTGTGTGACCTGAAATTATTTCTCAGGTGCTACATACTTACGAATTAATAATAGACAATCATGTTAATCTTTTGGAGCTCAGATGAGTTAAGTTTGTGAAACGAGGCGGTGTGACAAGTCAAGACTGACTAAATTCAATTTTTCAAACAGATGCTTGTCATATAATGAAAGGCAAATCGCAAGGTACCGTAGCAAACGCAATTTCTATTGAATGTATTTTCTCGGATTAATTCAGCATGAGTAGAGGGGAATCACTTATAGTTGCCATGCTCAAATGACGCCTATCTCTTCTTTTAAGAGATAGGCTTCTTTTAATTTTAAATATTACTTTGTATATTATGCAGTTACAGGTCCAAAGTCATTGTTACCAATTCTGACATGTAAGCCTTACAGTTGTCACATCGTAGTTGTCTCAATTGGAAGCAGGACCAGCACTTTCTTCAACATATTTGTGATGTCACATATCGGACTTTTAAGGACCATCTCTCTTGCATATTTCAGAAAACACAGAAACATTATGGCCTTCAGTGACGAGTAAAATGTTACTTTCTAAAAAAAATTGAGTAAACCTATTCTTGATAGGAGAGAGAGAGAGGATTTTAAAATGAGCATCAACTTCGTGCACAAATCAAAGTGTGTCATGCAACACCTTGTACTCAAGCCTCCAGTCGTGTTCCTTGGTGCTTTTGCTGTGATTCTTGTACACCTCAACTCGATACTGCCGGACAAGCAGCAAGTCTTTAACAAAGGCCTCGAAATTGAGCTTGCTCAGGACCACACTCTCCAGCCTGCGACTCCCTGGGGACACGAAGATTGAGTGAATGTCAACACTGAATGCTACACTGTATCACAAGCAAGCTGTGACTCACATGTCCGAGTGTCATTCTGCAAACTGGACCGTTAGCTTTAGCCAATTAAAGCTAGCTTGCTAACTTACCAGAGCCCAAATGCTTGATGACGCCGAGCGTTTTGAAAACCTCTTTTGCCGCAAATGTGGCGTCCTTTCCGTGGACAGTGTAGTAGTCGTTGCGGTCAAATATTCTGAAAGTTGTGTCCGGTTTCTCCGACATGGAGAAGAAATAGCTCAGGAAGCCCTGCTCGGCCGCGCTGTCCATGGACAAGTTCTGTTTCGGTTGCACCGCCATGCTGGAATCTCCCGCCAATGCCGTCAACACACCGGAAGTTACGTACCAGGTTGTTCTGTTCCCATGGAAACGCGCCGACGCTTGCTCGGACTCGCTCGATTAGCGGGTTGTGAGCAGAGCAGCTGACCGTCTGAGAGCTGGAGATGGAAATACAAAGTGACAGACTTTGGTCCGAACCCATCAGGAGTTTTAATACCCTGTAAAAACATTTTGGGTTGAAACAGCAGGAATAGCCTCCCATGTTTCTACTTGGCATAGTAAAAAAAAAAACTATTGAGTTTATTAATAAGATCCTGTGACCAATGTAACAGTGACCAATGTCTGTTATTCTTTAATTATGTTTGGGATAGTTTGGGGGTGGCATGTGGCTACGACGGTCACCGAAGCAAAAACTCAAGGGAGGAGTTCGGGGAGGCCATGGAGAATGACTTCCGGTGGGCCTCGAGGAGATTCTGGTTCACCGTCTGGCGTCTCGGGGGGGGAAGCAGTGCTCCGTCAACACTGTGTACATTTGGGAGCGGAGCCTCAACACGGGTCGTTGTAGATCAGCGGCAGGAATACTTCTCAGACCTCCTCAATCCCGTCGAAACGCCTTCCAATGAGGAAGCAAAGCCAGGGGACCCTGGAGGGGGTCCGCCTATCTCTGGGGCTGAAGTTGCTGAAGTAGTCAAAAAGCTCTACAGCAGCGGGGCCCCGGGGATGGATGAGGTCGGTCCATCCTGGGTTCCTCAAGGCTCTGGATGCTGTGGGCTGTCCTGGCTGACGCGCCTCTGCAGCATTGCATGGACGTCGGGGACAGTGCCACTGGACTGGCAGAACGGGGTGGTGATCCTCCTTTTTAAAAAGGGGGATGGGAGGGTGTGCTCCAACTATAGGGGGATCACACTCCTCAGCCTCCCTGGTAAGGTCTATTCAGCGGTGCTGGAGAGGAGGGTCTGCCGGGTTGTTGAATCTCAGATCCAGGAGGAGTAGTGTGGTTTTTGTCCTGGTCGTGGAACGGTGGACCAGCTCTATACCCGCAGCAGGGTTCTCGAGGGGGCATGGGAGTTTGCCCAACCAATCTACATGTGTTTTGTGGATTTGGAGAAGGCATATGACCGTGTCCAGCGGGCAGCTCTGTGAGGGGTGCTCCAGGAATATGGGGTACCGACCCCCGTTATACAGGCTGTTCGGTCCCTGTATGCCCTGTGTCAGAGCTTGGTCTGCATTGTTGTAAGTCGGACTAATTTCCGGTGAGAGTTGGACTCTGCCGGGGCACCGATTCTGTTCATAACTTTTGTGGACAGAATTTTTAGGCGCAGCCAGGATGTCGAGGGGATCTGGTTTGGTGGCCACAGGATCAAGTCTCTGCTTTTTGCAGGTGATGTGGTCCTGTTGGCTCCGTCAGGCCACGATCTCCAGGTCTCGCAGGAGCGCTTCGCAGCGAACGTGTGAAGCGGACGGGATGAGTGCCCACTCCGGGTCGGGGAAAAGGTACTGCCCAAAGTGGATGAGTTCAAGTATCTTGGGGTCTTGCTCACGAGTGCGGGAAGGATGGAGTCGGAGATCGACAGGCGGATTGGTGCAGCGTCTGCAGTGATGCAGACTCTGTACCGGTCTGTCGTGGTGAAGAGGGAGCTGAGCCGGAAGGCAAAGCTCTCAATTTACCAGTTGATCTACTTTCCTACCCTCACCTATGGTCACGAGCTGTGGGTAGTGACTGAAAGAACGAGATTGTGGATACAATCGGCTGAAATTAATTTTCTCCGCAGGGTAGCCAGACTCTACCGTAGAGATAGGGTGAGAAGTTCAGCCATCTGGGAGGAACTTGGAGTAGAGCCACTGCTCCTCCGCATAGAGAGGAGCCAGATGAAGGGGCCCGGGCATCTGGTAAGGATGCCTCCTGGACGCTTCCAAGGGGAGGTATTCCGGTCATGTCCATATGGGAGGAGGCTACGGGGGAAGACCCAGGACACGCTGGAGAGACTATGTCTCCAGGCTTGCCTGGAAGCGCCTTGGGGTCCCCCCAGAAGAAATGGATCATGTGGCTGGGGAGAGGGAAGTCTCGGGCTTCCTTCTCCAACTGCTGCCCCCGCAACCCGATCATGGACAAGCGGAAGAAGATGGAAGATAGATAGTTTGGGGGCAGGCAAAAATGAGACAAAATAGAAGCCTGAAAAGTAATTAAGCAAGAATATGACTTGACTGTGACATCCAAAGGTCTCTTATTTCTATTGGCCTTTATCTTCATGCATAATTTCTTCATGGTTTGTATTTGATAGTGACAGTTTCAAAAATATAGTGATATTTTCTAGAAATGACAATTTGGTAATAAATACACAATAAAAAGGGAAGATTATTTTGAATGTGCATTCAAGCCGGGCCTACTAATGCAGCCTCTTACATCTTGTATAGATGAGGTAATCTGAAAGAGATCAGTGACTGCAAAGTAGTGGTAGGTGAGAGTGTAGCCAGACAGCATAGGATGGTGGTTTGTATGATGACTCTGATGACAAGGAAGATCAAGACGACAAAGGCAGAGCAGAGGACAAAGTGGTGGAAGCTGTAAAGGGAGGAGTGTTGTATGGTTTTGAGGGAGGAGTAGAGGAAGGCTCCGGTTGGTCAGGAAGAGCTTCCAGATGACTGGACAACTACAGCTAATTTGACAGGTAGGAGTGTACCTGGTGTGCCGTCTGGAAGGAAAGTAGATAAGGAGACTTGGTGGAGGAATGAAGAAGTGCACAAGTATATACAGAGAAAGTGGTTCGCAAAGAAGAAGTGGGGCACTGAAGGCACTGAAGAGAACAGACAGGAGTACAGGGAGATGCAACGTAAGGTAAAGATAGAGGTAGCAAAGGCCGAACAAAGGGCGTACGATGACTTGTATGCTCAATCAGACAGTAAGGAGGGAGTGAATGATTTATACAGGTTGGCAAAACAGAGAGATGGAGATTGAGAGGATGTACGCAGGTCCGTGTGATTAAGGATAGAGGGGGAAATGTCAGAGGAAGGTCAAGGGTAGATGCTAGAAGAGTGATGGGAGGAGTACTTTGAAGAGCTGATGAATGAGGAAAAGGAAAAAGAAGGAAGGGTAGAAGAGGTGACTATTGTAGACCACAAAGTAGCAGATATTAGTAAAAGTGAAGTGAGGAAGGCATTGAAGAGGATGAGGGGTGGAAAGACAGTTGGTCCTGATGATATACCTGTGGAGGTATGGAAGTGTCTAGGTGAGGCAGCGGTAGAGTTGGCTAGATTAATCAACAGGATCTTAGAGAGTGAGAAGATGCCTGAGGAATGGAGAAGAAATGGGATGGTGCCCATTTTTCAGAATAAGGGGGATGTGCAAGATTGTGATTACTATAGAGGGATAAAGTTGATGAGCCATACAATGAAATTATGGGAAAGAGTAGTGGAAACTAGACTGAGAGCAAAGTCGGCATTTGTGAGCAGCAGTATGGCTTCATGCCTGGAAAGAGTACTACAGATGCTGTATTTGCTTTGAGAATGCCAATAGAGAAGTACAGAGAAGGTCAGCGGGAGCTGCATTGTGCTTTTGTAGACCTAGAAAAGGTGTACGACAGGGAAGCATGTTAGATTGGTGCAGGATATGTATGCTGGCTGTGAGACAGTGGTGAGGTGTGTTGTAGGCGTAACAGAGAAGTTCAAGGTGGAGGTGGGACTTCATTAGGGATCAGCTCTAAGCCCTTTCTTGTTTTTTTGCAGTCGTGATGGACAGGCTGATGGATGAGGTTAGACAGGAATCTCCATGGACCATGATGTTTGCAGATGACATCGTGATCTGTAGTGAGAGCAGGGAACAGGTTGAGGAAAATCTTGAGAGGTGGAGGTTTGCTCTGGAAAGGAGAGGTATGGAGGTTTGTTGCAGCAACACAAGAATATATGTGTGTGAATGAGAGGAACCCGAGTGGAACGGTGAGGCTACAGGGAATGGAGATCAAGAAGTTGGAGGATTTCAAGTACTTAGGGTCAACAGTCCAGAGCAACGGAGAGTGTGGGAAAGAAACAGGTTCAAGCAGGTCGGAATGGGTGGAGAAAAGTTTCAGGGGTTCTTTGTGATAAAAGAATATCAGCCAGAATGAAAGGAGAGGCTTACAAGACAGTGGTGAGACCAGTGATGCTGTATGGTTTGGAGACAGTGGCACTGAAGAAAAGACAGGAGGCAGAGCTGGAGGTAGCAGAGATGAAGATCTTGAGGCTCTCTTTGGGAATGACAAAGATGGAAAGGATCAGGAATGAGTCCATCAGAGGGACAGCACGAGTTAGATGTTTTGGAGAGAAGGTCAGAGAAGCCAGACTGAGATGGTTCGGTTATGTACAGAGGAGGGATAGTGAATATATTGGTAGACGGATGCTGGAATTGGAGCTACCAGGCAGGAGGTCTAGAGGAAGACTGAAGAGAGGATTTATGGACGTAGTGAGAGAGGATATGAAGGTAGTTTGTGTGCGAGAGGAGGATACAAAGAATAGGGTTAAATGGAGAAGGTTCATTTGCTGTGGCGACCCCTGAAGGGAAAACCCGAAAGGAAAAGAAGAAGAAGAAGACACATATTTCAATTTTTAGTTCAAGCTAGCCCAGCTGGATGAGGATCCATGCCAGAGAACATATGCGGTCAAAGCACCAACAATAACAATAAAAGAGTATATCGTTCCCTTTTACAATTGCCTGCAGGTTCATATTACGGACTGAGTGACATGTCAATCAAACAAAGGATTTACACACAAAGATTAAATAAAATCAGTGAAACCATCTTCCTGTGCTGGGATTATATTATTGTGCAAGGATTGTTGTGCTCAGTAATCAAAGAGTAAAAAAGTAAAAGGAAATTTCATGGCCATGTGTGAGAATACGTGATGAGTCTTTTCAGAATCTGTGAAAACACATGATCCCGGGACACTGTGTGACTGGTGTCATATGATACAGCTCCTTCATATCAAACATGTCCTTTGTTCTCAAACAAGAAATCCCGTGGTCCATTGTCATCTGCCAAAATGTGTGTGTTTGACAAATGTGAGTTGATCAGCCTGCTCACGGCCATATGATTAAAAACAGATGGGGTTGTTTAATAGATGCTTTCATAAATAATCAAATAAACATCATCCCCTTTAGGCTTTCCTGGTTTCCTGTTGTGTATTGTGTTTTTTCAAACGTTTTTTTAATGTTTTTTTTTTTCATCTCCTACGGGGAAATTCAATCAAAATCTACTATTCATCGTTTTTTCTATTATAGTGTCAAATTTGATCTTTATTCAGCACCTGCCCTTCTTGTATGTCCAGTACCAACTTTCCCGTCTCAGGTGATCCAGCTGTATCTCAATGAGTTTAGAACAGAGTAGAATAGAGTGTGCCTTTGAGGTCCGCAGGTAAAAGGATCACCTTGTGGTATTATGTGCCCTTTCTTTCTTTTTAATTGATTTGGCCAAATGTTTTGATACCTGGTCTTTCATGAATTTATACTCCAGTTCTGATAGGAGTTCAAAGTCCAGTCATGCAAGTCCCAAATTGGACACGGAAACAGAAAACAGATGTCTTGTTGATGATAATATCAAATTTATCATATTCAACAAAAGTAAAAAAAAGTATTTCTCGTGTTCCTTAGCCTGGAGTAGCTCATCCTTATTGATTAATAATCCAGTTGCAGACTAAGCATGGTATGTCAGGTCATTCAAGTCTTAAGGCTCAAGCTTGAGAAAAGTCAAAGGCCACTGTTGTCAAAGTCAAAGTCAAATTCAAGTTGAACATCTTTCAAGGTTATTTATTTATTTTTGTTGACTGTTTTTATTCAAGTCTGAAGCCATCAGGCATATGGTTAAATAGACTTCATCATATTTTTCCAGAGACACATTTTTAACAGAGCTATATTCCAAAATATGAGTAAGGCAGAAAAACATTACATCATCAATATATTAAGACGGTAAATAGAATAAGAATACAAGTAACTTATCATTTAATAAAGTTACAGTATCAGCTCCTGAGACCAATGTTGTTTTCAGTCACGGTCCAAACATTTGGACATTCCTCAGAGCATCTGGCAGGGGTTCCAATGCTGTGCTTCATGTGGATTCACCATTTTCAGGTCTATTAATCAATTTATAATTTTTATTCATTTGTTTGTTCATTTATTCATTGGCTGCCGGTCAGATTTAAGAGCAAGTTATGATTCTATTCTTTTAGATTTTTGTCAGAACTCTTCCAGCAGACTGTTAAATAAGTCTCTTCAAGAGCTCTTATGGACTATAATTTGGTAACGCTGTTTTGCTCAAAATAAATGCACAAATTTATTTATCCTAGTTATTTTTTCATTAAAAAAATGCAAATTTTGATCGTTCTTTTTAAAACTCGGTCAAGGTTAATTAAAAAACTCTTGGGCTTTGACCTGTCGTAAACTTAAAGGTGCTTGAGGATGTGTTTTCTGTGGACATCTGTGCCAGGTCCTCTCTCCAGGCCGTGGGAAGTGAGTAATATCGTCACACAGAATGCCCCTGTAAGAATGAACCAGTATTTTAGAAGAATTTCTCCCGCAGGCCGTGCCATGGCCAATTAACAACCCAATTCATTTTCAGTCGAATCTATTTTTCAATTGAGAAGTACACCGTTGTTTCACAGGAAGCAGAATTAGAACCTCCTGATATGAATTGAAATGAAAGAAAAATGTTGACATTTCTAATTTAGGTAATGTACCCTTGAATTAAGATACAAATTTGTAAGAAATAGAAACAAATAAGGTAAATTGAATTGAAAGAAAATGTTAAATGAATAGAGCATTTTAAAAGAAGAGGAGAAGCCATGTGGTAGCATTATGGAACATCAATGGCCAGTGAATATTAACTTTTACAAACGTGTTTCTTCCTAAAAAGTCAAGTAAGTAAGGAGCAACTGAAAAAAATAAAAATTTAGATTTTAAAATGCTGAATTACGGGCATATTAAAGAAAATAAAGAAAAGGAGCTTTGTTAGTTTTAGTTTGAATCCCAGACCCCACGGGGATTCAGATGCTTGTATTACAAGGTTTTTACAGATTCATGCCTCTCGTTAGCATTTTAAACCAAAATACTTTGTGATTTAAGTTCAGTTACAGAATTTTGAAGTCTTGCACAGACTGACGGCTCTGTGTCACATTGTTGCTTGCGTCCTCCATCACAATAGAGATAGAAGTTTGTCTGGTAATGGTAGGAATTATTTAAAGTCTACAACTAGGATTTTCCTTTCCAGCACACCTTCGATGCGGCGCAACGGGCCCCTGGGTATATGGGCAGGTTGGTTGTAGAATGAATAATGATTTCAAACAAAGCACACAATATCTAATACTTGCTTGTCCTCGGCTTCCCTGGCTGCCTGTTACGGCTTCAGAAGAGGAGATCAGCCGGGAAGACGGATGATACTTTAAAGTCCTGAGTCAAATTCAAATGCTGCAGAAGATTTAGCTCATGCTTGAGTACAATAGTAATGGACTCTGTTACTCTTGCAGCTGGTCATTCGAGATAAAAAAATTCCAACAAATTACAGAGTAAAATTCCAACGGGGATAAAACAGTGATTTGTGTTCCTTCATGGAAATCCATCTGATAAATGAAGGGTGTGTCATCAAAATAAAGTCATATTACTTTCAATGATACTTTGAGTCATTTCTTGTGACCTTCGAATCTTGTTTTTCCTGTTTTACATGTTTCATGAAAAAGGAACAAGACAACAGATGTGAATAATTTGTGTTTATCAGTCAAGGATATATGTTATGAGTTTAAATAATTTGTGGTAGGGTAAATGATCGCTGCTGATTTATTTTTCTACAATCCAAAAAGTCAATTTATGTCATGAATGAAAAATTCTTGAACCCCGGTTACTGAAAATGTTGGCTTTTTGCAATGAAAGATATTGAATTGGGTTCTACTACACATAATAATATGTAAAAAATAATACACATATATATATATACATATATATACATATACATATGTGTGTGTGTGTGTATATATGTATGTGTGTGTGTATATATATATATATATATATATATATATATATATATATATATATATATATATATATATATATATATATATATATATATATATGTGTGGGTGTGTGTGTGTGTGTGTGTGTGGGTGTGTGTGTGGGTGTGTGTATGTGTGTATATATATATATATATATATATATATATATATATATATATATATATATATATATATATATCCGTGTGGAGTTTGCATGTTCTCCCCATATATATTATATATATATATATATATATACATACATATATACACACACACACACACACACG
>CAAKHD010013768.1:63180-98008 GCA_901007705.1 Fistularia tabacaria | reverse complement strand
TTATATATATGCCAAATTTTTCCCCCCCCCCCCCCCCAAAAAAAAAATTGCTTTTCTAGGCGATGTTAGTTCAGGGTCAGGAAACTGTGAATGTGGGGATTCTGGGGAAAAGTTGATGAGATTTGAACAGAGTGACGCAAAAAGCCAGCATGTTTTTGTTACTAAGGAGGCAGGGTCTAATTCTGTAGCACAATGTCAAACTATATTGTTGTAAACCGTTCACTCATATCAGATGATTCATCTTTTAAAAAAAAAATATACAGTGCAAGCCTAAATGATACATAAAATCAAGTATGTACACATGTAGTTTAAGGCCTGAGGGGTTGTGTGGCCTTTAAATGTCAGGCAGGAACCTGTCGTCAGACAGACTATAATTTTAAACCTTGATCTTGGATAACAGTGGAGGGTCACACCTGATAGTGCAGCATGCACTTTCTAAATATAATTATGTCAGAATAAACCAATTATTACAGGCATCCAGGACAAATATGACTATGTTGTGCGTAAGAGCTGAAAATTATTCCTCTTTATGCCCTTTATGCTTTAGCTCCAAAGTGATTCAAACATCTTTGTGTTGAAGTCTTTAATTCCCTCAAAAACATAACATGATATATTACATAAAGAAATCATTTTCCTAAAAAAGGAGGGAAAAAAAAAGACATTTACATTTGAAATATAAATCTAAAACCCTCAGCTAAAGAAATAGGCATTAATCTTGTTGATCGGGGTGATGGAATTCACAATGATTGTTTGAATGTTATAGTTACCGTGACTCTGTTTAGCAGTACAAGGGCAAAGTCATATCACTTTCATCTAACTGTGAAGAATGACAGTATACTTTTTAGACTACTTTCAGTGAGTACTGTGGAAAAACACAACATACACAGACAAAGCACCCAAAATCAATTTTTCTCTCATAACAAGTCTTTGTTCAGTATGAAGTCACACGGATGTCTGCTTGTAGTTCTTGGTGTCCAAGACCTTCTTTCCACACATTGCACAGATTCCTGAAAGGTCAAAAAAGGAGTTGCGTGTAAAACTATAAAGAAATGCTAAAAGGGTTAATACTCATAACATTTGCGCTCAATCCCTCTTAATATATTTGTGACATGATAAATGTCATTACAATGACCATTATCGCATTTGATGCTGTGCTATGATTTTCCTTAAAAATCACCAACAGGTTCTCCTGTACATTAAACAACATGTATATGAGAGCTAAAGACATAAGATTCTTATCCAGACATAAGATTGTCATTGCACATTTCTGTACAGCAAAACTTTGCTTGATGGCAGTCCTTATCACAACTTACTAAGTATCTTTATAAGAGCAAAGTGAAAATAATAATAAATAAAATATTAACATTCCACTTTTTACTAGAATGATCATAAATAAAAAAATATTTAAATCCCTGAAATGAGGAGGATGTTTTAAGGTCCTATTCACAAACAAAAACAGACAGCTATCTGACATGATTTTGACCATACAATGACGGGATCAAATTATATCCCATTTGGGGAGTGTGAGCGTTGTTATGACTATTAAAAATTGAACTCAGCATTCAGGTGTTTGTGAATTAAACATTTCCTTTAAGCTCCTGACTCACTGAGACAAGATGGGCTTCCATGGCCCTTGTCTTTCTGGTGTGTCCATCAATAGCAGTTATTCTGGAAAATGTTTACATTGTGACATTTTGTGGGAAATCACCATGTTCAGCTTCAGGGAAGCAGTGAATGACAACTAAAATTGAGCACAGCTGCAAATGAGCCAGGCAAAAACCATCATATAATGCTGTCGATGATGGATACTACATTAATCCAACAAAGCAGGAGGGTCATTCATTCAACACACTGTCAAAGCAAGAGCAGAATCTAAACTAGACCAGCACTCACGTTATTCTGGGCATGAAACTGTTCACAGACCTGTACTGCAATATATATAAATTTTTTCCTTTCTATTTTGCAAACTGTATCTCATCCAGTGCAGCTTTGGTCAGCTTTCATCAGCGCTAACTGTTGAACGTCTGCTTCCAGTGTTGTTATAGATGGTGGAAAATCCTTTGTTACAGACAGAAATATTTCAGGCTTAATTTTTATCATAGAAAACATTTGTACTTTACACAAATAATTAACTTGTTCCAAGTGTTTTCCTCTGTAAATGAAATAGGATATTGGTTTTATAAATATATATATTTTGATTTTTTTTTTTCCATTAGTACAAATTTTTCTAGGGTTGTGAGCTGCAGATTTTTAAAGTAAAGGGTGAAACATGAAATTCATTTACACTGTCCCTTATAAAGCACTTAGAAGACTATCCCCGGAGAATGAAAGCATACCTTTCTTGTAAGCACAGCCCTGGCAGTAGTGCGATCCAGATTGGTGAACTGAACTCTTGCAGATCCGACAGATAGCAAAGCCTGTCTTGCTGTAAGGATCAAACCTGAGAGGAAAATACATTACAGAAATGCTTAATGACTTATGTCTGTGGAGGTTCTTAGTCATCAAGGTCCTGGTCAACTCTTGTCAAAATCTTCTTCTCGTAGCAGCTGGGCTTGATTTTCTTCCCTCTGACGACAACTAAACAAATTGAAGAATGTCTTCAAGGGAGGAAAATCAAGCCCAGGAACTACGAGAAGAAGATTTTGACAAGCAGTAGAGACTGACGGATCATCATGTTAGTCATGAATTAATATACTTCAAAAACATTGTACTACAAAGATCTGAGTGAAACTATGTTTGGTTCATAAGCAAAGACAAGTGTGGTGACACTTCCTTACAACTGACAAGGTAAAAATGGTTCGTTTTGAAGTGGGTAACTCACCTGGCTTTCTTCGAGGTGAGAATCTTATTTTCATTCAGCTTGCGCCCTCCGCTCTCTGAGGAAAAGATTGAAAAAGGGAAGAACATAAGTCGTTAAAAGGAAGTACACACCTTCTTCACCTGTCTTCATTGTCTTGCTGCTTACTTATATATAAGGGACACTACTTAAGGGGTGGACAAATTATTAATATATAAAGAGATCTCAGTGAACTTGATGTCATCAAATAACCTGTCGTGTTCCTTGCTCCATCCTTCCAGGTGTCAGGGGTGATGACTTTACCAAGCTTCTTCTCACCTGGAACGCGCAACGCAAACATGAGGTCAAAATCGACTATTTGTGGTGTTTAAATGACGGACAAAGACCAAGGCTGTATCTTGTATGGTGTAGATTCGGAACAACAACGTAAGCAGCAATGCTAACGCTAGCGATATGGAATTTAGCCCCTGATAAATGTGACTTACTCGACAGATGAAGAAAATATCAGCGTCTAATTTCGAGAGAGAGAGGATGTTAACGTCTTAAATTACACTTACATTTTTCACAGACCATCTTTAGTACTTGTTCGTGGTAAATCCGGCCTTTAGGTTGTTCAAAATAACACAAGTGCTAGCTAAACACTGGCTTGCGTTGTTTGTAAACTTTCCGGTCGTTTCCTGCTTTGAGCCTCCAGCTCCTAATTTGATTGGTTAAAAATCTTGACAGTTTCCGGTTTTGTTGGCTGATGATTTCGCTCTCCGTCGGTGGTTACGGCAACTCATATCTACGATTTCATCTGCTGGCCATTCAGGGAACGAAAGGTTGAAAAATGAAATAATATTCTGTTTCTTTACTTTTACTTTTAATTGTTTGATTTCTATTTTCATTTCTATCCCCCCTCCTCTAACCATCTAATGAAAGGCTTTACAGAAGTATTTGGTAAATGAGGAAAAGCATCAGGAAATACAGTTAGCGTTTGAAATAGGCGCCGGCAACACACAGTAAAGAAAACACAGTATAAAGCAAGACTGTATAAAAAAACGGTGAATTAATTCGTTCTCGCTCCTTCCCATCCAAGCAAAGAACGGTATTGGTTACATCTTTTAAATAATAATCAATTTTAAAAAGAAACTATCACATGCTCTGTTTAAACATGTGTGGATAGATAAGTACGCAATCGGGACTTCCGCTTCGGACTTTTATTGTGAAATCCAAACGGAAACACGTTTGTGTTTACGGAAGTTATGTCTAATGACCCATGTATCTTCCGTGCTCCGTAAGGTTACAATTAAATTGCAGATTTCAGCATTCCGTTGACTTCGTTATTCATCCCGTGTTGTAGTTTGATATAAATTCCGTCATGTGGGACCATGAAATCCGAGCCATGGCGTCCAGTCACGCCATCATCGGCGCCTCCGTGTTCATGGCGACCGTCGTGCCCGCGGTGCTCGTCCCGGGCTTCTCGGTTTACGGCACCCACCTGCTGTGGCTCTACTCTGTGTCCGGCGCCGTGACTGCAGTCAGTGTCGCCGTCTTCTGGCTGCTCGGCCTCTCGCCGCCCACCAAGAAACACACGTTGGGCTACAAGGTGGGCGACCGACCAGAAGACCGAGGGATCTAGTTACCCCTTATTACGTTATTACAGCTCGATTTCTAGAAGCACTTTAGAGTTTCGTGCTTGAAAACTGCATTAAAAGTTAGTTCCCTTATCGCAGAGAGGCAGGCAAAAGTGCCTACTTTAGTCTTAAATTTTTAGGTGTACCTTTAATAGTAAGCAAGTATTTTATTACATCTCATGCAATCCCATCAGTCTTTTATCAATATTTACTGGTATTTAATTGAATAGTTCACTCGGAATATTTTTCCTGAATCGTTATTTTAATAGTTGAATAATGTATTCATTATATAATATTAAAGTCAGCTTTATTGTCAATTTCTCCACATGTACCAGACATACAGGGGAATCGAGATGAAGTCTCCCACTATCCCACGGTGACAATAGCGCAGTGCAAAGACAGGCCATTTGCAACACTAAAGAAGACAATAAAATGCATTTCTGTATAAGTTATGTTGTTCGAAAAAAAGCCAATAATAGTAGCATGATGGATCATACTGTAATGGTACAAAAAGACAGGAACATGTTCAGTATGAATGCATATTTCACTATCTATATTAATTCCAAGCAGACACTTACGTGTAGCTGGACACCAATATTATTTAGACAGTGCTATTCAGGCCCACCATATAATTTACTTTTTGGTTTTTAGATTAGTGTACATTTTCAATGTACGTCTCTTAAAGTATTTTTGAAAAATAAAAATGTTTAGATGAGGACCCTCTGATAATAGTGCGTTTGATTTAGCTGTACTGTGACAAGCTTTAAGAGCAGCTCATATCTCAGCTGATTTATTGGTACTAGTGGTTGTTGACTTTTCAGTATTGGTTTAACATTTCTGGGCCATATTGGACTCTAAGCATGTCAATCTGAATTGCTTTGTTAGCCAATGTCAAAATCCAGTAACAATTTCCTCTTGATGTGAAATGATCTTGGTCAAACAAACCCTCTCTTGTCAGGAAATTGCACTTATACGGGTGCATGTTTTACCCGATCCCTTGTGTCCTCTGCCCTTCTCTCTGCAGCTGTCCAGGTTGTTTCGTTCCTGTCTGTACTTTTTCCTGTCCTGCCTGTTTTTCCATACTGTGGTGGTTCTCTACGGAGCACCGTTGATTGAGTGAGTTGCTTTTGTGACCCTTAAACGAAAAAATGTTTTAAACCAACCCCTGCTTAAAAATCTCACCTGCTATTACGGAACTGATGACAAAAGAATTGAAACTACTGCTTATACTCAGAGAACACCAGTATTAATGAAGTTTCAAACTACATAAATTTACAAACCTTGATGTTTGTCTGATGGTGGGAAGTTTTTCACAGGACACAAACAAAAAGGGCTGGCAAAGATATGCATATCTCTATATTATGCTTGGTGCTTTGAGCCTCTTTTTTCCTCATGTTTCAGTTCAGCCCTGGAGACGTTTTCTCTGGCTGTGCTGTTGTCCTCTCTGACCACCCTGAGGTGCCTCTGTGTCCTTGGCCCCAACGTCCAGGCTTGGATACGCGTGTTCAGTCGCCATGGGTAAGCGGGGAAACATTAATTCTCAGCAATTTTGCCATCCAGTTACTTTAAACAGTGTTCTGCTCTGCCTGTGCTCCCAGAGCCATGTCTGTGTGGGACACCTGCCTGCAGATTACCGTGACCTCCACCGTTGTAGGAGCCTGGGTGGGAGCCTTCCCCATCCCCCTGGACTGGGACCGGCCTTGGCAGGTCAGCACGCTTAGTCACCTGCATAAAAACTGAACAGAGAAATGTTTCTGATTAATTCCAATGATTTTAGGTAGTTTCTTGTCTGTGAGAGAACATTTCATAATTCCTTGCTAATTTTATATTTTGTGTAATGTAATATTTCAAGCTAACTTTTTAAATTTTGTTTTAGTTTTTTTTTTATATATAATTTCTTAGATTGTGTCATGCTGATTTCAAGCAATTTCTTGTTAAATTTTCAATTATTTGCTACTATTTTGGGGCAAACTATTGATTCATTTTTGACTCATTAAAAAATCCCTCCCTGTTTAATCTGAATCTCCCAGCCATATTTCATTTTTTGGGGGACATTGGTGTTTGTATTTTACGATTGGCTTTCTTTGTTTGTAATTAATGGTGTGTGTATGTGTGGCTATTCGCTCATCTTTACAAGCATCAATTTTTCTTGTGAATTACAAAATGATTTTTGCTCTTGTACTTCAAAACTCCAAACGCAAGAAGACAGTTTTATCGTCTCTTAAGTAAAATGCATTTAAAGCAGGAGCTGAAGACAATATACTTCTTTTTCTGCTATAGCTTGCTGCAGCACTCAAAACTAGTTGTAATGCATGAGTAGAACAGGGCCATATATCAAAATTTATCATCAAAGATGATCAGAAATCCTATTGTGGATTCTTTTTTTTACATACAGGTATTGGAAAATAAAAAAAATGTAGATTTTTTTAAGTGTGCCTATCTTATACCTGTAAATCATCATCCTCAGAAAATTCCCTCAGTTGTCTTCAAAATAATGAGAGGTTTGAAAAAAAAATATTTTAAAAAAGAGTCAAGAAAGAACCTGACAATTGAAGCAGGATTATGAACATTTATATATTTTTATAATTTCTGTATGTAAACATTATATTTTTATGTACCATTTTATTTAAATCTCTCACCCATCTCGGTGTAGAAGGTTCTTACCACAATCCACTGTGTGCTTTTCTTTTATTTATGACTACTTGTGTGTGCATAGAGCAGTTTCTACTCCACCACCGCTATTAAATGTAGCCGTTGCAGGGAATCACATCACTCAGGCTTTATATCCAACACAGTAACTATTAAAATTATAATTGCAGAGCGACTGCTTTGTAAAATGTCTGCAGGAAATACAATTTAGAAATAGACAGTTGTAATTGGGGTATAATTCTACTTGACAACTGCTGCGACACATTTCCTCCAGAAATTTGCGAATTAATAGAACATTATAAGCAGTGAAATGTGCTTGTAGGGGGGGAAACAGACTAGGATATTTGTTATTTTAGCTCAGCTTGATTCATGAGAGTCTTGAGAGCTTAATCCCACTCCGCTGTGAAAAAAGATCACCAGGCTCATTTCCCTTTTGTCTTCCAGGTCTGGCCTGTCTCCTGCAGTCTTGGTGCCATGATTGGTTTCATGACAGGCCTCGTCGCTGCTCCAGCATGGATCCATTACCATCGCAAGCAACTTACCTACAAGTGCAAGTGAAGGGCTGACGTGCGTGCGCACACGCGCGCGTGCGCGTGTGTGTGTGTTATGTTTTCCTGCTGCTTTCCTTTACATTTTTCTGTATTATTTATAAGGAGCAGCCATTGAGTTTGTTTCCTTTGGGAAAGAATACAATATGATAACACAAAAATAAGATCAATATTGTTTTGTACAGATCCTGAGGAATTTTTGACATGAATAAACCATCAAGTCTGTGTGCCTGGTATTTATTGAAGTAAATAGGTTATTACAATTTTCATCCTAGCGTTTGATTGCAGGTTGCATTTACAAACGCAATATATTATTATAAGATAATAATTGACAGCAGGGCTTTTCACATCCTGACACTGTGAGCCTTCTGAAAACTAACTTGCAAGAGTACATTTGGTTGACACAAACAGAAGACTCATGAATCTCTCATTTCAAAACCTTGATAACAAATTATAAAGGAGTTCTAACACGTAGTGGTTATTTTACACCAAGGGGCAATCGGATCCTCCGAGGTCAGTTTCCCCGGTTGACAGCGCAGTCCCGGAGCCGCATTAAAGGACATGTAACTATTCACCCTCACGTTCGCATTGTTCTTACAACAACCCGTTGGACAGGTAGGACTGAGGATGTAGGAGTTAAAGCTGAATTCTGAGCGGCAGAGTTCCTTCAGAGGAGGAGGGATCCCAAAGGAAGAAAGGTTTTGTTTTAGTTAACCTCTCATCTTTTCTACCACCGGGGGGAGTCGTGCCACCATTAATGAGGAAGAGAGGGGGGAAAAAAAAAAAGGTTATATTTCATGCCTGCATATCCTAGGGTCAAAGAGCTGTTTGATGAAGTGAAATAGCTTTTTGACATAAATAATGTACATAATGAACATTAATGGTCTATTTTGAAACATATTATTTGAAGGCTTATTTGGGTGCGGTGTGGAATTAATCGCTTTCAAAACAGTCGGCGTCTCAGTTTTGCACACCTTGAAAAGGCCAAACAATAGCCATCACTTTTGGCTTTTTTTAAAGCAGAGGGGTCACCAACATTAGTAATATTATATCAGGACAGGAGTCACTGGCAGGTATTTGTTAAAATGTCCTGTGTCATTTACATCACAGTATATTAAGAGAAAAATATCACAATGTCAAGATCTTATATTTTGGAAAAAAGAATAAATGTATAAATGTATATTAAAAAATTATTAACATTTCTGTTATGGCAAAGATTCTTAAGAAAATAGCAGGAGATTCAGCAGCTAACAATGTAATCTGTGTGTTTTTGTGCGCATACGTGCGTTTGTTTATGTGTTTTTGTGTGTGTGTTTGTGATTTTTTTATGTAATGAAAATAAATTATGTAATAACTGCCCATTAATGTAATAAAATTACCAAACAAACAATGTTGTAATTGATCTCGACTCACGCACACACACACACACAAACACAGTGTTTGAACTCTCACACTG
The DNA here is from genome assembly GCA_901007705.1 of Fistularia tabacaria. Taxonomy (NCBI): domain Eukaryota; kingdom Metazoa; phylum Chordata; class Actinopteri; order Syngnathiformes; family Fistulariidae; genus Fistularia; species Fistularia tabacaria. The sequence goes on along the minus strand of CAAKHD010013768.1, from coordinate 88,942 downwards.
GGTTGTTGCCGGGGAAAAGATGAGAAAAAAATATCCAGAGGGTAAGAAAAAAAAAGAAAGAAATGGAGAAATCAAGAAAATTGAATTTCGGACTTTTTAAGTGGCACACATGCACTTATGACACCAATCAGCACTCTTTTTTTCATCTCTCAATCTTTCCATCTCACTGATGAAATTTAATCTAACCTCAAGCTGTTACATCCATTACCTCTTGCCCCCATGCCTTCTTTTTTTTTTTTGCACACCAATCCTGACACATTACTACATGTGGACAGCCAAGGATGGTCACAACCTGAGATAAGTCTCACCCCGATTTCACCTCAAGCTTTATTGTAGTGTGATTGTGTATTTTTAGAAGAGTGAGAATGATTCGCGCCGTCCCAGGGCAGGTCTCATCTGATAAAAGATCTCTAAGGTGTCCTTATTGCCGAAACCGATGCACTTTGAGGGGCAGCGATTCGGGCTTCGCTCTTAACCTCGGTCCACTTGTGGTTTGTTTCATTTGCCAGATGAGTGGACAGCCATTTTGCTCTTTTTCAACTCACCAAAAGGCTCCTGCATTGCAAATTGCTCTCTGCGTTCAGTCTGGGAGAACTTTATTTATTCATGATTTGTTCCCGGGCTGTGCTGTTGTGGCAGGGAACGGTGAGGAGATGTAATCCGTCACTCGCTGTCTCTCCTCTCCCTTCAGTCTTTACTTTAAGGCGGCCGTCGCTGCTGTGTTCAATGTTTTCAGAGCTGTTGTTTCTGCAATGTTCATCTCAAAGGCAATAGAGCTCTGTTTTATTTCTTATTCTTATACAGCTCGTTTGATATGCTAAACAACCATTATCAGGTTCAATATCCTCGCCATAGCATAGAACAACAGATTTCTGTTATACTAATCAGAAAGTCCTATTTTAAATCCACTTAAAAAAGAAAAACAATGCCATTTCTTGTCAATGACATGCAATTTTTTTTACCATTTATTTTCTGTGTTATTGTCGTTATTCATTCATTTGTTCATTATGTGTGCCACTTATCCCGCAGTCAGGGTTGGGGAGGTGGCCGGTGGCGGTCCCAGCAGTCATTAGGACTGTTTTTCTGATACCTAAAAAATATGGACAATGATGATCAGTAAAAAACATTCATCTGTCCAGGCCTACAACAGACAGAGATAAAGCATACTCAATCTAAAATTTACCGCAAAGATAAACAGAATGAATTTACTGAACAAATTGTAAAACATAATATAACAGAATCTTCGCTGATGGGTAGGGGATCCTGTTTGGTGGCCACAGGATCGAGTCTCTGCTTTTCGCAGATGCTCAGGTTCTGTTGGCTTCATCCGCCCATGATCTCCAGCTCTCATTGGAGCAGTTGGCAGCTGAACGTGAAGCAGCCGGGATGAGGATCAGCCCCTCCAAATCCGAGACCATGGCGCTCAACCGGAATCGAGTGCAGTGCCCACTCCGGGTCGAGGAAGAGGTCCTGCCCCAAGCGGAGGAGCTTATGCATTTCGGGGTCTTGCTCACGAGTGAGGGAAGGATGGAGAGGGGGAGATCGACAGGCGGAATCGGTGCAGCGTCTGCAGTGATGCGGACTCTGTATTGGTCTGTCGTGGTGAAGAGGGAGCTGAGCCAGAAGGCGAAGCTACCAATTTACCATTCGATCTATGTTCCTACCCTCACCTATGGTCACGAGCTGTGGGTAGTGACTGAAAGAACGAGACCTCGGACTTAAGCGTCCGAAATTAGTTTTCTCCGTAGGGTGGCCGGACTCTCCCTTCGAGATCAGGTGAGAAGTTCGGCCATCCGGGAGGAACTCATCTAGTAAGGACGCCTCATGGATGCCTCCCGGGGGAGGTATTCCGGGCATATCCATCTGGGAGGAGGCCACGGGGAAGACCCAGGACACACTGGAGAGACTATGTGTCTAGGCTGGCCTGGAAGCGCCTTGGGGTCCCCCCAGAAGAGCTGGACCATGTGGCTGGGGAGAGGGAAGTCTGGGCCTTCCTGCTCCGACTGCTGCCTCCGGGACCTGACTTTGGATAAGCGGCAGCATGGATGGATAAAAAACACTCTATTGTGGAGAGATGTTGCCCAAAATCTAAAGTTTGACTTTTTTTTCTTTGAAAAATTAACCCAGGATGTTCTGATGTTTTTCCAGCCCCAGCAATCTTTCGATGTCTTTTCCCCCTGTGCAGCTGTGAGCATAACCTTGAGTGAAAATAATGCCGATTTGACATAACATTGACCGAATGATTTACTGGAGGATAAAACAGCCCAATATCAAAAATTTCTCATTCATTCCCAGAAACACGGAAACAATATGACATTGGTTGATAGAAACAAAAGTGGAGAAAAGAACAAAAGGCTTCCACATGAAACATTTTAATCATCGTGCTGCCATCTCATTTGTTCTCTCTTCATTCATTGAAGATATTGTGTGCAACTTCAGAAATCAATTTTGTGTCCTATTGTATATCTATCATTATTTTCTTTCACATGCTGCAAGTTTGTCTGAAAGAGTCAGAATTTCGAGGCTCTCCCTGTAGTTTTCACCTCCAACTGATTTTCGCTGTCTGGGCTCAGTTCTTCAGTCACAATGAAAACATTGCCAGCATCTAAAGTTTTCAACATGATTCATCTGTCATCATGACATAATGGTCTGACAATCAATGCCGACGGAGGATAAAGTGGCACCGGTGGCGCAATTTCTTGTTACTTCTCCTCATAGTATTTTGTTTTATACTTCTCTTTATTTGACTCATAAAACTTCCGCAAATTCAGTGTGTTCGCAGACTGCGCGTCAGAGTCACCAAGCATCATGCAGGTGGGGACGCCGGGCCAAGCAAAACAAGTTTTCTTTCTCCATCATTGGTCACAGCCATGTGGAGACAAATTGACTCATAAGGCTTTGAAAGAAAAAGACAAATTGCAGACTTGTAGCACATGATAGCGTTGACTACCACGACAATAAGTGGTCATGCTTTTCATTCATTTCCACTGCAAAATATTGGCTTTGCTGAGACAAGGGATAAAATCTCACTCAGTCCCCAGTTCCAGTGGCTCACAGGCATCTGTGAATAAGGCCATTCCATTGATCTTATCTTTCATGGAGTAATCGAAAAATCTATCAACCCATCTTGAAATTTTTAGACCGCAATTCGTAATTTGTTACCTGAAAATGCCAGCACTTTAAATTACTCACCTTGTATTAACCAAAGTCGATTGGAAGAAAAAAGTTAATATTAACTTGTTCTCCTTTTTATTTCACGTCAGAAGAATCATTTTCTTTCATTGCGCTGAGAACTGGAACCCTGATCCAAGCAGACAAAATCTCTTATCTTCCCCAGGTGATAGACGCTAAGATAGAAAATGAAAAAGTGGCATCAGAACTGGGCTACCCTCTGTGAACAACATTCATCTTGATTTAAAAAAAAAGAAGAAAAAAAATCTTCTTTTTTTAATTTGAATGATGGCTTGGCTCAGATAGCCCTCTATTGGTAATTAATGACCATCTTGAATCAAATGTGAATTATTGATTTGGTGGGTTTTAATTGATGCTCGCGCACCAGCGATCGACAGAAAGTCATTTTCATCCGGACCTCAAACTTGGCTGATTTCCGCCTGCAGAAAAATGTCTGCTCATTGACATCCTTTGTTTACCACTGAAATAATAGCTACGGATTAATGCTGGCACGACAGTCGGCTCGATTCGCGAAAAGTACGCACAAGTAGCACAAACAAAGCAGTTCCACACGGCTGGAACATGAATAGATAATGGCTAGATGTTCCCTCAAAGTCAGGACATCAGGATGCCGTTATGATGTCTCTCCAAACCGATACAGACCTGCTGAAACTAACGGCTTCATCATTTGTATTGTTTTCCAGTTGGTATTGAGATGTGAATAATTGTCCACAGTTTGTTTTTCCAGGCTTAGTCGCATGGAAGGACATTACCCATAACCTTGAGAGAAGGGCTTTAATGAAACCTTGGACAGAATAATAACAAATAGTTAATATGCAATAAATAATGGCAGCATGTCTGGTTTGAATCTGACAAGGGGGGCTTTTCTGTGAGGAGTTTGCATGTTCTCCCCGTGTCTGCAAGGGTTTCCCCCGGTTTCCTCCCACAGCCCAAAAACATGCAGGAAGTTCATTTGAATACCACACCCAGACGTGTGAATGAGAGTGAATGTCTGTGCATGCGGCCCTATTGGGATAGACTCCAGCCCACCCTGGACCCTGAGTGCAGAATAAATCGTATAGAAAATGAATGATTGTCATAACTAATATCATATAATATTTTTAAAATGATTACAATTCAGAATGGACCCAGGGGTTTCAGTTGTTTTTCAGTTTTCAGATCCTTTCAAATGTAGTGTCCATTCCTTTTTTTACATTGGGACCGGAGCATAAGTGCTCGTAGTGTAAAGCCATTATATGCCACATTTACCCAGACATGTCAGAATCTGCTGTAATGATGGCCGACCAATATGATGTTTTGCCCGTTTACACAGACCAAATCAGCAAAGCTGTCATTTTTGTCTTTCTTCACCTGTGGGTCAGAGCTGCATCTATCCCTGCAGCTGGCTGAGCTGTTAGAAAGTTTTGTTCTCTCACTGTGTCTCAGGCGGCGGAGTTCAGGCTTTGAACGAGGAGCTGAGCGAATGGAATCGGTGAGCGCGAATGAAGTTTGAGAAGCTGGATAAATGCTTTGCGTTTCAAGAATAGCATCCACATGGGCTCATCTCACCAATGAGGAAAGTGTGAGAAACTGTTGTCTGGGGATTAAGTTTTCCCTTTTTCTTATGATAAGTCACACCTATCCCCCACATAAAACCTGTCATCTCACACTCGTGCCCTCCCCCTCCATGCATGACATTTGTTTCCTGTGTTTTGTCTCTCCTTTTACCCCGGTTTCCTGCAATCACACTCCCAGTGTGTACTTCATTAACAATTTGAGTGCTGTATTATTGAGTGGTAAACATGTTATTGCAGAGCTCCTCTGTCTCTCCTGTCGGGTCTTCAAGCGACAACAAAGGGATCCATTGTTTACGAGGGATGCTCAAGTGGGATGTCATGACGCAAGATGGATGGGGGAGATGGAGGACTTGTTTATGGGGGAAATTAAGGGTTAATCTATGAAAACTCAAAAGGCAAGATATCTTATCTATCTATATCTATCTGTATTGAAGAGAATATGGCATATAAAGATATTGATGTCTGAGAAAAAAAACATGTCTATATGACCCCCTCCGCCCCCAATTGTGTGCTTCAAATTCTCAGACTTTTGTTGACTTTTTGAAATTTTCTTTCTTTACATGAGTGTAACTTTTGCCGTAAACAAATAAGTAAAAGGCAATTGAAATTAAAATGTAAAAAGCCGGGACAATTATTTACATCAACCTGAAGCGCCTCTCCACCAGTGTAGTGTCTGCTGCGACTATCACAAGAGATATTAAACCTGAACATGACAGAACTTGCAAAATATTATGTTATGCATGATGGAAAAATCTGTGATATACAATGGAATGAATACCTTTCAATGTGGCATCAATGCCAAAATGTTATTCCTTAACTGTGTGAAGATGTTTGTGGAATATGTCGAATTTGTCTTATACTTTGTAGTTCAGTTAATCTCAAAGCCGGATTCGAGCTGTTACTTCTTAGCTTCCATTAGACCTAAAGTACCTCCATCAAATAATTTTACTATCAGTTAACTCTCTCTGCATGATAAAATGTTCTCAAGCAGTGAAAGAAACCAGACATTCTTTAGCAATGAAAAAAAAACCCTCTATATATACATACATAAATCTTTGAGTATTCCACAAGAAAAAAGTGTAGTTTAGGAATTAGTCACCATTGCCGCCAGGACATAAGATTTGAATTACAACCAAGACGGCAAAGTTTCAACCGGAAGATAATTTTAAGCTACATTAATTATCTCTCTCTCTCTCTATCTATCTTTATATATATATATATATATATATATATATATATATATATATATATATATATATATATATATATATATATATATATAGATCGTCCGGCCGCTGGAAAGGAAAGGTACCATCAAATGCACTAATATCAGGCGTAGAACAGAGAAAACCCCATTGTGTCTAATAAATGGCTTGTTGCGCTGGATTTAATATTGAAGACTATGTACAAATGACTTGTTCTTATTCTTGTCCCACCATTACTGGTGGGAGCCGTAATACTGCATATTATTTATCTATATATGAGTATGTGTACATGTGTGTGTCTATATATGTGTATATATATATATATATATATGTGTGGGGGGGGGTATATGTATGTATATGTATATATATATGTATGTATGTGTATATATACATACATACATATACACACACACACACACATATATATATATAAATGTAGGTAGGGGTATGTGTATGTATATATGTATGTATGTGTGTATGTATAGGTGTATCTATGTTTGCGCATGTATATATTCTTTCTTTTCTAACTGTATGTTTTTGTTTGTGTTTTTTTCTCTTTTTTGTTGTGCTTATTTATATGTTGGCTTTTTGATATTGTTATTGTTGCGCTGCTGCGACAGACGAATTTCCCCTATGGGGATCATTAAAGTATTATCTTATCTTATCTTAACCACTACAGTCCTCAAAATAAATTTGCTCGATACGAGCTGGGACTGAAAATAAAGATTTGCATTCCCACCTTTTTTTGACAGGTTGCAGGAAGAACCAAGTGTGGGAGCTTCCTGAGATATCCCTCCATGGTTCCAACATTAATCCTCCTCCTCGGTGAATCCGTGCAGTATCTTTCCATGTTCTAATGGGTTCTCCCCAGTGCTACAGGGGATGTGTAAAAAAACAAACTTTTACAGAGCGTCGTTTCAAATCCACGAATGAGGTTTTACAGAGAATAATTCTCATTTCATTGGTTTTGGACTGAGATACAGCCGAGCCTGTAACCCTCTCACTCTCTTCTGAGGGGGCCGAGAGTACTCGACTGTATCCAACAGGTGTTGATTGAAAAAAAAAAGGGTCTGACACATATTGATGTTATACCTGTGGTCATTAGTCATTTTAACAATGTGGGTCAAAATCTCTAATTAACATTGAGATCTAGTGGAAGGTTTGAACAATGAAAAGAACAGGGAAGGCTGTGTAGGTTGCAGGGGAACATGATGAGAAAGTGCAGGAGCAGTAACAAGACCGGGCAGCCCAGACACATCAGAACCATCATCAGCTGGGAAATTCATGTTATCACACACAGTGGTCGTGTGGCAGAAAAAAAAAAGCAACTGATGGGATCACTGATGATTCGACTGCAGATGCATGAGATATTCATGTTCTGGCTTTGGAATGGCTCACTACAATTACAAATTACAGAGAAAATTAGTATTTTGACCAGTATTCAGTTTTCCCAAAAAAAAGCAAACACTGACATGAAGCCCACAGTATAGCACAGACAACCTTCGGTAAATCCAGGTTCTACAACACAATCTTTGGTTTGCCTTGACAAATGTAGGGAGGTCGATGTGTGAGGGGTAAAATGATGTGAACAAACTGCAGTTAAGAAACTCTACTCGGGTGTAGTTAATGCTTAATACATGGAAGTCTGAATGCTTCTGTTGACTGATAATAATAATGGTAACAATAATACGTATATGAATAGAGCAAGTACTGGGTGAATGAGAGGAGTTAAGAATAGGATGGGAATGAAATAACAATCACACATCGATTCCACCTAACATATGGTGAGGGGCACGATGGTGCTACAGGGTTCCAGATAATCTACCAAGCCCCCCTGTAGGGATCAAACCAGGGATCTTCTGGCTGTGGGGTGGAAGCACTTAACACTGCACCACTGCACCATAAATAAAATAAAATCAGAAAAATAAGTGAATGTTCTGCCACGTTTATTTTTAAATGACTAAATATAAGTATTTAAATGGATCTGATGTAATTCCAAATAAATACATTTCTTAACACACATTAGATAAGTTACTTTTTAACTTGTGCCGGTGGTCATACAGACCTTGCATGTGAAAACACAATTCTACACTATGGACCTTTAACGCCAACGTGTTAAAAAAAATCCTTGAGCTCGTTGTTACATTATTGTTTTTTCTGGCTGCAAGGGTTGAGGATGGGGCCAACCTTGAGTCGGCATCCCCTGTCAGCTTCAGGAAACTTCTCTGGGTTGCAGTTGTGGATTTTTTTTTTCTGCATGAGCTTATTCATCAAGCAAAGCAGCACAAATACAAGGGACGCGACCGGTTGATTTTCACTCTTAAAAAGCTAAAACAGGAATAATGCACATACATTTAGCAGACAAGGTCAGGCTTTGATCAAACAGCAGGTGGAAGAGAACTGATGCTGATTGATGCAGAGGAAATTCTCATAAAAAAGCCTAATTTCTTGAGTCTACAGTGCTCAGTTATTTATAATTCGGAGAAATGACTCCATCGTGGAGCTCTATTTCAATCAATCTATGTTGAGAGACGGTAGGAGTTGATTAAATACCATAATTTAAAAGGGAAAAAAAATGTAATTACTGCACTGTAAAAGTAGGTACCGTGGTAATTACAAGTGGTAGGGTGCTCCGTGAGGACTGTGTCTATGAGTCCATTTAGTATAGGCCACCTCCTGAGCATCATGTGATTCATCCTCACGCCACATTACTCTGCAATCAATAAAGCCAGACTGGGGCCAAGTGCATGTCTAAAACATCGATGCGCGCGAGAAAAAACAGGATGCGATTATAATGAATATGAGGTAGGACTGCCAACATGTCAGTCTCAAACCACCTCCATTCGTCTCATAGCACGCTGAGGAACAGCTGACATAGTGATATAAATACTGTATGAGGCAGTTCTAAGGCCGAGGGAGCAGCAGCTACGTTCCAGACGGCATGTCTCCATCATGCTTGCTGTCTTGCACACATGGCGGTGCACAACAAGCCTGCTAAAGGCCGTACATTATGAAAAACAGTCTTTACGTCTCCATTTCTATTTGCAGCTCTCAAGTTTGTACATTGTCATATCTGCTGCCACATATATGTCAGATTCAACAGTATTCCTGCTAATAGACCTATTTCACAAGTGCCTTTGTAACAGGAAATACACGTCGATACTGCTAATCACATAAAGGCTATACGTAAAGACGGAACAGGATATTCGGTCATGTGATAAGAAACTTGACATCTTCGTTTTCATTTATAATGCTCACGATTACATTTGAATGTTTTAAAATGAATGAGGTTTAGATCCTGAGAAGCAGAAAAGGAGTGACTGAAGGAGCAAGTCTTCGTTTTCCTCTTAAAATTTATTAATTTAGACATCTTATTCTACAAAATACTCAAGACATTTTTATTGTTTGTGTGACATTTGGTTCAGACAGCGATAAATTCTCATCCTCATTCTCGAGAGTCCCAAAACTGGCATCATGAGGGCAGGGGGAGGCTGCAAAGAGTTGACATTGTGGTAATACAGTGGCGATGTGTCGGACGTGTTACGTGAAGATCTTTTGTTACGGGCATCGCGTTGGTCACTTATTGCTGGGCTGGGCTGCGATGTAAAGAGCCACCAGGCAGTAAAGAGCGCCTCCTACAGTCAGAGCCATTGTGGTACGGTACAGTAGCCTATCAGGAACGCCTCGCTTCAAATGAACGGGGATGCCATCAGATTTCTGCAAGTAATTATTTGGAAACAAAGGTCAGTACGCAAATATAGATAATAGGATACATGCATGAATCTCCCTTTCTTCCTCGTATCATATCAATAACTAACCATTTTTAAACTTATGAGCACTTCATAGACATCTCTTATTCCAGATAAATGATTTAACTCCATCAACGACTTTTGAACAAAATACTAGAACAAATGGCAAAAGAGGCAATTTATTACAAATTAATATTTGTCTCTGTGTAGAATTTGATTTGGAGGGTAAGCAGTTTGGGTAAAGGTTTGTTTACTTTTATTGTCATAAAAATATGAGTGCAGCAGTCTGAGATCTAATTATATAAATTAAATTAATACTACTCTAATAAAAATAAACAAATGATGAATGAACAAAAATGTCAGGTCAAAGAAAGTATGTCATTATGTAGGCTCAATGGCTTTTTGTTTGTTCAATTCATCACCTGGAATATCCTCTGGAGGTCGGGCACCTTGTTTGCACCCATGTACTCCACTACGGACCCTGCCTCTGACACCACCTTGGTCGGTGTGGCAAAGATCATGGTAGGTGGCTCTGCTGGCACACCTGGCCTCAGCCCCTGTCCAGAAAAGCACAACCAGATGGTCAAACACAGACAGTTCTAAAGTGCATCGTAATATGTATACTCGAGAGCAAGCTGTGTATTTTTACGATTTGTATTTCTGTACAAAGACAAGAAATATACCTTACAGTAAATCATATATAGCAAGAAAAAAAAAAGAATACGGTTTTAGTTAACTACCTTAAATGCAGAAACTCCATAAAATAATAATTGCAACCATATCTGATGATGGATTGGGCTACAAATGAGACAAAAAAATGGTCTTTCAGTTTTTTTTGTTTTGACTTGAATTTATACTTAACTTCTAAATAGATTATGACAAATCTATAAACAGCTGTTAATGAAGCATGTTGGTTTCTTTGAATTCTCCCTTGACGAAAGCGTCATCCACCTTACTTTGAGAGGCCTATTACCTTTTTTATAGTGTGTGGAGGCAGAGTGTGGGTGTGGGGACGAGAATTCGACATATGTAAATGCAGAGGCACCGGAAGATTATTTTTACATCCCATTTTTTGAGAACGCTTTACTAAACAAAATTCCACTGGGATTTACCTTTGCGTATTAGATCAGAAAAAATGAGAAAGTTTCCTGATAGCTAATACTGTTAAAACTTAGAAGAGAACACACTGCCAGGTAGAGGACAAAACCAAGTTAAACAAAGAAGTACACAAATTGTGGCTTTAAGTTACTGGGTTCCTCCCCTTGTTTACACACACACATAAGTCTATATCCAATTTTTCCTAAGTGTTGAACTTAATCAAATATCTGCTGACTGCCTTAATTCACCTGCCATGTGTGCAGTGGAGCAGGGAGCCCAGATGGTATCAGGTTTCCCTTGAATCACTTCATGACAGCACACAGACACACCGTTACCAGGGCAAGGTACAACAACCAGAGAAAACACTCTAACAGATCATATATCCCACGTATGATATGTACTTTATTACTAAAAACAGCAAAGTACAGCTCAAATCCCTTATGCAGACATCTTGTTTTGTGACTCTGTGAGGGTTAAGTGGTATCACTTGAAAAATTTGATTTGTCTGATGTGCAGTGTGAAAAATTACTATCTGTGTTACTTTTTCATCAAAGTCTCTGAGTCCAAAGGGATTTTCCTGAATCACATATGAATATATGACATGAGTAGCTTTGAGGAGACTCTTTTTTTGTTTCCTTGTCATAATATGTGGTGTCTGTCTGCACAATGTGGCTTGGGGCCTTTCACTCAAGATTGGCAGGTTCGTGAGGTAAAACAAGGTTGAGTCCAGGGCTTTCACTTTTCATTGGGATACATCACCAGTGGATCATCTGTTGTGGACCTAAATATATTAAAACAGAGATGAGAGATCTGAAAACTGTTCTGAGCACCTTTTGGGAGCAATTAAGATCTAATACAAAGACCGATTCAAAAATTAGACATTATTCATTTGCAAGTAGAAATATTAACTACCAGAGTTAAAGTGTAATGACACTAATATTGATTTTCAAGACATCAGAAGGGATCTAAGTTACCCATTCATTTAATGGAATTTGTAATCGTGATAATGTTCAGACTTTATTGATAAGTCTATTAACTTGCCCTTTCACAATGTTGGGAGTTTCCCAGCTTTCCTTTCCTGTCTTTTGTCTCAGCAACTGTGTTGGCGTGAATAATTGATTATTATTTGTTATTCTTGAGGTAATTATGCACCTCCAGACTTCTCAATGTGTGTGACTGATCATCTGGCGCTAACGGCAACGTTTTTATGAGACCACAATCATAAATTGATGGGAAGGAAAACCCTGGTTTGCATAATGAGCTGATTATCTACCCTTGTAACATGATTCTTTTGTTTTGCCTTCTCACTTGAACAAACTCAGAATATGTGCTTCTTGACTCTGATCAAATGTCACATTATAGGCAGTTGCTGGGATTCCAGTAACAATACCACTATATTATAAGTATAACTACTGCACTTTATTGACATAGCTTAAATATAGATATCCATGATGGTCTGAAGCTAGTAGCTAGTTTAGCTATCATATTGTATAATTGATTTACTGGCTCATCTTTAGTGACTGATTTATCTTTCTATCTTTTAGCGGCTTCATGGTAACCATCTCTATGAAGGTCTAGGAATTTGCTAGTAAAATCTCATTAAGAAAAATGGGGTTCCCTAATTTTTAAGGACGTTTTGCCTCTCAGGTATTCAGAACAAAAGAAGCTTTTTGGCTGAGAGGTGAAATGTCTTCCAAAGAAAGTGCCTGGTTGCCAAAGTGCAATTTGAGTTATTAAGATGTCTTCTACATTCATTAATGTAAATTATATGAGAAGGGCAGGTGGTCTGAGTTGACATTTAGATTTTGTAAGCATACATATGGTTTTAATTGTAGGACTATGTAAAATATTTTAATTGTTTGAGTTCACAAGATTTTAGAGTCGTGAACAAAGCTAGGAATCTGAAATGAAGTTCTTTATTTGGCACACTAGAATAAAGCCATGAACCAATTTCAACCCCCCCCCCACCGGTCCGGGTTTTCTAAGATAAGACTATGGTGCTGTATGTAAGATGTCTTTTTATGGACACATCTCATCCCATTCCCTGAGCTTAAGTTATTTCCCGTTCAGCTTAGCTTTGTGGGAGGCAGCCATGAACATTTCTCCAGAAACTGTGAAAAATCTTGTTCAATTTCCTAAAAATTACTGGGAGGTTGAAAAAAAAAACGTTTTTTTTTAAATAATTTTCTTGAAAGTTTTGTGGGGTCAGGTTATTTTAAATGGTTTTGATTGAAAAAGCAGGCCTAAATTGAAGACAGACATTGTTGTCCCTCAACGTAAATAGGTTGAGATATCTCCTCCATATAAACTAATGCCACAAAGTAATTCAACCAGACAGGTAACACAAGGTAGTGTAGTACCCGCTGGGCCATGACCTCATAATAATTGTAATTAGAAGAGAACAGTTTAAAAAAAGATTTACAGTTTAAAGGACATAAAACCATTTTGTGAACAAAAAAACAACAACTCATTTTTGTTTTTAATTAGATGATGGCCTATGAGTGTTGAAGTGTCGTGTGAGACACCACCCTCATAGAATTAGGCAGGCTGATCACATTTTAATGACAGGCACTAGGTGATGTAGGGGTTTGGAGACAAGTTTGCAAGGGCTTCCCTTTTTAGGCCTGTCGCCTGAGCTGACAGCTCTCTTCTTGATGTTGACCCATCCAACACTCTCACTGTCCATTTTACCTGTTGTTCTTCTGAGTAAGAAAGGGGTCATGAGTCATACTACTATTAGAGCAAAGATATAAAAACCTCTATCTTATTTTGTCTATTCAATGCTAAGGTAAACAAACTTACCCAAGACTTGATGTATCTGTCTGTCCCAATTAGCACTAAACTCCTTTCTTTTAAAGATACCTCTCCAGCTACATGTGGAATTCGGGTATTCTCACTTACTTGGCACTTTGGTGAACTGAAAATAGAAAATCTCTCCTTTCCCTTTCTGTGACCTAACCGTTGACCCCAGCTTGCAGACAAATATACAGGTATACAACACGCAGCTTTATAAAGGTGAAAAGCAACAACCAACAGGCTAAAATGCCAAAGTGCCTTTGGTTGTACAAGCTAATGGATATTGTTTTGCTATAAAAAGTGCACAAAACTGTGACTAAAGCTAGCCTAAATTCATATCAAAAGCAAATTCTGTAATAGCTTTCGTAATCAGGTTTGACGGACAATAAATTGAACATGACAATATTAATTTAAAAAAAATCTGACAGCGCAGAAGTGACCCCAATCTCTGAGTAACGAATGAAACAAGGCATCATAATTAATAATTAATATTTGAATAAATCTGCAAATTTAACCTTTCCTGACAACAGGCTATTTTGACACTATTGTTTTTTTTTTCTTCAGTCTAATGAACGCTATTAATCGGTGAATGTCGTTGAAAGGGCCACGGAGAGAGCCGCAGTGGCCTTTCTAGCCCGCCGCCATACGATAACAGACCGTTACAAAGAGGAGAGGAGAGCTACGGCTGGTGTAAAGGTCACATCCTGCAGATGGTCGGCGGGGCCGACACTGAATGGGCTTCCATTAACTGGAAAGCCCGATAAAGGCCAGTTAAATAAGGGAGAGCGAGAAAAAGGGAGATAACCTTTTGAGATAAAGGTTTAACAGGGGGGCAGAGAAACTTACACTGCAAAGGTTAAAAAAAGAAGATTAAAGACTGCATTTCTCGTTCTCTCGCCTTCAAAGATAATCAACATGGAGGTTTTGGTGGGGATCGGGATGTATGTTTCCTGAATTAAAGGAAAATCTGAGGCAGTGCATGCTAACTGTTTGGCTAACAACCGCGTGCCGTATAGCTCACCTCCTAGGTGATTTAAATAAAAAGAAAGTTACATCTAAAAAAGTCTAAAAAAAAAAAACACTGTTTGCGGCTGAACATGGACCACCTATCTTTATCACTACAATGTTAAAACTGTTCAGGTGCAGGTAGAATTTAGCCCTGGAAGGCGCTAGCATGTTCCTAAAGGCGACGACGTGTAACGCCGACATGAAGGTCATCTTCGACGGGGGACACCGGAGGCCGACGCTGGACGTTCCGGGCTCACCTGGGGGCTGTAAGCCGTCGCCGGAGCAGATCCCGTGAGTTTCTGGGTGATGCCGCTGAATTTGTAGTACATTTTTCAGCCGAAGGACAAGGAGAAGTACGTCGTCCACAACAAAGTACCCCCCCGGTAAAAGGTCTTCTTCCTGTGAGCGTCGAGGGAAAGTGACGCATAAGCCAGTTGGCTTCGCCCCGCCTGACGGAGCCTGAACGAGGGCACGTTTTCCAAATACTAAAACATCCTAAACTGTCCAAAATACCAGTGAAAGTAGCTTTATGTCATGCAACAATGAAAAAAAAACCACACTTTTGCAACCTTTTAAGTTTCCAGTGCTTTCTATTTCGTAAAAGAGCAAAGTAAAGTAGATGAGGAGGCAATAATTCATGCAAATTAACCAAAACCAGAAACGCCGATACATGAGTGTAGAAGCACAACAAATGCAAATAATCATGCATTGTCTTTTTCAGTATATTAGTTTTGAATGTGTGTAGGCAGTTGTTTTATTTGTAGTTTTACTGGATTCTGTTTTTTTTTATTCAATGTAAAATAAATACAGAATATAAATAGTTATATATATCAAAGTTTATGTTTAAGTTTGTGTCAAGTTTATTTCAAGGTGCGCTTTAGCTTGACTGTAGCTATTGTAGTGATTTTATACCAAAGAAGTGATTACAAATGAAATCTTTTGTAGATAGCTTGCTTCTAGGAAAATCTGTTGCCGATCCTCTATCTATTATGATCCTGATTTCAATACATATTAATCTTGTCCCCTTTTTTTTAAAACCAACCTGCTAAGCTTCCCTGTTGGATGTTCTGCACCTTTTGATTTGCATAGTGTCTCCCCACCGCTGCAGATAATGTATTTGTATGCAAATACTTTGTTGTTCAGTGTCAGCCTCAGTGCGCGGCCGTCCCTCTGTAAGTTGTATCTATCTATTGTTAAAATTCACATCCTGAAACCAAGATTTGTGGCGAAAAAACCTCGACGATACCAATTACTCAGTATCGGTATTATCAACTGAGGACTGCAGGGAGAATCTCACGCATTATTTTCAACCCCTCTCCTGTGACCTTCGGTAGCCAGACATTTAGAGGACATTGAACATGAGGGTGAATATTAAGGAGTCCTTCAATGGACAACAATTAATTTAGTGGGAACAGTTATGTCTGACAATTTTAGATTATGTAAGTATTCACTGTAGATTTTCACTTGGTAAATACATTTTAAAAAGTTATTTTACTAAATATTAGTTTATTATTATGTAACGGGGCCTTATAAGGTCAAGCTCAGATTACAATGAGTCATAAGTTAGAGTAGAATGTAATATGTTGTTTTTCTACTCGTACTACTAGTTTTCCTGTCATTGTAGGTCTTTCTTGATTTGAAAGTTGCTTTGTTTGAATAAATATATGATTACCCTATTACGTGTCAATGGATAATTTGTGTTCTCAACAACATCACGTCTAAAGTGATAACAATGCTTATAAAGATTGATAAAACCTTTATGAAGAATTTTATCACCTTTATCATCAAACTGTACCTACTGGATCCATTGCTTGATTATGATGGTAATATTTATAAAGCACTTAAACTCAAAGTGCTGATAAAACAAGAATAAGATTAAGACACAATGAAATAAATAATCCTTCATAATTTGCTCAGGTTGAGAAACCCATTATGATGCACCTTAAATGTTATATTAACTGTCTTCAGATGTTTACAGCAATTTGATAACATCTGACTGGACCAATAGTACATAGCTACTGCGTATTAAAATGAGATGCTTATGAAGTGTATCTGATTGTGCTTATAAAAAGCAGGTAACATTTACTAGCTGCTCCAATCAATGCAATTACACATCGTGATTTGATGCAATACAAATCTCTGTTGTGGATTTAGCTTTTGCAGCCTGTAATTCAGTTTGCGTTGCCGCTTTCAGAAGGGTAATAATTCCATTTTATGATTATTATTGAGAGAGAAATGGATGGCGGTTTGCAGGTGGTGCAGTGCACTACATTGAGTGGTGTATCTTATACACATCAAATGTGATTGGCAGGGTTATATATAGTTTTGTCTTTTCCACCACAAAACCACACCCTCAAAATGAATGAAAGTCCCTCTCAGAGCATCAAAGTTTAAAATTGCCGCTTTTCCAAGGAAAAAAATCATTATAGACCTTTCTAGTTGATTAATCAGTTGTCTGGTGTTTTATTTTTCTTTTATGCAGGACCTGGGTTTTCAAATATTTAGATAATACAAATGAAAGGCTTCACATTTGGTCAAAAAAATAAGGCAAGATAAAAAAACTTTATTGATTCCCATTGGGGAATTTCAAAGAAATAATGCAATGCCAGAAGAAAAACAGGTTTTCCGTGTCAGAAAGTAAGGGGATTTTGTCTCCTTTTCATTTAGAAACATTCTGAGTAGGATGTGTAAGACTCTTTGTCCGCTTAATTTAATGTGTGTCTGTCTTCAGAAATGTTTTGAATCAATTCACCATGTATCGTGCTTTATTTTCAATTATGTGAAAGCTCCATATTTTATTGGAAAAATAATTGCTTGCACACAGAACAAAAAAGGGTCCCTGTACAGCTTGCAGACCAAAAATAAAAAAAAACAAACAATCAAATGTTAAGGTCATCATAGGGACCAGATTTCAAACAACTGAACAAACAACTGTGTAAACTACAATAGGTAATATCAATACATTGACATTTTAGAACAAAAGAAGCTTTTCTTTTGAATGTAATTCACAGATTTTCTGAGTCTTCGAGAATTAGCATCATCAGACTGTTGTAGACACCATGTCTATATTTGTATGTGTATGTTTGGAATTCTGACTAAGCCAATTATGAAAATCGCATCATTTAGCAATGTGCAAAATGAAGTAAAATTTGAACATCTTAGGCGGTGCAACAGCTGAATGTGTTGATTTAATCCTTGTTACACTCAGGATGTGAAATAATTGGTCCGCCTTTCTGGATTTCATAATGACTGAACGAATTCTTGGCCCGACTTCTCAATGTTACGTCCCATTGCCCACAGGAGGCTCTAATCGTGTTTTGTCACATTATGACTTTATCAAGCTCTTTCTTCTTCACCCATTTGTCACTTGATGAGGTTGTACGTGATTTTCATTTATCTTTTTAATTAAACTAATGTTAGACTAGAAATAACTGATGCGAAAAGCTGTATGAAGGGCATTATTGATGCACAGTGAAAGCAGATGATGTGTCGGATCATAACACTAAAATTACCATTTTCATTGCATAGTTTGATTTGCAACAAGTAAGTGCACATCCACATGTATTTGCACAGGATAGCTTTATTAGAAAACCTTATGCAGGGGTTACATTAATTATTAAGTCAGTAATTTACAGATGAAAAAGTTTCAATCCACGACTTCAACCGGAAACCAGACCTGGACAAAATTCACCGGGTTAAACTTCATTGGACTTCATGTGCTTCAATCTAATGGTTATAAAATGCTAATCATGATAATTTCTCCACTTGTGATGCTACCTAAAAAGAACACTGAAGCCACGCAGACAAAGAATATTTAGATAGAAACTGTTCTATTACACTCAAGATGAAATGACAAAAACACATTTGAAATCCAAGAACACATTAACTTTTTCAGTTCTTTTCAGCACGACAGAAATCTCTTCCTCTTTTGTGTGTGCATACGCGTGTGTAAATAAAAATGGTACGATAGCCACAGGAGGAAGAAGAGAAACGATGCAGTGAAAGACTGTTGTGTGGGAGAGGTGTTGACTTTTTTGTTTAGATCATGTGTCTCTTCACCAAATCATATCTTGGTTAACTATGGAATGTGTAAACATATCTGATTCATAGAACCATCATCTGTGACAGGCTCTGCTGTTCTTTTTTCCACATTTTTAATCTTGCAATTTTTAACCCTTCCTTGTGATATTTTAGTGATCAAGAGCCATATGCGGCACACTAGAAAAGACATGTGCATGGTCAAGGCCTATTTATCTGCACATATCTACCAACATGATTGACTTGTTGGAGAGTGAGGTTGCCTTGGAGATGGAGAAATACAAAATGCCTCATTTTGACTCTCAAGTGGAGAATCAGTGCGCGCTCAATCTATTCACTCTTTGTGCTACAGCTTGTCCGACATTCTATCTTTGCTGTCATTTTATCTTTTATCCTCCTTTTCACACCCCATCTGCCTTGTCATATCCACTGCCCTTTATTGGTCTACCACTTTCAACTCTTTGCTGACCAGTCTCCACGTTTCATTATCTATCCTCAAGCCCTTCCCGCATGTGAAGCCCCATGTGCCTGCTTTGCACTCTCCTGCTCACCCTGTCTCCGTATGTCATAAGTTTAATGGAAGCCATGTAGGTCACACATCAATCTTGTGTAACTTGTACCCTCTGGATGCAAAGCTTGGACAAAGCTAAAGACTGACAGCCAGAGAAACACGGAAATGCACAAAAACACACATCACTTGAAAAAGCTTGTAGAAAAAAAGGCAGCTGTATTTGTCAATGTTGTAACCATGGGGATAAAGTGTAAACAGCGGCTCTGTCAAATCTGTGTTTACTGTGCCTGTGCGTTTAACAAATAATTATTAGTGTATTCCTATTCTTCTGTTCGAGTGGTTGTTGTTAAGGAAACAGCTTGCTGGGTAAAAAAGAAGACTGGAGATCATCAGCGCAACACACAGAAACCAGACAGGCTGGACACAGTCAGGTGCGGCTCAGGCAGGAAACAAGGGCAGGAGAAGAGTTGAGGATTGTATCACCGGGAGGTCAGCAGCTGCTCCGGTTGGTAGATGTTCTTTCTGATGTAGCCAGTACATTAATTGCCCGCTTCAAATGCATTTCATCACAGGATCTCTGCAGACACACTGCGTGCATATCTGGCGGAGCGGAGTTTGAGTTCATGGTAGCACTGTACAAAACTGTGGTAGATGAACGTAATAGGAAGTGCAAGTAGGACGATGCCACTGACAACACACATGCCCCCCAGCACCCGCCCCCCAATGGTCACAGGGTACACATCCCCATAGCCCACAGTTGTCATGGAGATGATGACCCACCAAGCAGCAGCTGGGATACTGGCATAATCGTGGTTTTGCGTGCCCAAGTCCAAGCCATGCTCGAGTAGCTGAGCCAGAGCACTGTATATTGCCATGGCGACACAGACAAACACCAACAGCATGACCATCTCCCGGTAGCAGCGCCTGAGTGTCAGCCCTAGCGTTTGCAGACCAAGGAAGTGTCTGGCCAGTTTCATGAGCCAAAACACCCGCATCATCCTCAGCACCCGCAGAATCACCCCGGCAACTCCGAGCCCGGCACCCGGCATCCCTGCCCGGGCCATTGCCATGGTGACATAGTAGGGGGTGATGGCAATCACGTCTATGATGTTCAGCGGCCGGCGGAGGAAATCCCACTTGTCTCTGGCCACCAGAAAACGCACAATGCACTCTGCTGTAAACCAGCCAATACAAACGGCCTCAACTATCCTACAGAGAGAAGAGGAGAGAAATTAGTTGAACAGACTGTAAACAGGAAATGGCAGGGGAGCTTAAGGGAGATGCATGATGACATGAGGTACTGTTTGACAACCAGTCTACATGAGAAGGAAGCAAAGCGGAATGGACAGAAATAATGGGAGCTGAGGACGATGCGACGCCGGTTCGTGGGGTTGACACATTTCCGAGGGACAAATATACAACACGTACAAAACCCAAGAAAATTGCTGTGAATCCATGGAGAAGGAGGGATTACTAACCTTCAAAGGCAGAATGAGACGCAGGCAAGCACATGATTACCACATTGATTGACACAGTAAAGGCACTCAGACATGAATAAGAGCAACATAGTATGTACACTCACACAGAACTAGACCGGAGAAGCAAATACAATGGACCCTCTGGGTCACCTCATTGAAGCAATTGGCCCAAAATTAAATCGTAAAACAACTGACGGATCATTAAAATCTACCCAGAAGACATAAAACTGAAACCCATGTGAATGTAAAGTACATTTTTAGCCGATTACCTAACCACTGAGGGCGATCCAGAACTCAAAAACTAGGTCCAGCAGGAGCAAACATAACCTCACCGCATGCAGATAAATAGGTTGCTTCAGGCTTCCTAAAAATAATCCATAAACCTAGTTGCACAAGTCTGAAAATGAAATGAGGGTGATTCCTACAAGTGGTTCTATTGCTTTTGGCTTATTTGGTCTCATTTAAAATCCCACAGTACGTCTTCTATTCTCAAATCATGGAATAATATGAATCTGTCATTCATCCGGTGTGTTTGCCTATCCTATGAATTGTGCAGTGTGCACTACCGAGCCAATAATGGCATGCGGATTAAGCGTGAAAATGATAGTAAGGAAAAGGGGCTCTGACCTAATGTGATTTACAAAATAGAATTTAGGATGATTATGGACCGGTCAATTGCTGAGCTTGTCTTACATGTGTGGATATAAATATGTAACCTGCCGCCTTTCATAACTCACTGTGCTTTTTGACCCCAGGGAATAAATACGATTTAAGGTTCAAGTCTGCTTTTCCTACGGCACGGGTCAGTTTTGTGACTATTCATCTCCATCTATTCACTGGCATAAAAAAGTCTCATGTTCACATTTAAAAAATTGCTGGTGGTGGTGGGGGGCTCATTTCTGCTTCCATTGCTTTGGAAACAGAGGATTGTTATGTATTTTTAGGACCATACATGTGCAGGCATATTTGGTAAAAAAAAAAAAAAAAGGATTTATTCTGGTGGTCCATTCTTCACCAGAACATATGGTGTAGAAGGAGGATCCAGATAAGAAGTGGTCACCTCTATCTCTCTAAAGTCAAGAGGGCTCTGACTCTCTCCTACCTGTGCTCCTCCACGGTGGTTCTCTTGGCCGTATCCCAGTCTGGAAGAGTGCTGGCGCACAACATGATCATGGACACGATCACAAAAATCACGGACACGGAAGCCAAAAGCTGCGCCACGAGAGAGGAGTTGGGCTCCTCGAAGACCTTGCGCATCCTCTCCAGCCACTTGGCGCGGCCGGTGAGCGCCGTCTCGCAGAGGCTCTGGGTCTCCTCGCCCGAGACGCCGACGTCTATTTCGGACAGGCTGTCCAGTCCGATCTCGGACATTCTGTCGTCCAGGCGCTTCTGGCAGCAGGAGTCCAAGTGCGCGCTCTCCAGTCCCCAGTAGAGCATCTCGGTGTAGAAGGACAGCTCGCACACCCCGGGCACGAAGCGGAGTTTTCCGGAGCGCACGTAGAGCATTATGAACACAAAAGCCTGAGCGTGGCGGTCGAAGAAAAACTCGTTCCGGTCCCGGTCGTAGTCGTCGCACAGTTCGAGGACCTCTTTCTCGGTGGCGCACGCATGCAAGCGGCTGACGCGTCGGAGAGGGAAATCCCTGATCACTTCGCGGGTGAAGGCGTAACGGGTTCCCCCGACGTTCAGCACGCAGATGCTCTTCCCGAACTTCATCTTTTCAACTCAACTCCAAAAAAATCCTCTTCACGATCCATACCCCGCTTCCACGGCGGGACTTTGGACACTTGCGCGGGCGTGGTTCGTCCCGAGTGGAATGGAGATGATGGGTGGGTGGGTGGGGGACAACTATTCCTCCTGTCCCCTCACCTCCCTTCCTCTGCTCCCTCTGTAGCGAGTAGAGGAGACTCTCCACCCAAGTCAGGGCGAGCCAATCCCAGCAGTGATGTCATAGAGTGCGCGCACGTATTGGCGCACAAAACTCGCCGAGAGTCTCGCAAGAAAAAAAAACAAAAAACAAAACACGCAAGAAGATGCCCCGTGGAGATCAGGGAAGACGCGCTCCGCAGCGGCTCGTGGAATCGAAGTTCCGTCTTAAACATTCACTTGAGTTCATTTACAGCTGGATGAAAAAGAATAACGAAAAAAAAAATGTTATGCAACACGCACGAGCAGGGCAGGGTGAATGCAGGTCACTAAGTCACACTGCACTCCTACTATTACTACAACTTTCTGTCTTATATTTCAGTATATTTCATACTGCATCAAATTCTCCTCCACTTACTCCAACTTCCACTATCTGCTCTTATCATCCTCATCTCCATCTTCATCTTCATCTTCATCATTTTTTTTCTATTGCTGTGGGCGATCGCTGTATTTTGTAGTTGCTGTTGCTGTGTTTTAGTGCATTCTGTTGTTTTTTTTAATTTATTTTTATTTGTATTTTATATAGAATATGCAACGCGACAAATTGCCCGTCAGGGTTTTTCTTCAATTGTTTTCTTCTATTGTTGAGGGCGATCGTTGTACTTTGTAGTTACTGTCGTTGTGCTCCAGTGTATTCTGTTTTTTTTTAATTTTTAATTTTTTAATTTGATATAGAATACATGTCACTGCACAACGCAACAATTCCCTTATCGGGGTTTTCTGATTATTCGTATCGTGCTTTAGCGACGCGCTTCAGTTTGTCGCATCGTAATTAATGCCGGTGAAATAATCGAGCTGTTGTTTCATTTAAGATACGATGAAAACAACGAAATGTCACTTTTTGGGGGGGAGGAGGAGGAAGGGGGGGCATCAGACGTGCACATCTGTCCAAAACAGGGATGTGGGAAGTTGTGTGTACGTGCCTGTGTTTGCGCGTGCGCGCCCCCTCCAACGTCACCAGTCAGTCAGTGGTTTTTCGGGTTGATCCGACTTCTTTTGGCTGGTGTGAGTTCACTGTATTGTAAAGGGTACTGTGGATCCGAGGAGGAGGGGGGGTCGAATTGCCCCCAAAAAATCCCGATTGGGCACACATCCGGAATTTCGACGATCGCACACTGTCGTCCCCTTTCCGTGTTTTTTTTTTAAATTTGGGTTTTATTGTTTTTATTAATTTATTATAGTTCTCTTAGTTTATGTTAACACTCCGGGAGGGCAGAAATGGCGGCCAACATGTACCGGGTCGGAGGTATGTATGTCAATGTGGATCTTTTTATCAAATAGAATCCCTTCCAGCTTTGCATCATGTGGGAATTATGCGGCGGTGTTTGGGTCCGCATGCATTAAACTGTGTGATACATGCCGTGTTGCACGAACAGCGATCCGTTAAGTTTGAACAAAAAGGTGAAAAATTCTAAATATTTGGGATTCAAAATGGGTCAGGCCTCGCGTCTGTCGTGGCCACGGTAGCTAGCCGCCAGCTTGCTACATGGCTAACTTAGCTTACAATGTAAACATATTTTCAAACGTCGGCACCTTTGTTGATATTTGGTTTGGGGGTAATTTCAACAGGGTTACGGGTAACTGGTGCGCCTTGGACCACCCTGAGTGGACATGTGTTTAAACGGTTGTTTAAACGTTACCCCGGGTAGTCTGAGACTGCCTTTGTATTTGCCTCTTCTGGCATGCAGCCATTAGTACGAGTCCTTATTTAGCTAACGTTAGCACCAGCGACGGGGTCCCTGATTATCATTATTGCACCGCTAGATTTGCAATGTCTGGACTAACACCGGGGATAACACTGGATATCGGGCACAGCCGCACTTTCCACATTCCTGAACCACGAGTACTGATTCTGAGCAAATTGGGCTTGCTTGTTAGTTAGCTTTTTAGCACCCCACTTGAATTCAACATCAAATTATTGTTTCGATACATGGCGTCGTCGCGTCGGGTTCGGGAAACCTTGCACCCCCGTTCTCAAGCACGCTCTACAGCAGGACTATGAATAAGCCTACATTTCACAATAGCCCGGCGTGTCACATGAAAACAAACATCTTTGACCGGATTATACTTTTAATCGCCGGTGTGTTAGAGTCATTACTGTGTTACTTTTTATGTTTTTGTCGTCCATGTGGAAACACCTAGTTTGGTTGTCCTGCTGCAACCAACCTCTCTTTGTACGTCTGAGATGTAGGATTTCTGATTTATCAACGGAGTGAGGTTTTCATGACACGAACTATACCTGAATTTGTTTTGGAAAGTTTTCTCTTCTTCCAGTGTTTCCATTGGTATTGCAACTTTGGCAGTAGTTCTGCTTTGGATGCAGTTGTGTATTTTATTGGAATATAAATTGACAGTCTCTGAGGTGCCTATCAAAACAGTACAAAAGCCCCCAAACAAATCTACCACGGTGATCAGTAGATATACTCTCTTCATTGAATGTATTTCAGAAAGCCGGTTATTTGGAAGAACTGTACGCTGTTACTCTTGGTTGTTTTTTGTCTTTCACTTTTATTGATCAGAGGTTGCTTGCTACTCAGGTTTGCTGAAATCATTGTACGCAAAAACTACTTAATTGCTATCTTAGTCTATCATATCCATTTCTGTTTTGTCGGATCAAAACAATAACAGTGTGTTCAGTGTGTCGCAGACAGTGACAGAAATCATTACATTTAATTTGTTTCACATTTATTGTGCTATTATGTCGATAGCTTGTTATGACCACTGGATTTCACTCGAAGTGACTTGTAAGACAAACTGCAACCACTTTCCGTTTTGTAACATAACAAAATACTGCATTTCACTATGCTATGCTGATATCGAAATTGCTAGATGTAATCATCAGCACATGTTTAAGTAGAAAAATTGTTCACCTACTTTGTATCTTAGTCTTTGGAAATGAGATACTGAGCAGGGGTCTGAATTAAGTGTAATCCTATATTCAACCAAAAAGGAATTCATAATCAGGGTTTAATCACTTCAGTGTCAAATATACTTTCCTGATAAATATGCGCAAACTGCATCCTATTAGGATTTGGGAAGACAGTGCCTTTGGCAGCCTAGAATAAACACAATCAAATATTGGTAGTGTAACATTGTCTCTGGTTGTCTTTTGTAATGTTGACCTCTCGTCATGAATTTCTTCCAGTAGATTTATATTATCAACAAAGTTTGTTTACAGGTGCTGGTAAGATCGGAAGAGCACACG
>CAAKHD010013768.1:16886-55631 GCA_901007705.1 Fistularia tabacaria | reverse complement strand
TGTTTATATATATAAGTAGTTTGTCTTTTATGAAGTGTTTCTCTGTCGGAATAAAGACTCGACTAGAGATATAAAATAGAATGAAAATATAAAATAATATACACACACACACACACACACACACACACACACACACACACACACACACACACACACACACACACACACACACACAAAATCAAACAAGGAACAGTGAATTTCTATTTCTGGCTTAAAAATAGTGCAGGTACAGGACATCGGCATTTCATTTTGATCAATTTACTAGTTAATATTTTTTAACAGTCTTTTTCTTGGCATGATATGTCAATCAAGCAGTCTGGACTACAGCATGTGACTTCATAGGAATTGTATTTATTTTACCACCGTGTAGGAAAAACTCAAGCCGATAGACTCTTCGAACATGATGCTACATTTCATGTGATGGCAGAATTAAATAACCCTTAGAAAATGGAAGCAAGCAACTTAGGCTGCTGTACTTCCTTGGGCATAAAGCAAATGCAAATGGTTTGGTAACTATGGAAACAAGCATGTGTTTTGGTCTGAGGAACAGAGGTTTTACTTGGATCTGCCAGTGTTGCGTTGCGGTCCTGTTCAGTTTTTTTTTGGTGATGTGATTGTGAAACACAGAAACTGCACTAGACAGGTTTCACACCTTATGGAAAAAAGAGTCAAGGTCTGGTTAATTGCGGGTGTGAAAGCACCAAAGTCAATGAGGGCTTGACTTTTATCATGTCTGTTGTTTTCCCAAGGATACCTTCTTCTATTCGCTGGTGTATGACCCCACACAGAAGACCCTGCTGGCTGACAAAGGAGAGATCCGAGTGGGGCCCCGCTTTCAGGCAGATGTACCAGAAATGCTACAAGAGGGTCAGAATAAATTTGTGCAACTCGGTGACATCATTGTTTTTATTTGAAGCCCAATTTTTTTATACTTCTCCAGGCAGAATGTCAAATTTGGTCAAAAAGGGGTCATGGTGTGAAAATAGTCTACTAACAGTTTGGAATATGCAGCATTGCTCTACATAAATATTAAGTGTAATAGCATGTTTCAATTTGTTTGTCTGTCATTTAGTTGATGATCAACTAAATGACAAGGTTTGTTAGTCGTTCGACTTTTTTCGGTTTGACAATACACCATGATATGAACATTTACTTATTATATTATGTGTATTTTCAAGTTAAAATCAATGTAACCAGGGAGAGAATCCTATTTTACATCCCTTTACTACTCTGTAAGCTTGACTTTAAAATTGAAGGTTTCTATATATCAGCAATTAGATGACTATTATGTTGTCCCACAGCTAGATATTAAATCTTTTTCACACATTCAGCAAAATGTTTTCAGTATATCTTCTACATCAAGGTCAAGCATTAATGGTAACTGGAGTCAATAGTCCAGAAAAGTTGTCTTGGCAACAACAGAGCAAATTATTTCTTTTTATGTAGCATGTGTGCAAAAAATGTACTTTTAAACATGCCTCTATTCCTCTATTCAGTGTGCCTAGTGAAGGTTTATGGGATTATTTTTTTTGTTTTTTAATTTTAACATTTTTCTTACTTTTTTTTCTCTGTTGTGAAAGCCTTTAACTTTATTCAGGGGAGCTGAAAGACTGAACATTTTAAATGCCAAAATAATACCAGCAGCTGTTAACATCTGGTGGGAATTCACATCGGAATATAATGACCATCTTTGTGCTGCGCAGGTGAAGCAGACGACAGGGACCAGGCAAAGCTAGAAGAGAAACTCTGGGATCCAGAGTGTCCCCTCACCAACAAACAGATAGACCAATTTTTAGTGGTGGCACGGTAAGATATTTCAAACTTGTAGCGTCGGCAGCTCAAATGACCAAATACAGTTAAAAGCATGTAAATGACCCCTTTCAGATCAGTTACAGTCTCAACCTCTTTTGTTTTTTTGGTAATTAATTAAATACCAAGGGACCAGTTAAAAAAGATCGGGGTAAGCTGGAGCGAAGACGGTTGTACCAGATAGTTGCATCGCGAATTTACATCTATAGATGCATGGAACCAAAATGGAAGGGGAAAGAAAACCAAAACTGTTCCGCTTATTTGAGCATTTTCCACTATTTTCACTTTATCCAAAAGTGCAAATTATTTCTCATTTTTACTTCCCAGTAAATGTGATCAAATGTATAACTGCATATTGATATAATGAAAATCTCAAGTCTGCATGCATAAATGATCTTCTTCTCTCCCTGTTAGCTGCCATTGTTTTTGAAAATAACAGATAAAGGGTTTCTTTCTTGCCTCAGCTTCTTGAAAACAAGGTGTTTGAGGAAAAGCCCAACTAATGTAATGATAAATGAACTCTATTCAACGAAGTTAATTAGATAATTTGTATTCAACATATGCTTAATAAACAACTGTTTTTTACATCTATAGTGCAAGTTAATAAGATAATGTTTTTGTTCATGGTTACCAGGGACATCTGCATTCCAGATATACACTAACGCAGTCCAGCCTAATTCATGCTTTGTGCATGCGAGTACAACATAAATGATTACAGGGCTCTTTATGGGAAAATCCCACTTTTATTTTCAAGCCAACTTTCACATTTTAGATAGCGCATTTGCCTGAACACCTTGCTGTTTAGTACTGGCTACAGGATTATACTGGCATCATGCCAGTGCATATGGTTACAAATGACTGAACATTATCAACAGGAGTGGTACCTACTACCAAATGCTAATGTATAAGAGACAGAAAGGGCGGTATTCCAGTCCTCAACCCCGTTGGATGCTACAAGTGAGCGAGGGAGAGCAGAGCATTAATCCTTCTAATGGTAAAGATAGTCCTCCGAAACAAATACTCCGTTTCGCAGTGGTCAAGAGCCATGGAGGAGGGAGCAAATTTAACAGTGTTTGATGTCTTGTAATTCACAGTTAAGTAAAAAATAATGATGCTCAGAAATTTGAATAAGCAATAACTTGATGATGCTAAAAAACCCAACAAGTTAACGCTGAATGATGCTTCTCGATGTACACTTTCAGGGCAGTCGGTACTTTTGCTCGAGCGCTGGACTGCAGCAGCTCGGTTAGACAGCCAAGTTTACACATGAGTGCAGCTGCAGCCTCACGAGATATCACATTGGTGAGTCGAACCAACAAACACACTCCCTATGCACAAATCATGGCTGAGATTAATGGCTAACCAATATGGTCTTTTCAGTGGCTTATGATGATTCATAATAATTACATTAAAAATGAATGAGACCGAATCTCTGAAAGATTTGATAAGTAGTAATCAATTTTGTTGTCTTCTAATTTTTTCGCAGTTTCATGCAATGGACACACTGCATTGTCATAATTACGACCTGTCGAGTGCACTGAGTGTTCTGGTCCCAGCTGGCGGCCCAGTGCTCTGCAGGGATGAGATGGAGGAGTGGAGTGCCTCAGAAGCAGCCATGTTTGAAGAGGCACTAGAGAAATACGGAAAAGACTTCAATGACATCCGACAAGACTTTGTAAGTGTGCATAACATTAGAGTCACAACGTGACGCATTCAATTCTGTCACAAGAACACCAAACCGCCACATTTTTGGACACAGGATTTGTTTAGAGTGCTTAGTCAACACTTCTTTAACTTCTTTTGTATTGAACAGTTTATTTTTTTTAATTTTTTTCGTCTTTATTCGGCATTATATCAATTGTGTAACCTGGAACTCAATATGATCCAAAGTTGGATCTTTGCTTATCGTCAGGAGTAAATGAGTTAAGACGAACCGGAGGGGCATATATCTCCCCTTTGGTTTCCTTTTTTTATTAAACATGTCTTTACTGTTAATTTCAATTGTTATCTTAGAACAAAAGTACATCGCACACACTGGTCCAAAGTCAATGTGACTGACTCTTAAGGCCAGTCATAAATGTTCTGTATTTAATTGTATCTTGGGAAAGTCAGATATTAAGTTAAATTAGCATACTAGTGAACCGCTTACAAAGCTGGAGACAAGTATGCCATGATTGAAAATATCTTATCAGAAAAAATTTAAGAAAACAGCTAATCTGTGAAGGATCCTATTTAACAGCCTTTCTAGCACTAAGGGGGAAACTATTTGATTCCATTGTTCTTTCTTTCCTCCACCTTTATGTTGTACAATATAGGCAGGGTTTGGGTGTACTGTGTGCTATTACACCAGGTGCTCATGAATACTTATTAAATGTGTGAAAGCTGGAAGCTTTCAGTCTCTATGGTCATGATGCTTCTTGCTCATTAATATACATGAAGGCTTTCACACCCGGATGGCAAGAACATGAGATATTAATATAATTGTTTTGCTTTCTTACTGTGTTTGTGTCCGTCTCCTTGTCTCCCCTTCCCTCTACACCTCCTAATCGTTCCATCTGTGAAGCTGCCATGGAAGTCCCTGACCAGTATCATAGAGTACTACTATATGTGGAAGACCACAGACAGATATGTGCAACAGGTGAGACTTAAATAAAATGGATGCAATTGAACACATTCTCTTGACTTCTGTTTCCCCGTATGTTGAGGGCAAACTGCAGAGGGGAAGATTGTCAGCTAATTCCCTGAGTTGCCCTCCAGAGTTTTCTTGTTTACAAAATAAAACACTCTTGCATCCTTGAAGCCAACCTCATTAAGCCTCCATAAAGCTTGTGGAATTGATTCAAGCCAGGCTTGTTGAAATAGATAAAATGGTGTCAATGTTTTTCAAGAGACCGTGGTTGGGTAAAAGATTATGTTTTGTGAGCCTCAGACATGGTTTTTTTTTCAGTTAACTATTTTATTTTGCATCAAAGTTTTCAATTTCTTTATCCCTCCGCCATCCTACATTATTGCGTATGCATGATATAATTCCTTATTACATATCTCTGGTTGTTTTTTTTTAGTGTAAAGGGAAGAGACTATAAATGACTTTAACGTTTAACTGAGACTTTAACTCAATAACACTTTATGTAGATAAGCTGTCACTGGTTAAGAGCACCAGCAAATACATATGACTTAATTGAATGTCACACCCTAATCTAGTGTCTTCGTAAGTGCTTTTTTTTGTGCCAAACGACTTTTCATGAGAGGAGATAACGAAATGATTGCTCATAACATGTCCGTGCAACTCTCAAGTGTTAATAAAAAGCAAACACCTTTTAAAAACTACTAACACATTTAATGAGGACCTCTTGAATGCCATGGCCTATCGGTGTTTATTTCTAATGAAGTTGTCCAGTTCCTTTTTTGTATTTCACAAATTAATTCACTCTTTATGCCCCTCTGTAGAAGAGACTGAAAGCAGCAGAGGCAGAGAGCAAATTGAAGCAGGTTTATATTCCCACATAGTAAGTCACTTCATTTCTCATTTCAATATTCAGATAAAGCTGTGAGTGTCATTAGTCTTGCCATGGCTGCAAGATAGAAACATTTATGCATAATTAATGTTTTGATTTAAAGCACTGCAGACCGCAGTGGCTGTAATGGTGTGTTTCTTAAATCTGTTCTTGTCTCCAATAGTAATAAACCCAACCCCAATCAGATCTCTTTGACCAATGGCAAGATGGCAACGGTAAATGGAGCAGGCCCTGGGGCCTACCATGCAGCAGGCGGAGGCAGAGCCTGCGAGAGCTGCTACAGTGAGTGTTGTGTGTTTGCGTGGCAAGTATGAAACTAAATCCCAAGGCCAATGAATGTCTTGACTTGTAGAAACTAAAGCAAAAGCTATTTAGTCATTAGCCAAACAAAGGATTCTTTTCAATACTGAGCTCTCCTGTGGGACGTAAAAGTGCTGTCTTTGATTATCACGATCACTGGCAATTTGTTGTGACGGCTGTTTGTAATCCAGGGATCAATATCTCCCATATTTGACCCTTAGAAGATCCAAAGCTTTCATAAATACAGGGAAAAGCACTTGGCAGATTTTATCCCTCCACTTAGCCTGATGTTTCAACGTCTCGGTGACACAAACACACATTGGTAATAATATAATCTCTTAGGACGTGGTAAATAAGAAGTTAATATAGTATCATTCCAATGTTTATTCTCTTATGAGGAATGTTGGCAGTGTGCTAAAGATAGAATGATAATCATGTCAATGTTAATTTCTGTCAATGACGTTAATGCACCTCACAGTAGCCTTGTTATCAGGAGCTTTCTTTTAAACCGCATGACCAAACACTTCTCTGAGAGAAGAGAAAAGAAAAAAGGGCCTTGAAGGTAGACTGCTGATCAAATGGCCAGACAGTCAACCATCTTTTCCCTGAAACATAGTTTTTATTTACTGAAAAAAATCATCAAATGTTTCTCCGTGCTTTATAGCACTGAATAGTTGAAAATATTATTTAATATACTTCTCAAAAACAGTTTGGGTGTCTTATGTGACCTTTGTTCAAAAGCTTATTTTAAACACATAATGGACCCTCAATGGGAGGCTCTAAGCTGTATACAATTCCAAAAATGTTTTATTTTTGGCCAAAGCAGGCATTTTAAGCCTCCTAAATGTTGTTGTAAATGTTCACACATTTGTTAACGGACTCCAACAGAAAACTGTACTTATCTAGCAAGGCAAGCATTTTTTTGGGCTCTCCAGTGTGATTGTGTGTGCTATAATATCCAAACTCATCTAATAAGCGACTAACCAACTGAATATTCCTCTAACCATCCCACTGTGGGGAAATTTCAATAAAAAGGAAAATGCTCTTTTATTCGACATAGTTGTTATGGAACAATAACTAAAAACAAAGATCACTGCTAGATGGCAAAGAAAAAAAAATCAGGAGACAGCCTAACGAAGATGTCAATCAGGCGCCATCTTGACCACCTACTTGAGTTTGAACAGTATCTCTATAAAAAAAATTAGACCCTCGCCCAAACCTACACATTCAAGACTGTAATTGATTTTACTAACCAATACTTTTTAGTCTTGATGTCAAAGTCACTAATCTCATCAGTGGATTGCAGGCATTTAGTTGGAATCGAGTGACAGGAGGAGAAGTGATCGATAGGCTGAGTCTTTGAATCAATGCTCCTCGAAGGTGCCTCTAACAAGCGGTAATGGGTTTTGTGTTTCCTACAGCCATGCAGTCAGCCCAGTGGTACTCATGGGGGCCTCCAAGTATGCAGTGCCGCCTGTGTGTGTCCTGCTGGATGTACTGGAAAAAGTATGGCGGTCTGAAGATGCCGAGCAGAGCCGAGGGCCCAGAGGAGCGGACCTCCCCCAGTCCAGCAGGCAATGTAAGCTCTGTAAGAGGGATTGATCGTAACACTCGAAAGGATTTAATGGAGGGCGAAGCTGATGAATTCTGCTTGTCCGCCAGACAAATGCATGATACTTGCTCTACGGAATCATGCCCAGTTCCTATAATTCAATGTTGTTAAGAGAGCACTCTTTTGAATAGGAAAAAAAGAGGTATAGGGTATTGAATTAAAAGACAGTCAGCAGCCACACACACTGCATGTGTGTAGGATGTAATGCCTACAGTATGTAAATTATTGTTTGAGCTCTCAACATTCATTATTCAAGGAGCTCAAAATATAACATTCTGATTCTCTCAAGCAAGCTTTTAATTAAGACCAAACACGGCTACCATCTTCTCTTTAGTTTTCTGTCATCAAGGGAGAAGAAGGAACATTTTACCCAAAAGTTTTTCTGTTGGTAATTGGCTCTATATTTTGATGCCTGATATTTACTAGACATTTGAAATAGGCCTGTCCCCCTTTTAACTGTAATATGGATTTTTTTTCACCAGACAACTGGCCTTGTGGTGTAAAATAGGAAATAATAAATTTGACACACCATGCGGACTTAAAAAATAATATTTCATACATGTATGTATTTTTATTTTAATTTTATTTTGGGTTACAAAAAAATTATTGACATGTACTGTAGTCCGTTTATATTGAGAAGAATTCTACAAATGATTCACGGTAATGAAGGTGCAATATTGTGTTTTCCCATATTTTCTGCGATACACTATCACATTACGTCATCTAATACTCATCTAAGTTTAAAATAATTAGGATAAAGCGATTCCTCTGAATACTGGATTAATAACGGGGTCATCTATCCCTGAGTCTTACCTGGTACCATGCACATGGATGCTGCCCTTCAGCCTGTTTCAGGAAGTAGGCCAATTAACAGCAACTTTTGGGAAGAGGGGGCTAAAGAGGCGAGCCATTTTTTGGGTCAAACTGAGGGGCTGCAAAGAGAACCCATGGAGGCATGTATTTTTGAACTTGGACCAGACTTTCAGCAACAAACCAAAAGGTTGAACAAACACCAATGCAAAAGCCCACTGTTCTCTCACTGGTCAGAGATGGGGTGGTAAGTGGAAGGAGATAGCTGCTGTGTTCAATTATCATTCATTATCACTCACTATCTTA
The DNA here is from genome assembly GCA_901007705.1 of Fistularia tabacaria. Classification (NCBI taxonomy): domain Eukaryota; kingdom Metazoa; phylum Chordata; class Actinopteri; order Syngnathiformes; family Fistulariidae; genus Fistularia; species Fistularia tabacaria. The sequence continues at coordinate 47,279 of CAAKHD010013768.1, read as the reverse complement.
GCTGGCGGAAAACAGTTTCAAACATAACTGGGGTCATTTTCTCTGTATTATCAATTACCGTTGCTGCTGCACAACCACAACACCTCATTGCACCGCAGTAATTTCCCCAAATAGATAAACACAAAAACGCTTTGGTCTCCTTGATGGTGCAAAATCTCTGCTCTGCTCACATCAAGTAGATCGTTTTCGTGCCGCCGGTCAATGGATTAATTGTATAACACGATGAAACATCAGTAACCCACAGTGCTTTCTTGGCAAATTTAGCCCACTTGTTCAATCCTGGCATCTTGAGAGCAAATTTTGTTTTCAAACATTCCCCAAAGCAACAGTCAGTGTGGTGAGAGAGGACCCCCTCATCCCCACCCAGCTTTGGAACACCCCAAGATCGATAAGGATTATTTAAAGCAATGATTCATTGAAAGCTACTTCCAGCAGAGTCTCAGAATAAAACTCCAGAGCTGGAAATGAGCATAATAGATCCCCTTTAATGGCCACTGTGCTGTGCAGGAGGTCTGTCAAGCATCTGTTCCACATCCTTTCAAGTAAATGAAGGGAACCTTCTCAATGGCCGTTGTGTCGTAATACCTGTACAGTAGAGTGGCGATAAATTCTGCCTTCATGATGTTTCTTTTTATGTCTTTATCCTTTTTTCCTTTTTTTTTTTTTTCAGTATATCTGATTTTAGATTTTAAAAAAAAAATTGGAAAGTTTGGCATCACGATCATAAGCTTTGGGTGATTTAGTCTACTTTTCTTCTTTGAGTTGATTTCAGATTTCCTATGGTCATAAAGAACAACTGTTGGCTCGGCCTGCAACCAATCAGAGCAGGGAAACTCTTCAGAGAAAAAGCAATCAGAGACTGAATGCACAAAATGCAGCCTCGGGGTGGCACAAGCCAGTGATCTTTTTGAGCTGGTCCCAAGCCTGGAAAAATCCTGAAGGTTGTGCCAGGAAGGGCGTAAAAATTCTGCCAAAAAAACACAATGCGAATCAAACCTATGACTTCCGTACCGGATCGGTCGAGACCAGGGTTAAAAACGTTTGCCATTGGTGGCGATCAACCTACAGGTTGCCAGTGGAAACTTGGCTACTCTGGGTCGATGAAGGAGATGAGGATTGTGTGTTCGAAAGGACACGAAGTTAGTTGATGTGAGAGGATACAGAGAATAGGGTTAGATGGAGGAGGTTGATTCGCTGTGGCAACCCCTGAAGGGAAAGGCTGAAAGCAACAGAAGGAGACAGAATGCATCACAGAATGTCTAATTAGGGTCAAGAAAGGCAGGTTTTTAGCACTGAGGCTCGAAATGTATTCAGATGATAAGCTAAGCTAAGCTATGTGTTTGTTTTGGTTTTTAACATTTCGAAACTCAAAAAGAGGAAGGTCATTTAGTCCATTACAATGGTAACCGACTTCTTCACAAAGACCTTCAGAATGCTGTACTCCTAACTGCATCTCAGTAGCTAATAGTTTGTCCTCATTGCCCCCCCCCACGCCCCCAATTAATGGTTGTGATAGGGCTCCTATTCATAATCCCGTTGAAAATTGGAATTAATGCACGGTTGGCCAGCTCTTTCTCCAGAGGGACATCAAATCTATGCTTGGCTGAGTTCTGTGGTTGCCAGGGACAAAGTTATGTAAACAATGGTACAAAATACTCATATGTAAAGCATGCTTATTGATAAATATCTCATTTTAAATGACAATTCAATATAATCTGCTGCAAGATGTGTTGTTTTCAGTTTAGGTTTATACCATATTTTAGATAACATTCCTATTTGTATTTCTGGTTTTGCAACGAGTGTGGCGCAGTTCGTGCCTTAGGGCCAATGCAAACTATACCTGTTCTTAGTACTTATACTTATCAATGGCAGTTTTTAAATGCAACACATTTTATAATGAAAGGTTTTAAAAGTGAATCAAACAGCTGACAACTGATCTTCTGTGTCTCTCCTCTCTGACCCCCTTCTCCTATCCCCTCCCCTCCCCGCTCCTCCTAGGAGTCTCGTTCACGGGGTCACGCTCCTCGCCAGTCCAACCACATGGTCCCGATGCGAAACAGCGGCAGCCCCAAGTCCTCCATGAAGACCAAGCAGGCTTTCCTGCTGCAGGCCACCCGCCTCACCAAGCTGGCCCGGCACATGTGCCGTGACATCCTCAGGCTGCGCCGTGCTGCGCGCCGGCCCTTTGTTCCCATTAACTGTGGGGCCATAAAGGCAGAGTGTAAGAGCTCTTTCAATTCCTCCTAACTTCTGCCTCATGGACACACCTGCAGACAACACACATTATATACATGCAGAGCCACATATACAAACATACATGCGCACACACACACACACACACACACACACACACACACACACACACACACACACACGCGCACACACACACTCACGACCCCTTCTCACCCCGACCGCCCCCCCCATCTTTGCCCAACTCCCTCCCTGACCCCTTCCCTCCGTCTGTCTCTCTTTCTGTTTTTATTATTGTTATTATTATTTTGGTTTTTTGTATTCTCCCCCTCCCCCATTTCCAATAAAGACTGCCTGTCCTCATAACTATGAGTTCTGATCATCTTTTCATTTGTGTTTTTTTTTTTTTTAATTATTTGATTTCTCTACATCTGTTTTTTTCTGTTTTTTTTGTGAACTGAATAGTTAAACATAACACGACTTATCGGTTTCAAAGAGCTATTCTATATAAACATACCTGTGCACACTGAATATACAGGCATAGACAACCCCTCCATAAGATAGGCTGGGATGAAAATCTGAAAAGAACTCATATTCCAATATGAGTAGGATGTTTGCTGCGGTTAAATGGTAGAGAAGATGTATTTTACTAAGAGAAGCTCTATTTTGCACGGAAGGTGTGCCCACTTTGTGTTGTCATGGCTGAGCGAAGTTGCCTCGGCCACAAAAGGTTTTGCCCGGCATGATTGTTTATTGTAAATACTAAATCTTAGCTTCAGTCCGTTTTGCCATGACCTTTTTCTCAAATTGCTCCGTTCCATTTTGGGCACATTTTTTCATGCTGCACGTATGTTTTCTGCCTGTGTATTGGATAATTATTTGTTGGATAATAAGCTTTTAGACATATTTGGACTGATTAAACTTGAAACAAGGGAGGTCAAAGTTTAAGATATTTACTTAGGGAAAAAGAAAAAAAATCTCGCTGCTCTCAACTGCTTTGCCGCTGGCTGCCCAAGCTATCTTTAAGGCTCCTCTACATAACCTCTTGGATGCCCCCTTTCCCTTCCCATCCTACATTCTCGTCTGCTACCTTGTGTTCAAACCATGCTGTAATCATATGAATCCATCCTGTTGCCTGTTCTGTCTTTTAAACACTGGTCAGGAATTACCATTTGGAGGCATCCCCCTTTCCCCTTCTCCCCTCCCACCTTCATTTTCTGATGACTGTTGCAATATTTTCATCTCATCTTCTACCTCCTTTTGCTCTTTTCTTTCATCACTGTGTGAATGAATGTGAGAGTAGACCTCCAATAAAGTCACACCTTGAAAGCATCTCTTCCGAGTCCTTGTGCTTCATGTGTCTGTTATTTGTCCATCAATTTCACCACACACTCTGATGGGCCGTTGAGCCCGGAGGAACCACAGAGGCTCGTCTCCCCTCAGCATGGATCCAACCGTCAGTGCCTGCACTCATAACGCCCCATGTTGTGATGTATGTGTATTATGTTTTATTTATTTTATTTTTTTTTTTATTTTTACGTGTGTGCATGTAGGCATGGACTTACGTCTGTATGTGCATGCGAGATTCATTTGCCATCTCCCAACAAGTTACCCTCCGAACACCACAAACCGATTTGCTAATCAGCATTGATATTTACATGGAAGAGGCCAAATTTGAAAGTTTATTTTGAAGATTTATTACTAAAATGTTGGAAATCAAAATTTCAAAATTTGAGAGGAAGAATTCTGACTTAGAAACTCTAAATTTAACTTAAAGAATTTTCTGACTTTCAAGTCAAAGCATTCTTCTTGTGTATCATTATATTTCTGTCCAAAACTGAAAATGTGTACTTTAACATTTTGGCTTTTTGTAGAGCTTTCAGGGTTTCCACTGAGATGTCTTTAAATATTGCCTTTTTTTTTTTAAGTCAGGCTCATCCACAACTCATGTGGATGAGTAACCCCCCCCCTTTTTTTTTTTCTACATCTGCTACTCAGCCATTTCTGTCATGTTCAATATTCTATTCACATTAAACTTCTATCAGGAGAGGCTTCCCACATTTCCATCAACCTACCAACATTGACCTGTTGAAAAATATAGGAAATCAATATTCTTTTTAGTAAGGTAACGAAAGGCATGTTGTAAAAACCATCCCAGTGGTTAGTGAAATATGCATTCATATGTATGTGTGCATGTCTGGTTTAGATATGTTAAGGGTGTCGGAGGGGCAGGGGACTCGCCTACCCAAAACCAGAACCACCCAAAGGAGCACTCTGACCAGTGTTGTGCAGTTTCTAGGTAATTCAACACACACACTGTATTCAAGCACTGATTGTGAATAGTTCCGTTGACACCTAAGCAACTGTATATGTAAAAAAAAAATATATATATATATATATCAATACAACCTTGGCCTGTAGGAGCCGTCTGACGCAGCTCCTGTGTGTCTTCCAGAGTCCCGTCCCGCAGCCCACGCCCCTCGCTCCCATCGCACACCAGGCCTGCAGACACCTCCCCCACGCCGACTGCTTTCCTCTCTCCCGCATGGACCTCATGGCATGCTGGGAAAGCGCAGCTACCATCACCATAGCAGGACTGAGACAGACCGGCGCTCAGGTACACAACATACACTCACGCACGCACAAAATACACACTTGTGTCTTAAGGTCAGAGTGAATTTAAGAAATGATAAGATCAATGATAAGTTGTTTTCCAGTAACATTTTTACTTAACTTTATCCAGCCTAGATGCAGAAAGTCCAAGAACGGATTAACCACGGATTGGCCAGGGCCTGGGGCCTCCAGGAGTCCAACTGTGGCCTTTTTTACTGTTTCTGCTTTTTAAATGACTCAAATTAAGCAAATGAGTGTGTCCATGGTTAAAAAGGGGATATTTGAATGTTGTGTTACTTGAACAGTTGACGTTTTTGAAACACAAAGCCTCCCTGATCTGACCCTTTAAATATATGAATGAAAAATATGAATGTGTTGTAATTTAATTTTCCAAAAAGCAGCGTACAATTAAGATCACCATGCAACCAAATTCTGATGATACTTATCAGTGCATATTTTTGAGGGACAGATCAAGATTTTATGTGGAAACCCTCCTGATAAAGTCTTACATCTAATGCATTTGTAAAACATCCCTGCCTTCTAAAAACTATTGGAAAACAAAAACCCAGCCTGGTTATTTAGAATGTCGTTAAAACTTCGGGAGCAATGAATGTTTGTTTTTTTTTTCCCATCCAGTGTTCTTGTCGTCGTTTTACTTGAAATAAAAAAAAAAGAAGAAAAATCAAATTACTGCAAATAAGCCTGGAGCGGATAACCATCTCTGCCATTTCTCATCTAAACTAGCTCGTTGGAGAGAATGACAACTAATTCTAATGAAAACGAATCAGCAGATGGGGGTCATTTGGATAATTTGGATGATTCAACTTCACTCTGACACTTTGTATTTTATTGGTAACTTCACTATTCTTACTGAAATTGAAACAGTCATTTGTTGCATCACTAGGACAAGAAATAAACTCATCAATACTATTCACAACTGAGGGGCCCCTCATGTACACTTTGCATCTCTCTCTCATTGCTCTGGCATTGTTTTGCAGAGAATCCCGGCACAACAGGTGGACCTCTCCTGGTAGGTGTTTATCACACTGATTCTCTAATTTGAATAAAACAGTTAAGAAACAATAAAATTATATCTCTTGTGTTTTTGCAGCATAATGGCCGCAACAGCAGCAGCGGAAGCACCCGGGGAGGGGTGATGATCCGCAAGAGGCGCCCCAACTGGATCGATGCCCCCGATGACAGCTTTTTCCTCGTCACCAGGGAGACCAGGTAAGCAAAGGTGACCCTTTTCTGACCTCTGTTTGGCTGACTGTGTGTGTGTGTGTGTGTGTGTGTGTGTGCGGGTGTGTGTGTGTGTTCATTTGCGTGTGATTGAAGAAGGAAATGCGGTGGATGTCGCTCAGCGAGTGACAGCAGACAGGAGAACAGAGCAAGCACTTCAACAGTGTAGGTCATGTACGCGCACACACACGTGCCCTCACACACTCACACAGATACTCTCAGACGCCTTTGATAAATTTAACACAAGTCTAATGAGGTGAAATTGAGCATAGGAAGTTTCTATTTTTAAAGAAATACTATCTGGCTGGAAATGCCTGAAAGCCTCGTTTCAGACCGACTGAGAGAAATATTTCATATTTTTACTTTGAAAATATATCAGCACTTCCACTTGATATGGTCAAGTGATTTTACAGAGTTTTTGAAATTTTTGAAATTAATAAATGTGTGCTGAATTTAAATAACTGCATGAATCAAATGCACAATGTGAACATGATGTCTCAGCATCTTCCAGCAATCTCTAATGATGGATGCCGAAAATTAAATTTTCACTATATTAATTTTCAGTTAAAAAAAAGGTTATAAAATATTGCTGATATCATTGCTCAAATGGCCGATCAGTCTGCTTCTCCTGTTTAGAATATTCATTTTTAGGTGTAGTTCATTTGCAAAATATCAAAGAATGTATATTTCATTGAACCAATACCTTTTCATTTTATCAAATTATATTTGTGTTAAAGCGATTCAAAATTTATGTTGGTTATTCAACTCCACTTATTTTGCACCTTCATACTTCTAACTCCTAATTTCTTGTTTATCCATTTCTGTGATCCGCCGTGAATTTGTGTAATATGCAAATAATAAAACGAATTTCTTTTTGCACAAACAGCATCTCACACACATGCGCACACGTATGTTCACGCATTTAATGAGCCAGAGTTTGCACGTCTGCATGTGAGAGAGAAAGATGTTCTCCCATTAAGCCTGTGTCTAAATGAGCCATGGCACCCAGCCCTCACAGCCGCCTTTGGACGACCGCTGCTAAAATTAGAGCAGCTAACTGGCGCAGATGGGCCAGTGAGGAGCGAGCCACCGCTGGGCCCTGAGTGGAAATATCATTAGCACATTAACCAAGGCGGCGCTCATGTGGATCACTCACTCATCATCCCCAAGATCAACCTGACTTGCGCGTGAGAGAGACGGCGTAAGAAATTCTCGCGCTCCTAAACACGCAATTCATGTCCGTCCGATATTAGGCGTCCTCCGAGAGATCTATTCAAATGGCGCCGTATCATCTCTTCATCTGTGTGATGAAGGAAGTAGCAGATCATTCCCACTGATTCATTGAGGCAAGACAGAACACCCAGACAGAACCATCCCCCCCCCCCCCCAAAAAAGGGCATCCAATTAGTGCTTCTCCCAGCACAGGTTATTTGTGCATTGTTTCCTGATTTCACTTCAGCCGCTTGGGAAAGAACAATGAGGCGAGGTGTCAGGGATTGCTGCCGATAATCAAGAAAACCACATTGTGACATTTCTCGGGATGATTAAAAGGGCCGGCCTTCTTGCGGAGCGAGGCGGGGTTGGTGTCAAGGCGATGGGCTCCGTCTGTCTGAGCAAAATTACACGGTAATCCATCCAAGCCCTCGCGGAAAAACAATGTATTGCACGCAGAAACACAATGTGCGTGATGTTGAGGGGCAAAGTGCGAAAAATACGAGAACCCCGCTTTAATTAAAAATGGATTTTAATCAGAATCCTGACAGGTGTTGGATTAAAGCAATCATTCTGAGAATAAAGTCAGAATATTGAGAAGTAACTTAAGAATTCCGAGCACAGAGTCTGACATCTGAAGTTAAAGATGAAGGCAGAATACTCAGTTTAAATTAAAAATTCCCGAGAATAAAGTCAGACCTATTGCACTAACTTTAATTCGATTAATGAAGATTAGATTCAACTTTGTCACTACATATATACGAGTACAAAGCAACGAAATGCAGCATATAACATGGAGTGCAAAAAATCAGCAAGTGCAGATATAATACATACATTAACTTAACATTTATGTTACTATAAATTTACATGTATCACATTTATACCAAAATACACGAACGTTTATGTTAATTACATTAACGATGTTATAATCCTGAGAAGAAATTCAAGATTTGTTGCTCTTAAGCTTGAAATATCAACTGCGTGCGTGTCAGATTAATGGTCGGAAATTTGAGAATCAATGGTCGACAGAAATTTCTGAGATTGCAGCCGGACATTCAAGTTTAAAGTAAAAGTTCAGAGAATAAAGTCTGACTTATTCCTCTAACTCTTATTACATCACATTAAGATTAGATTGAATTTTGTTTTCACTATATATATAGTACAGAGCAACGAAATACAGTTTAGCATTTAACCAGAAGCACAAAAAAGCAGCAGGTGCGGACATAATATATAAATTAACAGTATGATAAATACATTAACATTCATGTTATTATGAATTAACATTTATGTTAATTATGTTAACAATATTATAATTCTGAAAAGACATTCATGATTTGCTGCTCTTAAACTTTAAATGTCAACTCAGTGTGTATCAGATTAAGGATCCGATGCTGAGAATAAAGTCCGAAATTCGAGAATCACTGCTTAACAGAGTTCCGAGATTGCAGCCGGACATTCGAGTTTGAAGTAAAAAATTCCGAGAATAAAGTATTACTTATTGCTCTAATTTTAATGAGATCATATTAAAAATTGGATTCAACTTTATTGTCACTACACATATAGTACAAAGTAACAAAATGCAGTTTAGTATATAACCAGAGGTGCAAAAAAGCAGCAGTTGCAAATATATTAAATAAATTAACAGTATGATAAATACATTAACATTGATGTTATTATAAATAAACATATTTGTTAATTATGTAATCGATGTTATAACTCTGAGAAGAAATTCAAGACTTGTTATTCTTAAACTTCGAGAGAGTTCCGAGATCGCAGCTGGACATTTGAGTTTAAAGTAAAAGTTCCGAGAATAAAGTCCAATGTATTGACTCGACTGGACCTTAAGTCTCCGAGCAGAATGATATTAAAGAGGTGAAAGATGAGGTAAGGGAAAATCAAAGGTGGATTTCATTCAGAAAAAGACATCTAATATGAGATGAGATGAGAATCCAAGAAACGAGAGTCAGAGATGGAAAACACGAGCAGAGGAACAGCAGGTTTTTAGACAATATACAACTGTCTATCATAACCTCTATTGAAAATTCGGTTTTTTTTGTCCTCGAAAGCAGAGTGCACATATTTGTTCTTGAAAGTCTAGGTGAGACCATGACCAGGCCTCACCCAGTGCATTTTCTTTTTAAATAAACAGCAGGGACCCCGACGGAACTGCGGTGTTTTTCTTTTGCTCAGAAAACAGGTGAAACTGTGTTGACAATAAGCCATGTAAACAGGCTTTCGCCGTGCATTCGGCATGAAAGGGATTTTTCTTGACCTCCCGAGGCATCAATAATCACCTATATGTTGCGATCACGATTTTGGCATTTTGTCTCAAAATGAATTCCATTAGAGTTCCGACATGTCTCCGAGCAACTAGCCGGCCTTTGGTTTTAAAGCTGTCAGCCCTGGTGTGCTCTCAAAAGATTTCTCCTGTCACAGCACAAAGCCTCTCGCAGTCTGGAAAATACCAGTGAGCTCCCATTATAAGCCGAGTCAATCCGGCGCAGATGCACTTCCTTTGTACCTCGCAACTGAGCTGTGTATTAGTTTGTGATCCTCAATAAATGTCGTGCTCCACTGTGGCGAATCCCCTCGAAATGAAGAAAAAAAAAGGCATTTTTCTAATGATTTTCTCTGCGCTGGGGATGCTCGGTCAGGTGCCCGCAGATTGAGCCTTTCGTTCGTTTGAAATGTGTCGCCCCGTCCTCTCAATTTTAAGTTCGAAACGCCAAAGTAAAAGTGCAAAAAGTATGAAAATATACCCTGGGCGCTGACAAAAACTGCAATACTTACAATCCATCACGATAAGGTGCAGAATTTCTCCTGAGGAACCCCCCCCCCCGATCCCCACCATACCCACCCCTGTGTGCAGGAAACTTGGTAAAGATGATGCACCCAAAATAATCCACCCACAGAGGCCACTTTTGCTGCACGATGTTGAAGTAAACAGAAATTTTACTTGCAAAGCATCCATCATTTTTCAAGACAGAATACATAAATTCAGTAGAACCTCTGCTTACGGATTGAATTCGTTCTTTGACTACGTTCGCGAACCGAAATAATTCCTCTCATTGAAATCAATGTAAATCCCATTGATCTGTTCTCCACCCCCAAAAAACTTACTGTACTTTTATCTTTTATGGGTTTATTTGTGGCAAAAATTACAGAAACGAATTAAAGATAATCTTAATTATTACTGTGTTTCTGGTGTTCTTTCTCTTCTGCCAGCACTTGCACTTGCGGTGTTACCTTCACTAAATCAGCAAAAGTAAAGCCTTCTCACATTAGACCCCTGCCAACGCTATTTCCAGCAAGCTGTCTGTCATTGATCCAAACTAACAATAACTTTTCTACTTCTTCTACTACCTGAGGCATTTGTTTTGTTACAAGTCACCTCTTTAGCCACATCAGCCGACTTAACCGCATCTTTGTTCTTCAGTATTGTACAGATGGTTGACTAATTTCTGTCTTCAGATCGACTATAAATCTTAACTTCTTCTTAACACCACCGTCACTAGCACTCTCTTTTTTGGGAGCCATAATGAGGGCTAACTTACTGGAAAAAAGCACAAAAAAAGCGTCATAAAAGTAAAACACAAAGATGGACGATGTAAACAACATGGAGTACCACGCACGACTGCTACAATGCTGCAATCCTACAATGCCACAACGCAAAAAGCCCATGAGTTTGTTTGTTGTGTCTGTGCACTGAGGCTCGCTCATAGATCGATTAAAAATTTAAATCAAAAACTCCGTTCGTATGCCGATTTGTTCGTGATTAGGGGCGTTCTGAAGCCAAGGTTCTACTGCAATATTTTCCCTTGAGGGCCTTGTCTTGGATGTGTAGGAGTAAGACTGAACACTGATATTTGCTGTGTCAGTGACGCTTCTTCCTCACTCATGGCCCTGTCTTGTCTCCACACCGCAGGAGGGCCCGGCGGCTGCTGTCCCGGTCTCAGCTGAGGCACGCTTGCCGGCAGCCGTGCGAGCAGATCACCCTGCGCAGGGTTTCCCAAGGCCCGCCGCAGGGGCTCGTCCTGGCCCCCCCGCACCCCCACCCCAGCCTGAGGATGCGCGGCCCCATCGTCATCCATGACTGATCGAGCGCAGGGGGGGGTGGCCTCTGAAACCTCACGCCCACCTGCGACACACTAACAAAAGTCTCACCTCTTTTTTTCCCCCCCCCATGTAAAAAGTACAAACAAACAAAAATCGAACCCTTCTTTGCTTTTTAATAATTTCTTCAGCTGTCAAACAATTTGACGGCAGACGGATGTGATGAGCCGTGATGCAATACAAACATACACCTGACCTGTCTTTAATCCCCTGGGAATGTGTGTGTGTGTGTGTGTGTGTGTGTGTGTGTGTGTGTGTGTTTGCGCGCGCATATACACTCGCTTGCCGAATCTCTAAAGCAATGCAGTAGTTTTGCGAATCTTGGGGAGGAGTGAAGCGCCGCATTTTTATTGAGAGACACATTGATCGGTTTACCTATTCATTGTGCAGGCTCTAATTTGTGGTGCTAATAAAATAAAACCCCTCATTCATACACACAAAAACTATGGAGAACACATCTACGATACAGAAAAGGCAAGCGAGTGTGTGTACGTGTTGGAAAGTGTTTGGTGTGCTGTGTGTGAGAGCGAGGGGGACCTGTTCTTTTTATGGACGGACATAACAGAACTTTGTGTGACTTTTGTGTTGATTGTGAATTGTGAAGTTCTATCAGTTTGTAAGAAGTCATTTTGGGGAAAGTGGGTGGGTGCGGGGGGGGCGGGGGGTGTAGGGTTGACTTATAAGAGAGGGGGTGAGGGTTTGCATTATGGGATGGACGGGGGGGCTAGCTTTCTTTTATAAATCATAGTAGTAATGTGTAAGTCCAAGAAAAATCTCTTTGGGGTAGGTGCTGGATACAAGAATTATTAAAAGAGGAGCCCCTTTGAAACTCCTTTTACTTTTATTTGTAAGCTCATCCTCATGCACATATTTACTTGTGGGGAAAGGAAAAAAAACCAATATCGTTCTTTTAAAATGCAAGAGGAGACAAGTGTCCGATGCTGACGTTAAAAAAGAATGAAGAAAATGCACTATACAAAGACTGAAACGGTGGCCTTCGGAGAGAGAGAGAGAGAGAGAGAGAGACGGCTGCTTTTGCAATTGAGGATTTTTCGAGCTCATCTTTAAATCAACGAGTGAATATTAAAGACATTATTTTACCGAACCCTCCATAAGTCGAGCTGTTAAGTCTGTTATTCTCAAAGAGCGTGCAGGTCTCCGATGGAGAGCAAAGAGAGCCACTGTAAGAGCGGACAGCTAAGCCTCCCTTATTCAGGCTATAACATTCTGTATATTTCATTCCAGCACTGTAAATTCTATTCATCCTATTTCTATGGCCAACGTGGGTCCTAAAGCACTTCCTCCGCAGCAGAAAAGGGCATGGATCTGTAAATTATTCCTCAATGCTGTAATATGCTGGCAACATTTTGAGGCAAAAATAAAATTGAAAAAAGCGTTACTCTGCCAGTTTAGTAATATCATTGATTTCCCTTCAGCGCATTCACCGATCTTTTCAAAAAATCCCAATCCAGCATGACAAACATCGTCAAAAGGTGCTGCCTCAAAAGGTTGCCGGTTGACCCCACTGGCTTTCAGGTGTGGTCACTCCCCCCAGTTTTCAATCTGGCATCGCCGCCGCATGTCTTTCGAGGCAAAAGCCTCTGCTGACCGATTGGTCACGCGATTTCTTCTTTCATTCAGAATGTTTATGTTAGTGTTTCCTGTATGTCATGTGTTGAATTATGAATATGCTGAGAATAATGATTAAAAAAAACAACAACCCCACCACACCAGACTATGGTGTCCAGTCTCAGTGAGTCATTGAGTGGTTTCTGAATCTGACAGCCTCTCATCTCTCCCAGCTTCCTCCTCCACCATCTCCCTTCTCTTTGTGTTACTCTTGAGGGGGAGTGTGATGGATGGGCCTGATGCATGCTGTGGCCTGTACAAGGACATCATGAAATACCCCCTCAAAACATGGCAATTCCAAACCGAGATGAGGAATGGATGGCTCTCGGAATATAAATTGTGTTTCTTGGGAGTGCTCTGCCAGCCGCTGGATACTCAAGCGGTGTGTATTTGTGGATGAAAGAGTAAGTCAGCAAGGTTCTGCTGAGTATGTTTAGCATACATGATGCCTTAAAATAAAGGTAGATAGATCTTTTTTTTTTTGTCCCAGCTGAGAACTACCTCAGGCTCATGACAAATAACATTTCATTCAACCGAAACTACTCATGTGTTGCTCCCGCTTGATGTAGAGCACACTGATGGACATCGGAAGGGATATGTATCCCACTCACTTGACACAATAATCTGTTGCTTCCTTTTTTTAGATTGCTCCAGACCCAGATACAGCAGTCTCGGGACTGTAGTCCAACAACTGACTCATAATACTGACTGCCTATTGCGGCTCAAACAAGATAAAAGGATGCAAATTATTTAGATGACATATCTGATTAATTGGGACACGAGTATGTGGTTAGGTGCAGGAAAACATCAAGATTTGGTCATTTTTCTGAAAATGCGATCCTACTCATGAACACACGCGATGCTATCAAATCTGAATCTTCCAATTGTGGTCCAAGCACTGCTTCCTACAGTTCGGCAGCAACCTGCAACATATAAACGTTCTTCCAGCTCCATTACGGTAAAGACTTTTAGTTACCAGTCACCATGTTCTTTTATCGAGATTAGCCCAAAAACCTTTCGTGCCGAAGCCATACCCGATAGAAAGCACTGTGTTAAAAACTCTGAAAATCCCTACCTTGACCAGCACAAGTAGGGGTCCCACAAGGTACTTATTCTTGAAGCAACTTTATTCCAATTATATACTATTTATCTCACAAGTAAACCGCATTATATTATGATAGCACATCAGACCATAATACTACTTTATGTATGACAGCTAGCAACTAGTTGCCAAATGTAAATATAAAACCGTAATTTCAAAAAATTGTTTGTGTTATTATGTTCTCCTGCATCGTAGTCCACTATAACCCTTTGAAAAGCCTGTCTATGTCAGTGTAGATGAAAATCTTAACGTTCCATTAAGAGTTATTTTTTTCAGTCCTCTGTCCTTGAGTAAAACAAAAGGTTTGAAAGTGTGAAAAAATAACAACGACAAAAAAACAAAACAACTTCCATTGTGACTGTCCATGATTTTGACGGACGCACAAAACCAAATTTGATTCGAAAACACCACAAAATTCGTTTTGAATTCAGCGTCCGTCGCTTTGTCCGACCCCACACGGGTGGCGAAGTTGAGTCCGAGAAGTCGGAGCTTTGTGAGAGGTCCGTGAACGCATCACGGTCTTGCTTTCAATCGGCTACTTTGCGGGCCGCGTGACCGCCGGCGGCCTGACTTTCACCTCGTGGCCGCCTATTGTTTTGCACAATATCGACAAACATTAATGACGTTTCCAGAGTTACACCGTCGCCGATTTCGTACTTTAAGCGTGTTCGCCTTTCACTTCCGCCGGAGCTCCAGTGGCGCAATCGGTTAGCGCGCGGTACTTATATGACAGTATTCAGCAGAGCAATGCCGAGGTTGTGAGTTCGAGCCTCACCTGGAGCACAGTTTTTAGGGCTGCCCTCGCGCGCGCTTCGAGAACCTAACGAACCGCCAATGGGAGGCCGTTTCCTGCCTTACGCAACAACGACGTCATGCCGTAATTTCCTCCATCTCAACGGACGCGCACCGTCGGCCTTTCTTTTCCTCTTCTTTCCTTCAACACAGCTGTCATAACAATGAACCGATAACTTCCACGCGGTTTTGACATTTTTATTGAACATTTTAGAGAGAAAAAAAAAAATGAAAGCACGCCTCAGCTCGTTGTTCCCGATAGAAGCTGCAAACAGGTTGGGAAGTCGTCCTGCATAACGGAAGATAATACAACTGATATTTTTCACGGTAATGAAATACATAGACTATCCTGGTTCACTCAGTTTAGAACCCTATCATTCCACAGGCAACAACGAATAAAACCTTCGACATACTCTTGGAGGAGTACTCTCCCTAATGTCATTCAAGTTTCGAAAACTTCAACCTGCCCCGTTCACTCTTTGCTGTATGTTGTGTAACAGCGACGTCCACAGGCCAACTTGTAGAACTGTTAGTTTTTGTAGGAATTGTCTTTTGCCACTAGGGGGCGTCATAGCCGCGTCCGGATGTTTCAATACCTTAACACACCGTGTAAGTACTTTCCCCCCAAGGCAAACAATTGATTGAATCTTGTGCTACTTTGGGAGCCTTTGCTTTACGAAAGTGTATTTCCCTTTTGATCATTTTGAACATGTATTTATGTCCAAATAATGTTGTGAACATCAAAACAATGTGACAAATGAACATGTTAATAAAATTAATTACCTGAAGCGGTGAAATGAATGAAAAAGGGTTAAATTAATTGTATCTTGGCTGCCTCTTCATGTGAAGCATTTTTTACAGCGTTTTGTAATGTGTCGGAAACCAGGATATATTATTAGTTATATTAGGTTTGTCGGGAAAAACAACTACTTCTTTACAACATTTTAGAAAAACCTTTTACCTTGGCAATCTCACAGCAGCTGAGGTGTCTTTAAACAGCAGCGTCAGTGTGTCCGCTGTCTTAAAATCTAAGATGTAAACCTTCATCACAAACTTGTCTAACATGATTTTATTTTTCTGTTCACAGCTGTTTCATTCAGTATGCATGTATCTGTATCTGTGTGGGTGTGTGTGTGTGTACGCGCGCGTGTGCATGTGTGTATGTGTCTGTCACTCTAAGCCCTGTAAAGCTGGGAATGAACAAGCAGAAGATTGCAGTAATGATGTGACCCAGATGTCCAGGGTGCAGGCTGAAAATGAGAGTGCAGATCAGGGTCTTGTACCTCCCATCCAACAGCCCCCTCCCAGTCCCAAACACACAGACACACACACACACACACACACACACACACACACACACACACACACACACACACACACACACACACACACACACACACACACCCCTCCAACTGGCCCTGGAGGCACAATCACAGGGTATTTAACAGCGGGGAATATGCATATACTGTATGTGCAAATGTTGTCAGCATCTGTGTTGGTGTGTGTGCTCATCCAATCTCTGTAAACACCAGGGATCAGATTTTGTGCCACTTGTTCTTGGCCCTCCAGATTAGATGCTGTTTTTTTTTTTTTTTAATTTATTCTCAGAGGCCTCTATAAGATGTTAAAGCTAAGCAGCATCACCCAAACTGCAGACCCTCCTCCTCCTTCCCCCTCCCACAAACCCCCCATTCTCTGAGGTGACCAGGTGGCTGAACAATTACACACCACTATGACCGCCGGCTCAGCAGGCCACTTTACGCAATGAGGAGTGTGGCAGTTGGAGCTGTGCACACTGTCTGTGTGTGTGTCAGGGATTGTGTTGTGAGCGGAAAGGGGGACAAAAGACAGAGAGTTTAATATTTGGGATAAGCTGTGATTGAACATCCTTAGATCAGAGCAGAATGATCAAATTCTGCCAGTGATAATCCCTCATCTTGGAAAATTAAATACCACTCTGCTTCTGTCGCTCCTCGGCTCCGCCACTCACTGGCTGTGACATGCCCACAAACACACACACACACACACGAAGCTGAAACTGGGTCTTAATCTGACCTGTGTCTCATAACCCTGCTTGGTTCCTTCGGGAGTTGTTCTGATATCTGATGAGTTTTTCATTAATAAGACTCAAGTCTAATCCTGAGGGAGCAACACAAAATGACAACGGATAAGCCCTGCTTTCCCCATCCTGCCAGAACACACACACACACAAACACGCACACACACACAAACATGCATGCACAGGCAGACACAGACACACATCTCTGATTTACTGATACACTATCTAACTAAGCATCCTTATACACGCATTTATACTCTTGTTTATGCCTTAATCTCACAATCCCAGTTTTATTCACTGCAGCCTACTTTTTATTTGCCTTGCATGTCTTTGTTAATCAAATGCCACCTCTGAATATTCTGGTAGCACAAAATGTCATAAAGATGATCGCCACAAGTTCATGATCTTTAAGAGGTGGGGGCTCTGAAAAGAATCCCAGAGGAGATGCCTTAGAAACTCAAAATATTAGTGATTAGTAATAATCAAAAGGAGGATTTATGTTAATATTTTTCAAGAGTCAAAACACTTATTATTTGGTGTAATAGATGATATTAACCCAAATATGGTGTATGACATAGGAAAAGGTGGAAAAGAGAAGAAGAGGTGAAATTGATGATATTAAGCCTGGAGTAAATGAATTTAGAAAGTGCAAAAGTCTTAATTGATACATATTGTATTTTATGGCAGTTAATTAGGGGTCACGATTTAGTTTGCAAGAATATGAGTGATTTTAATACATGTTAAGTATTCAATGTAGTATTCATAAAATGATCAAATTGCAAAAGGTACAGCATCTGTATTTCTGTCAAAATTCATACAACAACCAAGTATCACGTCACACTGACATGGACAGAAAAAAGTTGAAAAAAAAAATTATCAGACAAATTTGTACAAGTCAGCATTTTTTTGTATTTACTCTTTGTTTTCAACAATCGAAAGGCCAGTTTTTTATCTTCAGCCTTTATACATACTAAATAGGGAAACAAACAAAAAAATCAAAAAACAGTCACACTTATAAAGTTAAAACTGTGCCTTTGCCCTTTATACCCCATTCAAGGCATTCAATATGGAGTGATGTGAGGTTTCACTGAAACTGAAACTGACTAGATGCATACCTAGACTGGAGTTCCTGTCTTGAAAGACAATAACAGGACAATATGCTGAATGTTCAAATCTACCAACTGATAGTGGGAGGCAAAGTTTTATCATGCAGTTTTGGTCTTTGCTGACAAGCATTAAAAATGCAGGAGGTTGATACATCACTTCTGTTTAGTTGTCAGTTGGTTTAAAAATGCACATTTTTGGCATTATTTGAAAAGGAAAATCATAGTTTGACTGCACAACAGGGGTACAGAGGAGTAGAAAATTAATTTCCAGTATACTGCAATTATTTTTGACACTCGTGGTCACAGTACCTCCTCCTCGTTAAGTGAATGGCAAAGCAATCTGGGAAAAAAAATATACAAAACATGATTGCTGAGTACTTTTGTCTTACTCTTTCTGCATAGCACATTCTATATGTTGCATGACAAAGCCGGTGTCAACATTTAAAATGTTGTAATATTCTCCTGACAAAGTGTAGCTGCATGCTTTAACACCATGCCAGGAATGCTTAAAAGCATGACACCAGACATTTTTTGTGCAAAACACTAAAAAAGAACATGTGAGCACAGCATTTTATCCTGCTGTATCAGGAGTCAGTCACAGAGGTCAGAGTGATGTGCATTTTTCAGGAACACGTGTATTTTTGGGGAAATATGAACGACCGATTCTAATTGCCACCAAGAACAATACCAGCAATCAGCTAATCATTAAAGGAAGAAAATGGGCAAAAAAAATTGTGTAAACGGTGTAAAGTCAGCAAAAGCTTAAAGCAAAAATTTTTTGCAAATTTACATTCAATCAATATCTGAAAAACAAGTAACAATTAACCTGAAAAATCAGATTTAAGTTAAAACGAAAACTAACAGTATCGTTCCCCTCGTTACCCTATAATGATGTATTTCTTAAATTGCCTCAAAATTGGCTCAGGAAATTGTCAGAAATAATCTGAAAATGTGTGATAAAGAATATATTTGAGGTTCCTACCAACGATGCTGCATTTTGTTTGATGTCATAAAGTAAAACTGTTTCCACTGCTTTTCACAAGCATTGTGTCAATCCACATATACATATGTTATCTTTCACCATCTGAGGTTGACAGTTAATGTGTTGTGTGTGCCTGTTTGAAATAATATTATCTTGTTGTCTTGGAGCAAATTATAAATGCAGAAGACATCATGTTGAATAATAATGCAGTTTCAAGAAATTGAAACGTGCTTCTATTGCCTTTTATTTATTTGTAGATCAAGATAAACCAATGTGAACGAAACAACCCCAAATGACTCAGTATGAATGGTATCTTAAACAAAATTAAAAAAAAACACCCAAAAAACAAATAGAGCAAATGCTTAGCTGGTATGAGACTGAAGAAGGCCAATTACATGAGCTAACCCCATGAGCTGGGGTAACATTGTCAGCAAATCTACACCCTAATGTTTATTCTCTCAAAAACGGACATAATATCTGATGTAGTGTTCACATCATTTCAAAGACACGAAACACTGCTATTATTTTAAACTGATTGGTTCTCCTTTGCTATAATAATACAGCATATTATATATATATATCTTATATATCTTTATATATATCTATCTTTGTGTGTGTGTGTGTGTGTGTGTATATATATATATATATATATATATATATATATATATATATATATATATATATATATATGTGATGAGAAAAAAATCAAATGCTATAGTTCTGGACTGGTGAGTGTGTTTTAATGTTTGCTAATGAGTATTTTAAATTCAGGTTATCCACGCTGTTTCTTTTCTTGTTTATTAAAGTATTAAAGTTTCACCAGAAACAGCAACGCCTGTTGTTTCAACTTCCAGTCAGATTCAGTTTTAACTCACTCCGGTGATTGCGGTCTACGCAAGCGCGTGTTAAGAGTGTGAATGTTTCCAGTGCATCATAGAAGTTCAGTAATAGACCAATGAGCGCTTCGCTACGGTCAGGGGCAGAGCTAATTGACAGAGAAACTAGCCAATTAAGTTACGTTTTGCCTTTACATTGTAACCAATCATAGAGCATATGCCAAAAATAACACCTCCTCTTGTTCAGCACCCAAAGTCGAAGGAAAGCTCTGGCCTTTCAATGGAAGAAAGTGCTAGATTTGTCAGTGTTGTATAATATAACAAATTCTCAGTGTCCATATTTGTTTAGGAACGATCGGAATTGTCTACATTTAATGTGAGGGGCAGAACTGGCGTCAAACATGCGTAAAAATCAACGCTGTCCAAGCAGGGAACCGCCGAGAAAGGACTTATCACCGCTCATCTGAGGCCAATCTCGATTATTTTGTCAAATAAGGAAACATAACTTAGCTAGCCAGCTAACGTTAGCGTCGTAGATCGCTAGGTTCCTGAAATATCTTCAGACAAAAGCGGAGTCCTGCAGATAATCAAGATTGGATCTACATTCTCATAACAGCAGGAAAACGTAAGTAACATGCTAGTATGTGTGCTAACGTCATTGGCTACTGTTTGACAAGCTGGGAAATTACGATGGCTCCAACGGCAGCTAGCTATTAAGTTAACATTAGCTAGCAGCTAACGTTAGCTTATGTCAACACACCAGCAAACTAGGCCTTTCCGCAGTGGGACCATTGTAAAGTGGATTTGAGTTCAGCATGTGGTCAGTGGATTGTTAATTAACACAGAAACACATTTCTCAAGTTAGTCAGGCAATTTCATGCTTAAAAAACTAGTAATAATGTAACATGGTATTAGCGTTTAAGCTGACCGTTGTCAAAATAAAATCTGACCCTTCATCTTCCAGGTGAACTTCGCTAACATTGTAGCCTTCATCAGCAATGCCTTTCACTTACATTTAAATTGTATAACCAATCAACTGTGTGTGGTTTAACAACACGCTCCATTCCCCTGGTTAGTCTGGTTTCATACGAGCTAATCTGGCGTGGTACGAGTTAACGAGGCCACAATAGCTAATGACAGCTTAGCGGACTTTGTCATATCGGTGTCAATGGTTAGCTGGGTGATGTTAGCTTCACGGTGAAGAGGTATTCCCAACATTCTCAGATCGCACACTCACGCACAGAGTATTCCGTTAAATTGATTAATTTAAAAGTGTCGTGTGTCAAACATAACGTCGGATAGTAACTGCAGGTTCCTTTTGTGTGTGTATCGTCCAATGTTAAACAGTTCCTATTTTGTGATTAAGCAGGTACACATGAAGTGTTATCTATGAAGGTAATAATTGATATTTGTTGTGAACCTGCAGGATGGACATGTACCTTATTATTTAACTGAAGTAACAGAATTTCTCTAGACCGTTAAAAAAAAAAAAAAATCCTCGGCTGGATCAAATGTTTCATATAAGATTGTACACCACAACTTCGAATTTTCTCACACTAGTACATTTGGTATTTTGACGCTTTAATAGTATAATTATAAAGTTTGAGGATACTGAAGTTATGAACTGAACAAGTAACTATTTTTAAACTAAATCAACAAATTTTCATGCAAACTGGACATTGACTATCCACTGTAAAGTCCAAAGTTTCCATTTCATGTCTCAGCTAAAGGCATTACATCATGTCAGCTGCCATGTTCATTTCTTGTTAATATTTTGTGTATATTGCATGAACTCAAGGCTTCAGCTCCATGTGTCCTGACCATAAACTTGGGCAAGGCTGATAATCTCCTCCAACTTTTCTTTTTCCCCATCCATAAACACAGGAGCCTATCTGAGCTCATGTAATCCGCCAAGACGTAAGAGAGAATATTTCAACATTTTTGTACATTTATGTGTCTGTAAAAGTGCCATTTAAAGGTTAAAAGGAACATCGCTCTTCATGCACTGCATTTTTGCCTCGTGTTGCAAACTACCAACCGCTAGATGCTGAGCGCAGGAACTAGCGTGTTTTATATCTATATGAAAGTTTTTCATATGCTCTTCGGAAAATGCCTGTACTTCATCTCTTATTTACTCTCTAAGCAGCAGCAGTACATGGTTTCATTATCTATTCTGTATTAATTCTGTTTTATACTGATTTGAAGTGACTGCTTGTGGCCTCCCAACTATCCTAACTTAATGTCTCATGGCTGTCAGATATCAATAAGGCACTTGATGTTGGGCATGTCCCTTCTAGCCTGATTGAGATGTATTTCAATAGCTGATAATCTTAAAGTAGAAGATGAAATGTAGTCAGTGGGAGGTTGTGAGAGCCAGCAAGCTTATTTTAGTGGTTGATGGATCTTAACGGCCCTGGCTGTGCACTAGTGCCGGAATCATGACAGCATGTTTTAACCCTTAGAGCCCTACAGGTACGATTTACTGTAAATTCACATTAGAAGACAAAGATCCTTTTACTTCATAAGCACTCCATGGCACCCATGTTATACATCAAATTTGGTCTTAAAATGAGGCAATTTGAAAAAGCGATATTGAACCTTATCACTTTCAGTTAATTTTTTTTCAAGAATTCCGTACAAATCTTTCATGTAACTAGTGTCTGTGAGGATCAAATTAGTATTTGAAGTAATTTGACTTTTCATCGGCGTCTGCATAGAGCTCCGAGTCTGCTTGTTCGCCTAATTTTAATGCGTTTACAAAGAAATGCTTGGTTGGCAAAGTACCGCATAGCAAAATAATCAAATAGAGGTTGACCGTTACTAGTTGTTTTCTGAGTGACAAAACATTGTTAAGTAATCACATTTTAAAGTGAAACCACATTTCAGCAATGTTACCCACTTGTGGCTAACATTACATCCCTCTTCATAAGAAAAGTAAACAAAAAATCATGTGTTAGTAGTTGTTGGGTGCAGTGAATCAGTGCAGTTGTGGTCAAAAGACTTGCACAGTTAACCTTTTGTCTGAGTACATTCTTCAGCCAGTGATTCAGTGGCACAACTTAGGTGAATAAAGCAAAGACATTTTTATTTTTTCAACCCTACTCCTTCATTTCTATCATTATTTCATACATGAATAATGAATTAGTAATGTTTGATAACGATCAATACGGCTCTGCTGCAGAGATCTGCACTTAACAAAGCACATTTTCCTTTAGAATAAAAAATTACTGTATACAGTTTTCACCCCATTGTTTACTGAATACAAATTCATAATTTCTAATTGGGTTGTTTATGTTCAGACTCTTGAAGACAAGAAAGCGACTAGCTTATGTGTTGTTGTGAGGCTGACTTTACAATGTGAATATTAGGTTTGCTGATGCAAGGGGTGTAACATGATACAACTTTGGAGTTGATGGTTTGGTAAATGTTAACTGACCTTTGTAACTTGAAGAAATTGGGATTGTGAAAACACTTTGCTTTGTCACTAAAGACAGCCCTGGCCAGTTATTGTGAGAATTGCCATGATGTATTACATTTGCGGATCTGTTGCTTGATGAAAGTGTTGAGCAAGTCTACATGTCTGACACTGAGACGGTAGCCTTAGTTGTATGTTCTATGAAGTTCGATGTTGAGTTTTTTGGTCTTCTGTAGTTTTCAGATGTCCCTCTGGTTTTTCTCTCTCTCCCTGTCCCTGATGTACACATGTTGAGAATTTTTCAAATCTTAGATTCGTCACTATTTTGTGTTTATAAACTTGTAAGAGCGACTGCGGCTCAGACAATTGCAAATTACTTGTTGTTTTTCCAATATCTTATGTTGCATGTCCGTGGCAGCTTTATCCGTTATTTTAGTAGATCTGTCATAAACTTAAGAATTCAGGAGCTACTTTAGCTAAGGTCACGTAGAAAAATGCTGGTTGACTTCCAAAACTGATGATGATGTGAATTCTATATAAAGTACAGTAATTGTCGGGTCTACTCTGTCTCATTTTACCTTGCAGTCAATGCTTCCTGTTGATAATCTTGACTGAGGTGGTGTAATATTGTCTGATTTGTCCAGCGAAGCTGCAAGTCAGGTTATTTGGCAATTCTTTTCCATATGATAGCTTGTGTGAACTCTTGGTTTCTGTAATTTTAGTGTATTTGAAAATTGTTAAGGAAGTAACAGCCACTGTGTTTGAGCCACCACTTTTGGAGGTACTTGAAGCGCCTCAAAACGGTGGCATTTCAATCTACCAGCCAGTGTTTTCATGGGTAAATTGCCCCACACAAAGAATAATATCGTGAAAACTAGCACCACAGTTACTTTGGAAGCATACCACCTGCAATTGTTATTTATATTGGATGTCAATCTTTTAAAAAGACTAATTCACATCAAATTCATTACTAGTTACAATGCTCTTTAAGATAAGTGTTGATCTTCATTTGTTTAAAAGGGAAGAAGTTCTTAGATTTGCTACCATTGAGCTAGTCCAGGAGTACATTCAGCAATGTTTGAAAGAACATTGATTTCCAACTCAGAGAGTTATACATTCAAATATTTTCTCCATATCTGTAGAGGCTGGAGATCCTCTCACCATAGCACTTGATTGTTTTTTAAGTAAATGGAACTGCAGTAGTTATTTATATAATCTCTCAGTTGAGTATCCCTTGGCATAGTTCTACTGTTTCTAGATTCCAGACTGTCTGTCCTACTCGACAATGAAACGATGTATGCGCTGCCAGCATTTTTGTTGAGATATATGCAAAAATGGCAATTTCACAAGACATGGTTGTGCTTTTCATGAAAATATATCTGCAAGTATGATCATATCTGACAAATACATCCTACAATGGTTGAGGAATTAAAAAGAACAAAACAAGATAAGGCATGTTATCTTGCTATGAAGAAACCCTTAAAGCCAGGAGCTCATAAGGTTAAAGAAATATGAATCACTAAAGATGATTGCACCACGTTGTTGTGCAATTAAAGTATTCACTGCTGGCTTTTTTAATCAGGTATTTTTTGCACATGGGAAAATGGTTGAAATGTCTATAGAGGGGGGAAAAGTCCTTACTTTAAAAGGTGTAATCATTGTAATTTCACCTCAGGTAAATCACCGTTGGAACTTTGATATGTGATCACTAGTGAAAATCGCAGGAAAGCAAGCACAATTAATATCACTTCATTGTTAGAAAATGTCTTGTAGGAATTTTAACCTATTTCATGAACTCAATGTAACACAACTTTGACTAGTTTTTATGTAATTTTTTTAATATTCAATTTAAAAAAACAACAAAAAAAATAATCCGCCTTCCTGATAGTTGCTGTGGTTGGGTATGGCTTTAACTATAAATTCCATGTCAATTATTATTTCCTTAGTTTTGGATGATGGTTAAATTATAGTTTCTTTAACTACATTATTGTTCATGAATTTCTGCTTGGTGCTCATCAGAGGCACTTCAAGTTGGACTTGCTGTGCAATGCATGAACCATGTATCATCACACAGAACAGTGGGCAAGTGGAAAACAACTGTGGCAAACGAAAAACTCAACAAAAATATAGCCCTGCTCATTATAAAGTTACAGATAACAAACTTTATTGAGGTATGAAGGCATAATGTAGAGTTTGTCCGTTGATTCTGAAACCAACTTGATATTGTTTGTTCAGTTCTGGGTGCAGATGAAGCATAGATATGTTGCCTTGACTATTTAGTATTACAGTTTTCCATCGTAAATGTTGGGTGTGAGAAAAGCTCCCCTGCTGTTGTGGCGGGAATTTCAGTTAAAGGAGTGTCGCGACACTTACATTCTGCTTTGAATGACGTTTTCAAGCCAATTCCTCTACAATAGACGGGATAATACTTGTACAAAGACACAAAACAAGAATTATACTGTTCCACTAGCATTTAAAATACAATTTAAGCTCTGTCACTTTAACATGCACAATAACCTGATAATATGACAGGAAAATGTGTTGTTGTTACAGTGGAGGCTTTGATAAAGAGTACTGATATTTGGCATTTATGGTTTTATATGTTATTGCATCATACTTCACATAAAAGCTTATTTATCTTTGTGTTATATGAAAATGCCATAGATAAAAGTTCAGAAGTAGAAGCTGTACAGGGATTTAAATCCCTAAAATTTTGTTGTCGGAAAAAAATACACACTGGTTGACTGTCTCGTAAATATAAACCTGAAAAATTCAATGATGGAGGTGAAGCAACAGGTGCTGTTTGGTGGGGAAATAAGAAAAAGTACATTTAAGCTAATTATCTGTTTGTTATAGTCGTAAAGCTGAAACTGCATGATGTCCTTAACTTTTGGATCATGATGAACCAGCTCTGTGTAGAGTAAACCGCGCAACGAGTGAAGAAGAAATTGTCAAAGGAATTTGATACTACTTCATAACCATCAAAACAACATCCCGCAAAAATGTCAACAAAATACCATGAAATAAGAATTATTAAATTATCAGAGGTTGATTTCAGACAGCACTGATTATCAAGTTTCCGCAACAAGTAACAGATAAATTGAAAATGAGAGGTTTCTCTACTGAGTAATAACTTTTAAATATATATATATATTTCTTTAAAAATTGATTTGTAAACACTGGTTGCTTTGTAAATAGTTTCAAATATTTAGCATACCAACCCAATAAATCAGAAAGGCCACACTTATATTTCATCAGCTGAATCTTCTAAATACAACTTTGGGCTACAAAAGAAAAAAAAGGTCTGGAAAAGTAATTCTGTTGTCAAAATATAATGTCTTAAATAATCCTGAGTCATTTCTTATCAAATGATCTGAACGCCTTCATTTTCTTGGAACGTGGACATTTTAGGTGACAGTAAATTTTAACATATTGTTGTGACCAACACCTAGATGGTGCTTCAGGCTGTTTAGTGAGTTTGCCTGCACTTAAGAGTGGCACTCAGGCTCTCTGCAGCATTATGTAATCCCCAACCTTCCGCTTCCCCCTTCATAGCCAGTGGTTTCTGACAGACATGTGCTTCTAAGCATTAGAAGTAGCTGGTTTCGGCCTGTGGTTACAAGCCTGGTGGCAACAGTTTTGAGGGAGTTAAGTGGTTTTGAGTTCCTGGTTTCAGTCAGACGTCGCAATTAGGATATTTTTTCTGTTTGTGTATGTGTGTGTGAGAGAGAGGGAGAGTGCATGTGCGTGTGCACGCTTGCGCGTGTGTGTGTGTGTGTGTGTATGTGTGTGTGTTTTTGCTAGGAGTCTATTGGATCTTTGACAAGCAGGGAAGTCTCATAGTATCTGCATGTGCTCTTGCGGTCGGCATTTCTCCTTTCAGGGTCTGGCTGCTGCAACTGCTTTAATGGATGGATGATGCAATTCCCCTTTCCTCTCTCAACCAGGCAACTGAGACTGTGTGTCTTTTAGAGCGAGCGAGTGAGAGAGACATAGAGGGGGATGTCACTGAATGAAGCTAAGCCTGGATGTTTGCACTGCAGGGTGGGTGGTTGCTAGGCAATGGCACCGTGTTTGTTTTATTTTTAGCGAGAATCGCTGCTGGTGAACATACCAGATTTCTCTTTCTGTCACACACATGTGAACTCTTATTATTCCAAAGCAAATACTCACTGTATGAGTGGCAATAGTGGTTAGAGTTAGGTGGAGGTTGTTTTTCTTTTTTTTTTTTCTTTTTTCTTTTTTTTTGTTTATACAGGCGTTTTCATAGAGAAGCAAAATGAATTGTGTATAATGTAGCCCACTGCCCCACCCTGGACATGAAACCTAAACCAGCCTAGCGTATTTATAGAGTGTCTTTTTCTCGCACATTGACTGTGACGCTGCACACATGCGCAGAACAGTCACACACGAAAACACACACGAGCTTCTCAACCAGTTGTAGTCACTCCTAACATGTACCAGCCTTTTTTGGGCACATGCCTGTCATGCTGCAAGTGTTGGAGCGGTGATGCAAGGCAAGATATCAGTACATTAAAAAAAAAAAAAATTGCAGCTCTTTCTCGTTTTCATCCCTTTTAAAATTCAGCGTAGCAGTTACAGTCTCATCCTCGCCATACATGCTGTAAGTACACCCTGAAGTGCACCACTAGCTGATATTTAGGTGGGAGTGGATGGGCGTGATGAAAAAAATATAGTCCAGGTCAAAAAACTCTGGAGAGATAGCAAAATGGTGATTTTTAAGGATTTTAAGACTGGCCCATTGAAATACCCATAGTAAGGCCCCATCACTTAGTTTTATTTTCCGGCACATAGAGTTTCTCTGCTTGAATATGAGTTACTGTATGACTTTCACCCCCAAAAATCACATGAGACTCCTCACCCAGCTTCTTGGTCACACTGTTTTAGTTTAGGGGTTTGACGGAACATCAAGCATATTTGTATTTAATATGATGCATGTTCTTTTATTTTTTTCAACTATTCAAGCTGCTACAGTCTCAATGCTCAGCCATATACCAAAAATGCAAAAGAGTGCCTACTTATAGAAACAGCTATTTTTAGGTTGGAGAAAGACACACCACAAAAGAACCTTGGTCGTTCAGACCTGAGTGTGATTGTTGTTTCCAGCCTTGACCAAAGGAACTGTACTTCAGTTGAGAAAAAATTATCACAATTCAAGATTTGTGGCAAACAAAGATCAATGGTTCAGTTTTATAGGCAGCTCTAATTTTGGCTTTTTCTTGACCAATTGCTATGAAAATTTAAGTTTGTTTATTTTTCCTACCCTAGGTGTCACTGAATGCAATGAATGCTCTAAGCCAATAATGATAAAACAAACCAAACTGTGAAATGAAAACCAACTCAAATGCACAAATCACATGTTTACGTTTGAATTATACAAGTTTAGCAAAAGGTTTGCTAAAATTTAAAAGAGAAAAGTATTTAATTTCTTGTCCTCCTTGTTGTTTTCCTTAATAAAACATTTCTGAACTGTTAAAAAGTGAGTTATGGTTGCATGAAAATTTCTGGTCCATGCTGTATTGTTCCACTACATTCCCGCAGTTGTTGAACAGTTGGTTCTAAGACATCTCAGTTTTAAGGTGGAGTACTTTTCGTACAGCTACAGCAAAGACAATTTGGTCGACTTAAATAAATTCATTTCCGTGGCTGCAATATGACATGTTATGAGCAGTATGCTGAACATAAACTGAAGTGTCTAATTTCTTCCTTCTTGGATTACATTTTACTGTTACCGGGGCCAAATTACCTGGTCATGTATTTTCACCTACCTTTGCTCTAAATGATTACACGATAAACAGGAGTGTTCAGCTCCACTGAAGGCACTAATTTGGGATTTGATATGGACTCGCCAGAGATCGAGTATGATCATAATGGAATGTCTTTGAGTAAAGAGAGTGGATATCACACCATCCTAGTCGGGCTCTATCCCCATTGCAAACTTGGCAGGTTAGAATTTAATTCCCTGCCAATGTCTATTTCCTGCCAACAAGTTAACTAATAGTATTAGTCACTTGGTGTTCAGAGGAAAAGAAGCTCTGTGTGCTGGAAGAAGCTTTAGAGACTCAGGGTAATCCTCAGTACTGTGGTTTCGTCTTGGCTCTGTGGTTGTCAGGATATCTGGCTCCCACCCTTCATCGAGTAATTAAAAGTACTCCATAATCACAGCATGTGGTTGCCTTCTAAACTAATGACACCAAAACTGATGATTTCCAGGGGTGTATATTGGACCTTCACTTCAACCGTTTTACTGGCTTTTGTTAGCATTTAAAGAAAAAAGTGTTTTTTACATAGGGTCATTAACAGGAGTATCCAGTAATTTAGGGTTATTTTTTTTCTCTTGATTACACAAGGTTTCGCTTTCTCTCAAATAGTGGCGAAAACAACTTTTCCTCTCAGGCAGCCAACTTTCCCTAAACTATGAGAAACCTGGGATAACAGAAGAGGATATCATTAGTACTCTTAGTGTATTTTAGGTACTGTGATGCATTAACGACAAAAGATAAGAAGAGCGAGACAGCCAAAGACTGGCTTTTGCCGGGCAAAATATCCAGCACTCAGAGAAAGACTTCAGATACCTCAGCTGAACCTGGGAAAGAATTAAGATTGATCCAAGGTTAACTTTACACCAATTAACAGTGTCCAGTTTCTAATTGGATATGGCTGCGGAAAGACAAATTCCCCAGTAAACCATGGTTCCTTACATACAGACAACAACCCGATCATCATGGTCTCTGGAGGATAATTTTCATTTTACCCATTGTCACAGAAATAAAGATAATATAAATAATATAAGTTTCAGGTTTTAGGGTTGATTTTATCACAAACTACATATTGAACATGTCTTGAGCACTGCTTGATCTGCCTCTCGCCACGGGCAGACAACGTGATGCGTGTGGCTCGTGCACTGTCAGCTGCTGATCAATCTATGGCAAAAAGCGCAGCTTGGCCAAAGATGTCTAAACAGCGGGAGATGCTAAAACTTTTCCATTTGTTTTTCTCTTCCCCCCCCCCCCCCCCCCCCCCCCCCCCCCCCCCACCCACACACACACCACACTACCACAACAACGCGCCCACTGCACCC
>CAAKHD010013767.1:111092-127536 GCA_901007705.1 Fistularia tabacaria | reverse complement strand
TGTGTGTGTGTGTGTGTGTGTGTCAGGGGAGTTCCAGTGTGGTTTCGAGGATGAGTCCTTGTGTCTCTTCACTCAGGATAAAACGGATGAGTTTGACTGGACGCGTCACTGCGCCGCCTCACGTGACACCAAGTACACGCCCAACACAGGACCAAGCGCCGACCACAGAGGATCTAAGCAGGGTGAGTCATGCACACACACACATTTTTCTTTTTATGTGGTTTTTCTCATATTTATGCTGTTGTTTTCTCGGTCACTTCTCCCGGTTCTGATCTAGATCAGAATCTGAAATGAATGGGGTCCAGGACCAGATTAACAGCTGAAAATTAAATCCTAATTTCCTCAGTAACCAAAAAGTTGGAAAAATTCCGCAGGAGTGATTTTTTTTTTTTTTTTTCAAAGCTGAAAGAATCTCATCTGAACCTTGGGAGAACATTTATAACCAATCTGAGGGATGTCCACCTGGTTCACTCCCTGTGAAAAAATAAAATAAATCATTCATCTGTCATGCGGCTGAATTAATGTTATTAATGTTTTTCAAATGTTATTGAAAACTTCTTGTTTTTTAAATAAATCTGTGAGAACATGAAGATGCAACTTGATCAAGTAAAAAACAAGCAAACAACAGAATAAAACAAGTCCCCTTAACAAATAATTTAATTCAATTAATAGTTATGGTACATTTAATAATTACCAAATTAGTTTTAGCTTTAGACCATTTTCGCGTACACCAAAGCCTGAAAACTTTGAAGTAATTTTAGCTTGAAATAAAATTGTCCCACATTTAAAAAAATGCAAAATTAGCTTCAAGTAAGATTATTCTCAGTCACCAATCAACCTCAGCTAAGACCCTCACTGTGGCTAGTTTGAGTGGCTTCGTCTGTGGTTTGTCAGCTGCAGAGGAGTTAGGCACCAGCTGACTACACGAGAATATTATTTACAGCAGATAGATTCTTGCTAATTAGTAAAATAGGCGAGTATTGCTCTTGGCTAATGTATAGATTCAGAATGACTTGATTTATATACATTAGCAGAATTTGGGGCCAGCTGATTGGTTGAGGGTGCGGTGATGTTACATTTGTCCTTTGTGCGCCAGGTTTCTACATGTACATCGAGACTTCACGGCCACGGCAGGAGGGCGACAAGGCGTGGCTCCTGTCGCCCACCTTCAACCTGGGCACCAAGAGCTCCACCTCTTCTGGGAGCGTGGCCTCCTACTGCTTCGCTTTCTATTACCACATGTATGGGAAACACATAGGTGAGGCTGTGCGACATCCATGTTTACTAGCATTGTTGGCAAGCAACTAATGAACTCCTGCTCCATCACTCAGGAGCCCTGACTGTGTTCCTGCGGCAGAAGGTTCCAAATGTGATGGACACATCGGTCTGGAGTCTCACTGGTAACCAAGGAAACCACTGGCGCCAAGCTAAGGTCACCATTCACCCCTTGGCTGCTTTTCAGGTGTGGAAAACTTGAAGTAGCATCAGCTAATGTGTGATTGAGAAACACAGGTGAGCTAGTAATCTGGTGAAGCTAGAAGGCTAACAGCAGTGGGGGTGTTCTGGATGTGTTTGGGGGCAGAACAGAAGGTGAGCTAAATGTTTGAAAGAGGAACCCCCAGCATCTTATTTGGAATTCCTCCGGCATTGCAGGGCTTGCTTAGGGCAGACAGGTTTACAGAGCCAGTCGGCTGTGAGTGCAAACAGTGCCCTCGCTACTGCTCACACTGTTCTCTGCTACGAAGAGTAGCAAAAGTCAAGTTAGAACTGTTTGTCTCATCTACCTTCCCTGTCGGGCAGGCCTGGGCCACACACTTTAAAAAGATGTACAGAAACCCAACATTCCCCCATGAGCAAGCACTTGGTGACAGTGGCAAGGAAACGCTGTCAATTACTGGGCAAAAGCTTTTGACAGATCCAATGTAAATGTGGGTGGCCTTCTGTCTTGACCAGTTCGGGTAAAAAGAGAGAGAGCAAGGACAGAGACAGAAACCAGTGTGTTAGTCGAGGGAGAGCGGGGTTTGAGTATTAATAGAAGAACTGGGAGAAAAGTTGATGAAACTTATTCCATTCATTATCCCTTGCTTATTGTAGAATATTGGAACAAAATGGAAGCAAAATATACTTAATTGACAAAATTAGAAGACGCAAAAATAAAAAGGAAAAAAAAATACAATAGATGGTGCTATGGGCATCCTCATGCTAAGGTGTAAAAATTTAATACTAATGAATCATGAAAAAAGCATTTATGTTATTAGCAATTGCTTCAGCTTAAGCATTTTCTGGTCCACAGCAGCAGGATGTTATGCTTTTTTTCAAACCTCATCTCATAACGACGTCAGGAACGGCAATAGGTGACCTGGTTTTCCAATTACGGCATCTCAAGATATAAATTGGGACTTGTCTGTCTCGTTGGCAAACAGTGTTTTTATTTCCGCATCAGATAGTCATCGAGGGAGTCCGAGGCGCTGGCATCGAGGGCGACATCGCCATCGATGATGTCACCATCGAGGAGGGGGAGTGTAAAAACCCTCCTTCCAACAGTGAGTACAGGTGCACATGTGACCATGCGACTATGTTACCTGGAGAAGGACACGACTAAACATCTGTCTCTCACACAGATCTGACATCACTGGCTTCGCCTCCCTCTTCTACCCATATAGTGCAGCTGTGTGTCACTCTGAGTCTGGCTCTGATTGGCCGGCAGAGGTGACCCCTGTTCTCAACGAGAGGCCACGACCTTTGACTCTTCTGCCTCAATACACCAAACACCCTACCAGTAAACATCAGAGCTATTGACTTCCTGCCAACATGGTCGACGTTGTGGAAGGTGTCCCTGGTTTGATGAGCTCAGCTTGGCTTAGTTAGCTCTTAAACAGGAGCTAATTGGCTGATTCTCCGTTAGACGAGTTATAAATCCTTTTGAATTATTTGCAGTAGCTGGTGTGATGGTCTGCATGTATTAGCCACTAGTTAAAACAGACAAATACATTTTTCTTGCTTCTACCTGACAAGTAAGTTCCGATGTTGAAGAAATACATTGCTTTCAAACAACAGAATGAAAAACAACAAAATCTACATGTTCTGATCTTTGGGATTTGATTAGATTTTTGTTTTCACCTGGAACAAAAAAGCATTTGTATAAGAATAGGAGATTGTAGATGTTGGAATTTGGTTGGATGTTGGTGTTGATGTTGCTGTCAAGATCAGCTGATATGTTCGTGGTTTTTCTTAGTTGGGATGTTAACGTTGAAGAGGAATCAGTTGGGTTTGTATCCTGGTTTGTCATCTGAGAGACTTTGGAGATGTGATGTCATCGAACAGTTGCCATCATTCCATGGTTATCGCCACCTCTCCCTGTTCTGCTGTAAATCCTGAACAGGTGGTGCAGTCTGTGGCAGTAATTTGTGGGAAATTAACGTCAGGAGGTTAATGGAGTTTCTGGCAATGTTGGCAATGACTTCACGTGGCTATGGGTTCAAGCTCAGGGCGGCCATGTTGGTTTCCTGTTTTAGGGGTACAGATTGGAGTCTTCCATGTTGATTTCAGTCTCATCTTGGCAAATGTGGCAGTCTTCTCTCACAAAGCACAGGAAAAGAGAAGTAGCAGCTCAGAAGCCACCCCGACACACAAATACACACATGAACACACACAGATCAACAGTACTGTACAGCGAGGTGGACGCGCCTCTTCAGCTGCGAACGGACGGCTTAGTTTTTAAATCATTACCTTTTTAGAGAATCTGTCTGCGGCAGCTCAAGGTCAAAGGTCGCAAGGTCACCTTCTGCCACGACATCAAGTGCCTTCAGACTCACAGAGGAGAACTGGAAACCACCATTGTCGTGGGAACAAGTGAAACTGTCCTTTTCAAGTGGCACGACTGAGGACTTTGGTGGAGATGTTGAACGCCTTGTTGGACTTCACCAGGACTAGTCGTGAAGGACGCAGGTTTTCCAACTTTTTCAAACAATTTCAAGAACATGCAGCGTTTGGTCTCAGAACTATTTTAGTATTTCAAAAGAAGAGTTTTCAGAACTTTGGCGCTACCTGAGACCATCAGTTACCTTAAATCAAGCAGAAAGTGTGTGGAGCTGTTCTCTGGACTTCTGGGGGCTGAGGGGTTCTATACATATGTCCTTAGTCCTTAACTGGGGGTCAAATTAAACGTTTTTGTTTAGATTTTGTTTAATTTCTACAGACAAATTCAAACAGGAAGTAGACTTACTGCAGAAGATTTGATGTTAAGACATGGATTTGAAACCTTTTTATCAAAAAAAGCACAAAAACAGTAAATAAATATAGCATCTCTTAAATACCAGATTGCTTCAGAAAGAGCTTCCTCTCCAGTGGTGGATCCATGGAGCTCCTTCCTGCCACACAGAACATTTTGATGGAAACATTAAGAGAACTCTTCCCTCCAAATCTGATTTCGGTCAAGCTATAAAGTTAATGTAAAATTAACTGCATTTAAATTTCTAAATGATGCATACAAATACTTCACATTAGTATAATCTTCTAGATACAAAATTTGTGACTGAGAACATTTTAGACACAGGTCCTTGTAGCCCAGCTGTGCTTAGTTTAGCTTAGCTTAGCACCCATGAGTGAGCTGGTCGTCCAAAAGTATTTAATACCACAGTTGATAGGCTAATTACAGTGACAACCCAGCATCAGAGGCCTATTCCTGTTAGCCCAAAAAACTTTCAAAATAAAACCTTCTTGATAGGAGCTTGCAGGTACCTTTTTCTGGAAAAATATTTCCGCGATCCTTCGACAAGCATGTAAACAATCAATCTGATCAGGCGTTCTGATCAATCAACTCACAATAACTAATACAGTTTGACTGTTTGTTTTCCATTACACATCCCTCAGTTTTGTTAAGTTTTTCTTGTTGCTTTTATTATTTTTCTTTTGTGGACAAATATTGATTTGAATCTTATTATTGATTGTTGGAGAGAGGCAGCGACAGAGTTCAAAGAGGAAAGCGTTGTTCCACCACTGGTTCTAATCAGTGTGACTACTGTTATCATTACCGTGGTTGTTTTAATTTCTTTGTTTCCTGTCCAAGGACCCAATGTTTTTTTCTTTGTTTATTTATGTCAAATTTTACCACCAATAAAAATCATGTTTTATCAGCCCAAACAAAAGACTAGAACAATGGAGAAGACAGAATGTCATTTTTAAAGACATGTCATGTCATTTCCTTTTATTTTTAATTTACTTGTTGCTTTCCATTTTTCAAGCAATTGTGACTTGATTTATTTTAAAAAATCCATGACATAGACACATGTTTTTCCTCAGAGCCCATCCTTCAGGTTCTTGATGACATCAAGGCTTGGGTAAAATTGCAGCTTCAGTCCCAACCCATTTGGAAGGTTCTTTATAAGAGCATTAATCCTAAAGGGTCTCAAAGGACAAAAACTAGAAGGTTGTTCCTTCTGCCTTCTTCCTTCCAGTTCATCAGTGTTTCCCTTTTCATGAGAATGTCTGTTTCTCCTCCTGGAGACCCCACAGAAAGTTCTGTCCCTCCAAGTCCCCCATCTGACCTCACCTCGGCACCGAGTGAGAACCCACAATTGTGCTCTTTCATGTATTTCGTTTTTTTTTCCTTTATACCTTGAACCTCTTGTGAGACAGGAGCCATTCAAAATAATATCACAGATCAGACCCTTCAAACCCCTCAGTTCACCGCAGACACACTCTGGGAGGAAAATAATTACGTTTGAACTGATTTTTTCTCGCTTGTTTTTGACAATTTGACTCCCCACTTCTCACATTGTGGGCAACATAGTGATACCTTTGAAAAAACATCAACAGTCTGGGCCGATGAGAAAGATATTTTTATAAGTAAGAGGATAAGCAGATGGACTGAAGGATTATATCATTATTATCATATAATTATTATTATCGCTAAATAAAGACTGAAACTTTTGCACTCCTGCGTGTTTGTGCTGGCCAGAACATTTTTCACATCCAAACTGTTTATCCCATCATTTCATCCATGGACCTGAACACCTGAACTCCAACACTTTCTTTATTCTAAGTAATTCTTTACCGATATTTCGGAGTCTTCCGGATTCATTAGAAAAATTTGTTCTAATTTGCTCATTTCACTTTTCATTGTTCTGTAGATTAACTATTGATTTGAGATTATTTGGATTCTAAATACTTAAGATAATTAAAAACTAGAAGCCGAAAAAACACACAATGGGAAAAAACTTCCTTTTGGTAAAAAATAACCTCTTCATAATAAATCGCAATCTTCAATTTTGTTTAAAGAAAACGTTGAGAAAAAAAACATCATAAATCTCAAAATGATTTAAATGCTTAAAATTCCAGGAACAGTTTCTAGCATTTTTTAACTGACATGTTTAATTTTAAAACAAATAACAAAACCGTCCTGAATAAATGCAGAGGAATGTTGTTATTTTCATCTTCGGCCACCAGAGGGCAGCACCACTGTTTCTCTGACAGCCAAGTCATATATTCCGGTTTTTTGTTTTGGTATTTGTTAACAAATCTTTCTTTAGGAAAATGAAAGAGGGGGAACAGTAGAAGAGCTGAGCATTGTAGACCACAAAGTAGCAGAGATTAGTAAAAGTGAAGATAGGAGGGCATTGAAGAGGATGAAGAATGGAAAGGCAGTTGGTCCAAATGATATACCTGTGGAGGTACGGAAGTGTCTAGGAGAGGCAGCGGTAGAGTTTCTGGCTAGATTATTCAAAAGGATCTTAGAGAGAGAGAGAAGATGCCTGAGGAATGGAGAAGACGTGTGATGGTTCCCCGTTTTAAGAATAAGGGGGATGTGCAGAATTGCAGAATTGTAACTATAGAGGGATGAAGTTGATGAGCAATACAATGAAGTTATGGGAAAGAGTAGTGGAAACTAGACTGAGAGCAGAAGTCAGTATTTGTGAGCAGCAGTACGGCTTCATGCCTAGAAAGAGGACTACAGATGCAGTATCGCTTTGAGAATGCCAATAGAAAAGGTACAGAGAAGGTCAGAGGGAGCTGCATTGCACTTTTGTAGACCTAGAAAAAGCATACGACGTGCATACGTGCCAAGAGAGGAACTCTGGTTTTGTATGAGGAAGACTGGAGTCGCAGAGAAGTATGCTAGACTGGTCCAGGCCATGTATGCTGGTTGTGAGACCATGGTGAATTGTGCTGTAGATGAAACAGAGAAGTTCAAGGTGGGGGTGGGACTTCATCAGGGATCAGCTCTGAGCCCCCTCTTATTTGCAGTGGTGATGGACAGGCTGACAGATGAGGTTAGACAGGAATCTCCATGGACCATGATATTTGCAGATGACATTGTGATCTGTAGTGAGAGCAGGGAACAGGTTGAGGAAAATCTTGAGAGGTGGGGGTATGCTCTAGAAAGGAGAGGAATGAAGGTTAGTCGCAGCAAGACAGAATATATGTGTGTGAATGAGAGGAAGCCGGGTGGAATGGTGAGGCTACAGGGAGTGGAGATCAAGATGTTGAAGGGTTTTAGGTGCTTAGGGTCAACAGTCCAGAGCAATGGAGAGTGTGGGAAATAGTTAAAGAAATGGGTTCAAGCAGGTTGGAATGGGTGGAGAAAAGTTTCAGGGGTTCTATGTGATAGAAGAATATCAGCCAGGATGAAAGGAAAGGTGTACAAAACAGTGGTGAGACCAGCGATACTGTATGGTTTGGAGACAGTGGCACTGAACAAAAGACAGGAGGCAGAGCTGGAGATAGCAGAGATGAAGATGTCGAGGTTCTCATTGGGAGTGACGAGGATGGACAGGATCAGGAATGAGTCCATCAGGGGGACAGCACATGTTAGATGCTTTAGAAGGGTCAGAGAAGCCACACTGAGATGGTTCGGTCATGTACAGAGGAGGGATAAGGACAATATTGGTAGACGGATGCTGGAATTGGAAATGCCAGGCAGGCAGGAGGTCTAGAGGAAGTCCGAGGGGAAGATTTATGGATGTCGTCAGAGAGGATATGAAGGTAGTTGGCGTGAGAGATGAGGATACAGAGAATAGGGTTAGATGGAGAAGGTTGATTTGCTGTGGCGACCCCTGAAGGGAAAAGCCGAAAGGAAAAGAAGAAGTTTACAAATCTTTTACTGAGTTACTTCAGAAAAAGAACGAAAAATAACAGAAGTTTTCAAACTCTGGAAAATAAAAAGGGATGATGAGAATTACTTTTAAGCAATGAGTCAAAAAAAAAGCTGCATGTGTGTGGATTCCAATGTTTTTGATTCTGATCTTGAGCTTCTTTCTGCTTCCTGTTTAGTTGGTTGTCTGGGTTAAGCTCATGACATGGATCTTCTTAGCAATTAGTGATTTTGACAGAGACTCGCCGGTACTGACGGCTCTTTCCCTGTCAAAACCAGTGGAGTTCATTCAGCGTCT
The DNA here is from genome assembly GCA_901007705.1 of Fistularia tabacaria. Classification (NCBI taxonomy): domain Eukaryota; kingdom Metazoa; phylum Chordata; class Actinopteri; order Syngnathiformes; family Fistulariidae; genus Fistularia; species Fistularia tabacaria. Next base: position 119,146 of record CAAKHD010013767.1, on the reverse strand, counting down.
AGGTAGAGCACCACTATCTTTTCATGTTGTCACAGGCACTTGGACTCAGGTGGGAAATGGTGCTTTATAAATGGTCTCATCTTATATAGCACTTTCTTATACACACACACAACACACGGGTGGTGGCAGAACCGCCATGCAAGGGGCTAACCAGACGATTAGGGGTGACTTTTGTGTTCGATGTCTTGCCCAAGAACACTTCAACACGCAATTGGGAGGAGTCAAACCGCCAATCATCTGATTGGAAGGATGCCCAGTTCCTCCAACTGATAATGGGAAAACTGACGTTTCTAGACACTTGGGGGAAAAAAAAGCTTGGGATAGGATCAAAACTTCTTTGTCAGTGATGAAGAGGAGCCGGGTTCAGGGTGAAGATGGGAGATTTGTAGGCAACAGTTGGATCCAAGTTTGAATTCAAGTCCAGATACAGCAAGCTCGGGAGGTTTGTCCCCTGGATGTCCACCAGGGAAGAGCACTAAAAGTCATACCGTCTGACTTTGACGTTTTCCGTAATCTGATTGACAAGCATTTTCAAAAGTGTTCACACTGCTTGAAGTGGATTTTCGGCGTATGATTGAATCATTTCAAATACTGTCTGATTCCCAGGACGCTTCATGTGAAGTTCCAAGCGTTTCTTCTCGTTGATTCTCTGGCAGCGTCCGACCGATCACCGGTCCCGGCAAAAGAACGAACAAACATAAAAAACTCGATGGATGCAGTGGGTGAAAAAAATGCGGGTTTATTAGAGCTCGACCGGAACCTGAGTGTTCTCAGCTCTTCCAGAAGTTCGGGTTCTGGCTCAGCCGCCGCTGGAAGCTCTCGTACCAATGGAGGACGCAGCTGGAAGGGATGAAGGTCTCGGCGGGGCTCGGCGTCATCTGCGCCTGCGACACCGCGAACGACGCCGCGAAGTTGTACAGACTTTCAAGCATCTTCTGCGTGAAGAGCAGGAAGGAGTCCACGGTGGGAACGGCGGTCCCGGTGGCCGGGATCTGCTGGGCCAGCTGCTCCAAGGGCTCCACGGAAACGCCGACCTGCGCTGCGGACGGCGCCGGGGCTGCCGCCATTCCGCCGAAGGGGTTGGTGCCGCCCTCCCCGGCTTTCAGCCCGGAGATCTTGAAGATGGCGCTCGGCTTTTCGTTGGTGATGAAGCCGAGGAGCTGCCAAACCGGGCCGCCGCTGCCCGCTGGGTCCGGCAGGCAGAAGTAGACGGCACCGCCCATACCTACGGGAAACGGCACTGTACCGAGCATGAACACCACGACGTGGTTCACGTTTTCATAGTCCGGCAGGTTGAACACGAATTTGTCCGAGGAGACCTGGACCGGGTCCGTCTGGACCAGCCGGCCGGCAACCAGGCAGCCGAACATGCCGGCGAGCGATTAGCCTTTAGCCGTTCGTCTTAGTTTGGCTTGGCAATCTAGATGCCGAGATTTAGTCCCGTCTGCGACGAACGCTATAGCTTAGCTGTTAGCAGGCTGCTATCCGGGTTTCAGTTCCAAATTGCGGGGCGTTGGGAACACCGAGACGCCCAGTGGGTCTCATTGATCCTGCTTATACGTCCCGCCGGCGCGGGTGTCGCAAGGCGGCGGCCTTTAGGGGACAGGTGGAAAGTTCCAGAGCAGTTTCGTCCTGCTCGACCATCGACAAGTCGCCCTGGCTAATAGTTAGCAGGCTGAGGCTGCATTGCTGCCCCCAAGCTGTGTCTGACAGGCCGAGGGTGATTGCCGCCCACAGTCCGGAGAAGAACTCACAATAAATTTTTATTTCCTTCAATGAATGCATCAAGTGCTTTGACTGTTTGTAAAAAAAAAATAATAATAAAATAACTATGTAGCGCAGATATATTTCCGTAATATTTGGTCATACAAATATTATTTTTACTAATTTGCTTGACACTCTCTCTCTCTCTCTCTCTCTCTTTATATATATATATATATATATATATATATATATATATATATATATATATGGTTGTGCATAATAAAGAACCTGCTGTTTAAATTTGAGAATTATATATCTTCTCTCATTTGATTATTAATTTTCTTCTGATACTTTCTAATTTCACACCGCTTCCCATATAATTTCTTCTTCAGTTCACATGACTTGACTTCATTCTGAAGTCCGTCGCGGAAAAATCTTACTTTGGGAAGCGAGGAAGACTGGCATACAGAGACAACATATAAATACATACATAGATAGATACGTAAATCATCAGTACGTCTGCCCGAAAGACCAGAAGATGGATCAAGAACTAATTTGTGAAATCGGACGTTCGACCATTCTCCTCTCGGCTGATCACGCCTGTAGATTTGTAAAGTTGACAAAATATACTTCGGTTGTAACCGGAAAAGACCCGCAGTTGCATAAATCAGGCCATTATGAACATTTGCAAGTTTAGATCATGCATGTTAAACATGTGAATGTTTTTATATGATAATCATAATATTAACAACAACAGCAGTAATGAATAACCAATGTCTATAGAGGTTCTCAGTTGTCCAGGTCATGGTTAATCCTTGTCAAAATCTTTTCATGAATGATCAAGGCGAGGACCCAGCTGGAACAGAATTGAATTGTTAATAATATTAATATCAATAATAATTATCCATCCATCCATCGTCTGCAGCTGAGTCTACTCAGGGTCGCGTGGGATGCCGGAGCCAATCCCAACTGTCATCGGGTGAGATGCGGGGCACACCCCGGACTGATCGCCGGTCAATCGCAGGGCGAAATATACACACAGACCATTCAACCTATTATCAATAATAATAATAGTAGTACAATAACACTGATAATAACAACTATGATAATATTAAAGACGTCATTATTAGTAATTATATAACAAAATAATAACAATAACAACTTTGTGCGAATTTAGTTTAACTTTCAATAATTAATTTCTTACACGTCGGGAATTTGTTTATTATTGTGTTTATTATTTCATTTATAACTTTACTGTTATGACACCGTTGGACCTCCATACAGCTATTCTTCCTCAGATATACACAATTTTCCTAAATAAGTAAGAATTTGGACGGAAATTCAAGTGAGCAAGCTTTCATTTATTTTGACATCTCTGACCGGATGTACTTCCCTGTTGTCTTCCTTAATTTGACAGATCGTGTATAAGCAGGCGGCTCAGCTGTTTGCGCTCAGTTTGTGCATCGAAATAAACGGACATAAAGTTCCACGGTGTTCCCGGGACGCTCGTCTCTCCGCCGGGATCCCGCCGCCTCACCGACAGCTGCAGGTACACCGACACGCCGGTTTCCCGCTGTGAGTGACAGCTCTACGTCCGTTAGCTCGCCGGATAGCCGCCCGCTGCTAAGCGGGCTGCTGGCGCGTCTCGCCTTGTTTCCTCTGTCCACCTTTTCTTTTTCTTTCTGGAATTTTAAGCGACCCGGTTTCTGACTGATGTTCAACCGGATTTCTGGTCTCTATCATCCACTTTTATTTGTTGACGCAGCCGATTTGTCGTCTGAACCTGAAATATATTTGTAATGTTTTGAATGTGTAGGAATGTGAAGTTTACTCGTTTCTTCATCAGACGGTTTTAATCTGAATTTTCTATATTTTATTCATATTTGCTGTGCAGTGGAGACCAGCGCCGATAGATTGTTCACAAGGTTCTGATATCTTTTCAAATGATCACAGATTCTATTCTTTCTTGCGTGTCTGTTTCTGATTTTTTTCCCCTCTGTTCACCGAGTCCCTGAAGAAAAATAAATATATATTTAAAAAAAAAACCTCAAGCTGGAACCCGGTTCCACATCCCAGAGATGAGAGCAGGCTCCGTAGAACTTGCTGGGGAAGTCTTTGTCCTCATTTTGAGGACATGCACTCATGATTTATTCAACAGCCTCCACACAGATAAAAAAACACTGACACACACACACTCAGAGGAAGTGTTCAGGCCAGGGACCCGTTCCGGTTGTTGAAACAAAAAGTCTTCTGACCAATGAAAATGCTGTCATTGGTGTGGCATCATCATTTAACCCCATAAAGTCCCACCTGCTCCTGTCTACCTGGAGGCTACTGATAAAGTTACTGACTCCAGGTGTTTGTCCAGAGGTTGCTGCGGGATGTTGACCTAGACGCCCCTGGTGGTCACATGTTGGAACGACACAAGAGAACGGCAGGCCCTTGGAACCAGATGTTCTCAAGTCCCAGCCCCTTTAAGTCCTGACTCGACCTGAACACTGTTTACATCTTGTGACACTGAGCTGGTTCTCGTGGATGTGTGGTGCCCTAAATGTAGCCGTCGTTTGTCCATAACGTTGCATTTCCGACACACAGGATGAAGGGCCAGCGGGGAGGGATTTGTCTGCCTCAGTGAGAGAAGAAGACGAGGGATGGAGCAAGCTCAGAGTCTCCTACTGGGCGACGACGTCCTCGGTCAGCTGACCGATCAGCAGAGAGCGGAGTATGTCTTCCAGTGGCTGAATAAGCTGAGGAAGCTGCTGCCCAGCAGCTTGAAGGTATCGCTCTTGTTCTACGTTTTCCTCCTCCTCTTCATCCTCCTTTTTCCCCCTGACGGTCTCTCACCCTGCTCCTCTTGTGCCCAATCCAGGCTGACATCAAACAGAGCCAGCCACGCCTGGTGGAGCAGCTGTGGTCAGTTCTGATCAGTTCTCCTGGTCCCCCCACACGCTGGCTGCTGGCCCACTGTCTGTCCCTGCTGTTTCGGTTTGGAGACCCAATCCCCGCCAGCTTGACACTGGAGAGGTGCAATGACATCATCCACGGCCATGACGATTCGCCGTCCGGCCTGCCAACCCGCCTGTGAGTCAACTCTTTTTTTTAGGATTAAGCGTTTGTCCCCGGATGTGGTGTCATGTGACTTCCTGTGTGTTTCAGGGCTGCCATGGCTTGTCTGGGCTCACTGTTTGAGCACCTCGGCCGCCTCCTCGCGGCCTCCTTCAAAGACACGCTGGCCAACCTTCTGAGAGCCATGAAGAACGCCGAGGTCTGTCATTTCCTCCTTCATCTGAATATCCTCCCCCGTTTACACTCTGACATCCCCACTGTTGTTTCAACTCAGTCACAGCAAAAAAACGTTTCCTTTCCTCTTCTTTCTTCATCCTGTCCTTTGGGCTGCTCCCTTTAAGGGACCCTTAGCTACCAAGACCTTATTGTCCTATTTGATCAGTATTTGAACAAGCAACATTAAAATGATAATCAAATCTCTCAATATATCTTAGTTTGTATAAAATTGTAAAAAAAAGCTTTTCACTCCATTCACACCATTGTTGTTTAAGTCGCAGTGCTGTCCGGGTAATGACAGAACATGTTTGACCCGGGCTCGGTCACATTTATTTTACCCTGCGGTGCAAAAACATGTCATCTGTCCAACCCCTTTCATTTGAACTCGAGAGAGATGTGAGTGAGGAGGATACCGCTGAAGACAGAAGTCAGAATGAGCTTCAAAATGAAGACGAACAAAGAAGCGAAGGGGCCAGAGTCGGCCAAAGTCGCTGGTGTGCGTGTGGCAACTGTGTTGCGATGCAGACAGAGTTCCACTTCTTGTCTTCCGCTGTTCACTGTATACTTATGGACCGCTGTGCTGACTGACCGGATGACTCGTCATCAGCTTACTCTGTGCTTGTCCTGGTCTGTCATCATCAGATGCTACTTCTCGCAGGAGAATATCCAGCATCTCCTGCGTGTGGCGTTCCTTTGAGCGGGCTTCACTCATTTCCCGCGGACCTTTTGAATGCTTTTGAAAGAAGTCTGTAGGCATGGCATTTGGCTTTAGTGTCTGCTTAAAACTAGCAGCACCTATGAGCTCTTTCAGCGGCTTAACTCGGCTAAATGCGTCAAATGCATCCGGAGAGAAACAGCGAGAACACAGCCGCAGATTCTTAGGAAGTTCTATATGTCCACAAGCTATTTCCCACTCCTTTCTCCTTTTCTTGCCCCTTGGAAAGCTGTTTGGACTACCGTCAGTCCTTTTGTTTCCCTTTGACTGGAAATTGCACCCAAAATCAGCACACTGGATCATTATTAATGTATTCTGTTGAGCGAACGTTTACACTTGCGGAAAGCGAAACTTAACCCAATGCAACTAACTTACGACATCATAGCAGCATGCAATGCACTAGTAAAACAATGGCTGTGCCAGTGGGCTAAAATATGTTATAAATTGCAATTTTTAAAGATATAACAATTCTTCATGCTTTTTTTTAACAATGCACACTAGTATGAGACAAAGATTTTAGCATTTTTATGTCAATTAGTCTTCCCAGTTGGGGTTCCCTTTCAGGGATTGCCACAGCAGATCAACTCCTCCATCTAACCCTATTCTCTATATCCCTCATCTGTCACACCAACTAACGTGAGGTTCTCTTTCACTACATCCATAGGTCTTTAAAAAGACTTTTACTTTCTCATTTTTAATTGAAATGCTCAGCAATCAATTCCCAAAGTGATATTTAAGCAACTCAGTGGTATTATTCGCAACTCCTGAACTGAAACAAACCATTATATCAGGAGTGTGTGTATCTGTCCCGTGTCAGTCTCTGCATGTGCAGTAGTTTTATTTTGGTAAGCCTCAGATCTGCTTCCTGTATCAGTCTCAGGGCCGGTATGAGATCATGTCCAGCCTGGAGAAGATGCTGCGAGGTCTGGGTGTTAGTGCCGTGTCGGGACACCGGGACATCTACAAGGTGGCAAGGGCGTGTCTGACCGATCGTTCCATGTCCGTGCGCTGCGCCGCTGCCAAGGTAACAACCTCTGACCCCACAGTCCGGTTGCAGTCCTCCCGTGTTAGCTGACTGATCATCTCCTGGCCAGTGTTTGCTGGAGCTTCAGCGGGAGGCTACATTTTTGTGGAGCAGCGAGCTGGAGAACGTGGCCACGCTCTGCTTTCGTGCCTTTGAGGGTTCCAACTCCGACGTGCGCATGTCAGTTGCCAGGCTGCTTGGAACGCTGATGGCGGCGGCAGCTGAGCCACGGCACACTGGAGGTATGACGCCACCCCCAGGTGCACTTCCTGGTAGAGGCCACAGGAGGCAATCGATTGACTGGGGTTTCTGTCCAGCCATTGTCCGGCAGGGGGCGCGGGGTCGCAGCTCCCTGGAAGATGTCATGGACCTGCTGATGGGCGGCTTCCTGCGGGGCGGCGCAGGCTTCCTGCGAGCCTCCGGGGACATGCTGAAGGGGACGAGCTCTGTTAGCAAGGACGTCCGTATTGGGGTCACACAGGTCAGTCGCAGCAGGCCATCTTTACTCCAGTTCTCAAGTCACTTCAACCCCTGTTCACAAGCCTCCTCTTCCTCAGGCCTGCGCAGTCTTTCTCTCCATGCTCGGCGGAACCTGGCTGGAGACAAATTTCCCCACCTTCCTGTCTTTGCTGATGGAGTTGGCGTCACATGGCCGGGCGACGCAGACATTGGGCGACGCTGTCATGACTCGGCGCTGCGTGTCCTTCGTGCTGAGGAGCTCTCTAGGGTCATTGCTGGGGGAGAGGGCCCAGACCAATGCCGCTAAGCAGCTCTGTCTCGCCATCGCTGCACAGAAACCTGCCATTGGTGAGGAGTGTCCGATCGGGTCATGTGACCGTGGTTGGATAGCCTTGCTAGTAGTCACAATTGCTTTCAGGTGTTGTGTTGATTAGTTTTGTGGTTGAAGGTCCACACCTCTTTGACTTCAAGTAGTTGGGCTTGTCACCAAGTCTCAATAATGAAAAATATGTAATTACTCAAACCAGATCTGTATCACCACTTTATGTAATAACATGATATTAATCTTCAGAACAGACCTGTTCAGTTGTTGGCCTGTGGGCCATATATAGCCATCCCTAATTTCAGAATGGCCCAGTCTGTAAAAAAAACATTAGACTTGGTGAGAACCCAAACGTGCAAATCTAAGCAGACGGAGCAGTGTTTAATTCGAAAATATTACAAAAAGCTCATAGTGAAGAAAAAACATTGTCAAATATTTGGAAATAAAGGGGAGGCGGGGGGGGGGGGGAATTAAACAAGCCTAAAAACAAGAAATTGACTTGTGGGAATGGGAAAAACCCCCAGGGAACAAAACAAAAAACATAAAAG
>CAAKHD010013767.1:97243-111072 GCA_901007705.1 Fistularia tabacaria | reverse complement strand
TTCAAAAAAATAAAAAAAAGGCAAAAGGGAAAAAAAAAAATTGTAAAAATTTTGAAAAAAAAGGGGGGGGGGGGGGGGGGGGGAATTCAACAATCCTGACAACATGAAATTGACTTATGGGAATGAGACAAACTCGCAGAGAACCATACATAAATCGTAAAAGTCCAAACAGAGAGTAGGGTCCAGTATGAAGCTCGCAGGATCCCAGGAACATTCCTCCGGACTGTAGGCTTACCAGTCCACCATGAAATGCCTGTCTCGGCTCCTGTTACATATGGCCTGAAGCGACTTGACAGAGCAAGACGGACTGCTGCCGACCATTCGGGGGGGAAGGACGGGGTTTGCCTGCAGAGATCATTTTGGCTCTCTTGATCTCTCTCAGGGTCTGGGACAGTCTCAGACGGACCGCAGTAAGTCCTGGGTAGAAAGCTAGACCTTCTGAGCAAGCTGGTATGCTGGAGAAGGTCTGCACCCCTGATCTCTAGCCCTTATCATACGGTCCACACTGCTCAAGAGAACCTCACGAGCTGCTATCCATATAGGATGGAAACGCTAGACCACAGCATGAGCCAAATGGACAGTGATCTCTTTTTCTGCCCCCGAGAGGACAGGAGGCTGGTAACAACAGATGCACTGAAAGTGCAAGATGCCGTGACAGGGAGATAGTTGCTGGCATATTCCCCCCTCACCATGTTCCTACTCCATGGAGGGGTACTAAACCCCCTGGGAGATGGTAAGCATTGTTGAAACTTCTAGATGGCAGGTGATAGTGGTGGAGAGTGAGGCCAATGGATAACCTGTGGATGCATGGTAACTGATACAAGCAAGAGGTTATCTGGACAACCGCTAGGTGCCAAGCTCTCTCTGTTGGCCTGAATCAGCTCAGATTCCATTTGCCAAGTCACAAATCCTACCCCACGGTTCAGTGGTTGGATGGGGTCTGGTTCCTTGGCCATGGGTTAGTTTTAAACAGATTTAACACAAAATGAAATCTCTTCAAACCAATGCTCATCTGCTCACGAGTTCAGTCTCTTTACTTTGCAAACATTAGAGATTTTCCATCCATATGACTAAAGGACGTGCACCCTCTTGCCACTGTCTCCACTCCTCTTGAGGCAAAATGGCCGCCAACAACACAAGGTTCCAGACATGGTAATTCCTTTCTACTGGCGAAAGCTTCCATAACAGGAAGGCACAGGGATGGAGCTTATTGTTGTTTTCAGAGCAATTGGAAAGAACTGCTCCCACTCCAACATTTGAGGCCGCCACCTTCCCCATGAACTGCCAGCTTTGATCAGGAACCCTGAGAATGGGGGCAGTAGTGAATTGTGTCTTGAGTTCCTGGAAGGCCTCCCCAGCTTGAGGAACCTGAGCAGATGAGAGTGCATGGAGAGGTACAGCTATGGCACTGACGTTTGATAAACCGCCTGTAAAAGTTACCAAACCTTTAGAATTGCTGAGCCTTTCTTCAGGTATCAGGTGTGGGCCATTGAGTCGCAGTGCTAACTTTAGCCGAGTCAATCTGTTTCCTCTCAGGGGCTATGATGAAGCTCATTCTTCATCACTTTGACATAATTGATTCTCCAGCAATCACTGGAGAACCTTATGTAAATATAGACATGAACATGGGAAAAATTAGTCTAGGAAAGAGAAGATAAAAATATCATCCAGGTACACCAAACAAAGCTATCCAGAAAGTCTCTTAGAATATCTTTGGTCATGCTTACTAAGTACTCCAGGGGATATTGATTGCTCAGATCCAGTTCAGTCACAACACGAATATGACTCTAAGGAGGCTGAGTCAATGAGGAGGTTTTGGTACTTATAAGTGATTGTCTGCATGCATGCTTCAGTTCTTGATGCTATAACTGGACAGCGATACAGTGCTGCGCTCCTACCAATGATGCAGAGGATGACATCAGAGAGGAGTTCTATCACAAACTCTAGCAAGCTGTCTCATAGGTTCCTCAGCATGATATGACAGTCATTATAGGGGATCTGAATGCTAAACTTGGACAGGAAAACACAGACTGGTAACGCAGTGTAGGAAGACATTGATGTGGTGACCTTAACAACGGTGGAGAGTGGCTTGTTGACTTGTGTCTATGTGATTGGAGGTACCATCTCTCCTCACAGAGGTGGTCAATAGATTGACCCCATCGAAGTCAACAACAAGTGGCGAGAATCAATGCTTGACGTGAGTCAAAACAGGAGCAAATATATGCAATGTTCACCTTCTCTTGACTTCTTAATTGAGACTCGAGCTCAAAAAGGCATCAGCTGAGAAAGAAGTAGGAAACATCTGGATGATGCTCAGTTCAAAAGAGGTTGAGGTGAAACAGGACTTCATTTTGAAATTACCTAACTGTTTCCTGGCACCTTAGGTAAAGAAGAGGACATATGTCTGGAATGGGACAAGATCAAAATTGTATACACTCAAACAGCAGAAAAGACCATTGGTTTTAGATTGAAGAAAAATGAATCAATTATTTTTCATGTTGGTTTAAATGTTGTCATATCCAGCTGCTTAGTGGTTGTTGAATGTGTCTAGTAACATTTCTTGATTTCAAATTGTGGCCCAATTGAATGTGTCATTGAATAGCCCTGTCGTAGAAGATTTTTAATAACAATGTAATTGTTGTGTGCACAGAGGCTTCTCTGACAGACCGGATCATGGAGAGCAGGGTTTCTTCTGCAGACATCTCCGCCAGTCAGCATGTTCTGGTCTGCTGCCTGCTGGAACTTGGAGCTCTGGTCCAGGGGCTGGGATCTACAGCCGCCCCCCTGCTGACTGACAGCAGCACAGGTCACCCTCATACATACACATGCACACGCACACAGTGTTTTTGACACATGGGTGTTATTACAAACCAAAATGAATGTGTATTTTGTGTGTGTGTTTGTGGGTTCGTGCAGATCTCCTAGACACCATCATCTCTGTTCTACTCCACCCCTCCTCCTCAGCCCGGCTAGCAGCTGCCTGGTGCCTTCGCTGCGTTGCCGTGGCAATGCCTTCCCAGTGCTGTCCTCTGCTGGGCCGCTGCTCTGAGCGTCTGGTGGCGCTCAAGTCGTCCCCCGAGGCTGTGGCGGGATACGGGGCCGCTGTCACTGCCCTGGTGGCGGCAGTGCAGAGCTGCCCCCTGGGGATCCCTCACACCCAGGGGCGGGTGGGTATCCACTCACAGACAGAAGCGAAAACTTTTTGAGGACTTTCTAAGTTTTTTAATTTGATCTGGCTTTAACTCAAACCCTTCAGTTATCTCTGAAAATTTTGTTGGTAAAATGTTTCTGTGTTTGTTTACCAATGCTCTGGTCATTTCTTGGTGGTGGAGGTCTGTGACTAAGACCTGTTTTAATGACATTTCCATCAAAACTGGATGTTCGTAGCCAGTGTGTATGTGTGAATACTTGCATAGGTGGTCCTGGATCTAGCCGAGGACCTGCTACGTTCAGCTTCTCAGAGCAGTCGAATGTCCCGCCAGAGGACGGAGGCAGGATGGATGCTGGTCTCCTCCCTCATCACTCTGGGTAGGACTAGATTGACTATTGACTGAGGGTGTCTTTTTTTGTTTAAGTTGCTATACAGATTTTTTTTAAACACGCATGCCTGTTTTTCTGAAATGAAATTGCGATACCTATTTTATTTTAAAAGGACGCCTCATGTTTTGTGTGTGTGTGTATATGTTTGTGTATGTGTGTGTGTGTGTGCGCAGGCCCAGCTGTTGTGGAACACCACCTCCCCCGCCTCCTCCTCATGTGGCGCTGTGTTTTTCCCGCTTCCCTGAGGGAACAGGAAATTGAGCTGCGGCGGGGGGACTACTTCACGTGGCAGGTTACGCTGGAGGGCCGTGCAGGGGCGTTGTGTGGTCAGTGTGACACTCAGGCAGACGACTCACTATCCATGCTGCCACTGTGTATCGGTCTGAATGGAGTTTCCTATCCAACAGCCATCAAGAACCTGCTGCTGCACTGCAGGGAGCTGGTCGCTGATGACATCATCAGTCGGCTACTCACGCCATTGGCCTGCGCTGTCGCCCTTCTCCCCAAGTAAGCTCCTGATTGGTTTCCTTGAAGTTGCACTAATTAACTTAGTTTGTCCTGGTTCTGACCCAGTAACTTAACCTGGTTCTGAGCATGTTCGAGGTTCTTTTACTATTCAAGTCCTTGGTTTGTCATGGTAGTCACATGTGTGTTCACGTGCCCTCCCTCCTGCAGGCTGCCGTCTCTCTACAGAACCTATGGGACTTCAGTTCGCAGCCTGTCACTTGTCTTCAGACTTAGAGTCTATGATGTTCTGGCCCTGCTTCCCCCTCACACCTACCAGGGTACATTCACACCTCAGTCTGTCACTTAACCACGAGTGTAATCGTGGTTTTACTGTTATGTAATGTTATTCTGAAGAACCCAATGTTTCATACTTTAAGGACTTATTTTCAGTTTTAAAATTGTTTTTTTCCCCTTTGCGGTGGATGTTTGCCTTCTTTCCACCCCTCCTGTAACACCTGTCTGGTTTTGTCTGTGTGTTGTGTGTTCTTCCTACCTGTCAGAGAGCTATGGGCTGGTGATGAACCAGCTAGTCTTGGATCTGTCGGCTCATGATAACCTGAACCAGGCGTGCTCGGATCTCACCCTGCTGCCCACCCTGTGTCACCGTGACGACCTGTCGCTGGTCGGTCCTAACCTCCATGACACAAATCCCAGATACATCGAGGAGCAGGTCATTGAAATTGCCGAAATGTTCCTCACTGTTTATTACGGTTTAATAATATTTGATGAAAAGGAAAATAACAGTCGGGATTAAAGGAGAACAGACAATAACTGATATCAGTCAAAAATTTGTTCTGTTAATTAACTCATTGAACCTGATTCCTGCAGCTTCATGGCAGCAGTGGGGCCGGCGGAGGTTCCCTGGAAAACGACCCTTTCACCCTGTGTGACAAGACTGACGAAGCTCCTGCTCCCCTTCCTCCTGCTGTCGCCCTGACCGCCGCCGCTGTGCACCTCTTTGGGACTCTGTTCCCCCACATCATCCCCCCCCAGAGGTGCAGGAATCAATCAGCTCTTGCACATGGTGAAACCGATACTGAGTTCCTTGCAGGACCCCAAGGGGCACTTTAATGTACTCTTTGGTTCCCTGAGGTTTTTCCATGGTTCCTTTAGGGTTCTCCTCAGGCTCCACAGACAAAAGAAAATGGTTTTATATACGTTCTATTGTACTGACACTTCTGCTATTCGACCTGAATGTCGGTTGCTTTTTAGAAACTTTTTTTCTTCAAATTTATCCGAAACTTCAGTTTATTTTTCTTGACGGGTGGGGTTCGGGGAGGTGGTCTTGGCCAGTTCATTGTTGATGAGAAGCCGTTTTTATCAGGGTGAAGATCCTGGAGCAGTTTGGGGAGACGCTGATCCAGCTGAAAGGTCAACGCCAGCAGACCATCCAGAAGCACTACTGTGCGGCCCTCTGCAGCCTGCTCAAGGTACTACACCTCATGCTTCTCACTGAACTTGATCGCTACAGAATTATTTATTAAATTTGAATACATGTATATATGTGTGTGTGTGTATGTATGTATACACACACACACACACACACACACACACACACACACACACACACACACACACAAAAAATATATATATATATAATATATATATATATGCAATAATGTATTAATCGTTAATTAATTGAGTCTTGCCTGATTTGTGTGCTCTGGTTATTTCCATGGAAACAAAGGCAGTTTCATTCAAGGTTTGTGTTCGGTCATCCCCAGCACCAGGCCAGTGTTGGAGGCTCCCTGGGTCCAGAGGAGGCTCGTGTCCCGGCCCTGGCCCTCCTGACAGGGGCGCTGGAGAGCCTGAGTCCTCTGCTGCGGTGCGTGGCAGCAGAAGGCCTGGCCCGCCTGGCACAGCTGGGGGGCGACGCTGGGTTCACTGTGTCCCTGTCCCTCCTCTGCTTGGACAGGTGAGCGAGGCGGGGCTGGGAGTTAGCTAGTTAAGTCAGTTAGCTATGGGTCGCCTTTCAGAATTAGAGTTGGAGATATCACTGATTTATTCACCTTGAATTCAAAGGAAATCTTAATATTTGTTATATTGACATAATCAGATAAATCCACAAATAATGAGTTGAAAGGACTGATGAAGATTTCAAATGACACACCATACACCTTTTTTCTGTAATTTACTCAAAATATCTCATTCAATTATTCTTTTAAGTCTGCACCCCAAGCTGTGTTCCTAAATTGTTTCTTATTGTAGTTTGATTTAAAAATTCTAGTTGTTTATTAAGAATATTTTATTTTGAAAAACTTAAAAATCAGAACACCTCCCTTTAAATCTGGGCTTCACCCATTGATGTAAAAACCAAGAGTATTTGCATCTATATTTATTTTACTATATCCCCACCCCTTCACCATTTCAACATGTTGAGGGGTTTATTGCAAAATCTCATCAAGTTACGGTTTTCAGACTCCTCTTTGTCAGTCCAAATCTAAAAATACAAATATTCTGAGCCAGGAGAAGTGAGGAATCTGAAGGTACCCAGGGCCTTTGAGCATCTCCCCACCCTCTGGCTCTGTCACAGTCCTAGCACAAAACTTTATTCATCAGTCACTATCATCCTGTTTGCCCATGCAGGAGGATGGACCTCGGGCCGAGCAAGGCCTTGGGCTGCCGGGCTTTGGGCCGCTGGGTTTACAGATCTTTAAAAAGTATGAGCTAAAAGAGTTTTTTGATGCGAAGATAAAAATCATCTTCATCAAAAGTAGCAGCCACAGTTATTTTTAACTTCAGTCAGACTTCAGGTCTTGGTCCCCCCGCTGCATGTGATGCTATGTTCACAGTTCGCAGTGTGATGTTCTGAAAATGCAGTGACACTCTTGACAGTGACACAACTTTTCATGTCCAAATATAACTGTCACATGGGAAAATGAAAATATCAAATTTGAAAGGATACACTGGGGTCAGAGCCAGTCCAAAACTGTCTCCTCACAGCATGAACGTTCTCCCTGAGTTCTGTCTGCCCTGCCTCGGTTCTCTCTGTGTGTTCTCTCCAGCTTCTCCATCGTCTACGGACAGTCCCAATACAGCATCCAGGTTGATTGAAGACGAAATTGTCCATAGGTGTGAATGAATGGGTGAATGGTAACATGACTTACGGCTGACCTATTCATTAAACCCCCTTCTCACTCCAGTACCTGCTGGGAATAATTGATATATAATAAAAACTACGAACAGATTTTGTCTAACATTTGAAAAGTTGCAGGATAAAACAGACAAATAGAGAACAGGTTTCAGAGGGAGATCACAGTTTGCTCTCCCCATTCGCTATCACAGCTTCCCCCTGTGGGACCACAGCTTCTCTTCATAGTGTGGAACCGCTTGCTGCCCCTCACAGGCTGCACCGACGCCATGATTCATATGTGGACTTAGCCAACATGAAGAATAGTAGGCTGGGCTTATTGGTGCAGCCACACAGTAATGTCATGACAGACAAGTACATCATATACACAATGACATCGTGAATATTTTGGCAGAAGCGTTTTGTATAAAGCTGGTCAGGACAGTTTTATCTCAAGGAGACGCTGAAAGTGGCGCTTAGACAACTCCACGGACATCAACCACCTTGAAACACCACAGAAGACCAACATCACCCAGTGGTCCCTTTGAGACTTGTTACGGTCTGTGTCTGAATCAGGTTTGGATTGATCAGTTCACCTCCTTCAGCATGGAGCTCAGTCTTGAACCAGAAGAATCAAGTCGCCCAAGGAAAAGCCTTACATCAAAGAAAATGAAGACCAAAGTTGACCAGGAGTGCCTGGAGGTGAAGACATCACAGTCCAGTGAAGCTTCAGCATTGTCTAAACCTCCGTCCAGCACCAGGATGCCACAGCCTGGTGGGATTCTGTCGCGGGACTCGCTCAGGTATCTGGTTAGTGTCCTGATCTATCGCATGGTCGCACACAAGGACTCCTGCAGAGCCAAAAAACGCCTGGAGCCAGGGGACATTAAGGCCATCATCAAACGCATCCTGGACAAGGTGCCCAAGGAGATCCAGGCCTCCTTCGCTGCTGCCATGGAGAGGAAGTGTTCAATGGAAGGCGTGAAAGAGGCTGTTATCAATGACCTCTTTAGCAGTTTCTCATCTCCGAGGAAGTTATTTAAAGCGGCTCGGTTGTCAAGGGACACCACTTTTGTTCAGGTGTTTCTGACTTCATTGAAAATCCACCTAGACAGCCTTCTATCACCTCCCAAAGTGTCCAGAATTCGCAGGTTTTTTGAAGCTGCGACCTCATCTGGAGACAGTCAAGACACAACGCTGGAATCCAGCACAGCTTTGACCTCAGCCAAGGACTTTAAATTGCTGATCCCTGACTCCAATTGGGACATGTCCTCAGCTGCACCTTCCTCCACTCAGCCTTCACAGTCTGATGCGATTGTTTCGCAGGATTCACTCGGGTATCTCGTGAGTGTTGTGGTCTACAGACTGGTTGCACACAAGGAAACTCGACGGGCCAAAGGATGCCTCGAACCCGGGGACATCAAGGCCATCATCAAGCGCATCCTGGACAAGGTACCGGAGGAGATCCAGGCCTCCTTTGCTGCTGCCAGAGAGAGGAAGTGCTTGATGGAAGGTGTGAAAGAGGCTGTCATCAATGACCTCTTTAATAATTTCAAGTTTACAAGGATGTTATTTAAATCTGCGCGATCCTCAAGGGACACACGATTCATAGACTTTTTCCTCGTGTCTTTGAAAACGCACCTGGATGAAGTCCTAAAGCCTCCAAAAGTGTCCAGGTGGCGACGGTTTTTAGGAAGTTTGACCTCCTCTGGAGACCAGAAGTACGTGCTTCCGGATTCCAGTGTGGCCATTACCCCATCCGATGACATCAGACACACAGCAGAGGACAGTGTTGCCATGACCTCAACTGTCCCTTCAGCCAGCTGGGTGGTGCTTTCCGATGCTATTCTGTCTTTCTCCCTTGGCTATATTGTGATGGTTCTGGTTTACTGCATGGTCACACAGGAGGATGCCCAGAGAACCACCAACTGTTTAAATCTACACAGAGAACGTCCTTGAACATTTGACTTGTGTGTGGATCATGGATGGATGGAACAATTTGGGCCTCTAAATTCTGAGACTGGCTGCTTTGCTTTGTAGAGGGTACAACCTCCAAATCCCTTTTTCCATTTTTCTTCAGAGGACCTTTATTTTGAATAATTTCTCTCATTTTGACACACACTTGTTCCCTGTCAGCCATGGCCATCTTTGTTCTGAAAGGTCAAGGCCTTATTTGAATCCTGCTTGTGTAGCAAATCACAACTACAGTTTTGTGTCCAATCACTTATTTGAAATTCAATAGCTGGTCATATAGTTCACCTAGTTCCTGATCTGAGATCTAATAGCCACATTCTGCTGTTTAACTCCAGACTGTCACATGAAGCCTTGAAACCCTTTGGTGTTGGCTCGAAACACTACTCTAACAGACTTAATTGTGGTAATAGGGTTTTTGATGGGTTCAACCTCTTTGATCTCAATTCTGGAAACCTCTAACTCATGACCAAACATTCCATGAATGTGTCACCTTGAAGGACCAGGTCAGACCTCTCCCCAAATGAGGGGGAGCCCCCCGAAGCCCCCGAAGCTCATAGGTTGTCAAACAGAAGGGCCTCCATGTTCTTACCCAAGGCTTTGAAGGGTCTTTTAAAGACAATGCCTGGCTGCTCTCCTCTGTAAGCTGTCAAGTGAAAGTGATTTTATTGCTTTGAACAAGATCCTTGTCAGGTCTGACGTCCTGGATCTGGGTCTACGTGCCTCATGGAGGATCAGGACTGAATGGGCTCATGGATTCAAAAGCTAGAACTTCCTTCCACTTCCAATGTTTCTGTTTATGAAATTCTTTAAAGGTTTTTGAACAAATAAAAGTCAGACTTAAAGAATCATCATGTTGTTATCACAATAAATCTGGTGGACAGGGTTTTCCACTGTCCAGGTTCTGCTTGGGTTCTCCGTCCTTCTCCCACAGTCCAAACACTCGGTAAGTTCATTGAAGACAAAATTCCAATGTAATTGTATGGTCACATGATTGATCAGTTGTTTCCTATGTGATTCTCGATGAAGACTGCAGCCGCTACATTGTATCAGTTACTGTTAGAAGCATGAAGCGACTCTAGCACCATCTTCTGCTCAGACCTGTTTCATCTCTCCAGAGAAGTCAAAGGCATCAGCCGACTCCTAACTGTAGCGAATGTTTACCTTGTGTCCAGGCTGAAGATGGCACGGCACGCGGCCTCCCGCAGTGGCTTCGCTCTGGCCCTTGGGGCGCTGCACCGCCACCTGGGTGGAATCAGTTCACCCCAGCACCTGTCCACCTGTTTGGGCGTCCTCTTCACCCTAAGCCAGGACGCCACCTCGCCGGAGGTCCAGGTGTTGCACCTTTGTCTTTTTTAAGACATTGTTTTCACTGTGAATGTGTCATGGTGGACTTTCTATCCGTCTTTGGTCCAGACCTGGTCCCTGCACAGCCTGTCTCTAGTGGTTGACCTGTCCGGGTGCCTGTACCGCGTCCACACCGAGCCGTCCTTAGCCCTGGTGCTGCGGCTGCTGCTGTCAGCTCCACCTACCCATCCGGAGGTGCATCGGAGCCTGGGCCGCTGCCTGCAGGCTCTCATCACCTGCCTGGGTCCTGATCTGCAGGGTACGAGCCTCCGCTCTGCCGCCACGCATGCTCAATGAGATTGTGTCTTGACTCCATCTCTTTGTTTCAGGGGAGACAGCAGCCATGACGGCTTTGCGGTCCTGCTGTCTGCTGGGCTGCGCTGCCATGCAGGCGGCACCTGACTCTGCGGTTCAGGCCCGGGCCATTTCCTGTCTGCAGCAGCTGCATATGTTCTCGCCCTCACATGTGGACCTGGCCCACCTAGTACCAGCACTCTGTGTGAGTAACCTCCCAGATCCCTGGAGACGCTGACCTATCAGACAGCACTCTGATAGCAGACCCAGACCTTCAAAATTAAAGAGGCTGTACTTTTGAAAGTTCAGATTTTTTTCAATGCAAGTGTTTAAACTTTTAAAAACAATATTAAATGTCTTATTTTTGATAATTTCTAGCAAATATTTTGTAGAACGTCCTTAAGAAAAAAAACATCAAAAATGATTTATAATTTCCTGTTTATTTTATTTCATTTTTTGCAAGCTTTTTATCTTAATTTCTTCATATTTGAATCAATTGTTTTGCTGTTGCTAACTTAAAGTATCAAGTAATTCTCCCCATCTTTTCTAATTATAATTGTGAATGCTGCTTGACTGAATTTCTAGATGATTGTCAGCAGCTTTTAGAAAAACTCCCTGGTTAGTTCTGGTCTTTTTGAAAAGTTGGATTATCCAGTCAGGTCCTGTTATTCCTGGATTAAATTGAAGATGAAATCATGAGCCTGATAATGAGCCTTCTGAAGTGAGGCTGAAGACGTCCTTGGGCATTGTGGATGAGGTTGACCCTGTCTCATGTCTTGCAGGAGATTTTACTGGACTGTTCCGTGTTGGTAGGTTCCGCTCGATGCACTGTGGTTCCTACATTAACTCTCTGTCCCACTGCAACCGTCTCAGCTGGCATTAACTCCTCCCACACCTACTGTTGAGTTACTCCAGCATGATCTCAGTTTAACCTCCTTCTCACTTGGCAGCGGGCAGAACCTCAGATTGTTTCCTCTAGAAAAGGTTCGCAGACCTGAGCTTTGTTCTGTGTCCAACTGGGAACATTAGAATTTTTTGTGTTCCAAAAGAGAAGCAGGGCCTCAGAGAGCACCTGAAGGCCCCTGTTGGTTCTCTCCTGAGGTTCCTCTTCAGTTCCTCCCATCAACCACTGGCCTTCAGTTCCTTTCAGTTGAGACTTTGACTCAATAAAACAACCATCACTGTTCTCGTTTTGGGCCTGATATTCTGACACTGTTTTCGGTCCAGATCATGATCTCCTTGGGCCTAGGGGTGAGGGGGGGCGCGGGGGTCCTAATGCATAGACTGATCAGTAGCTTTGAAAGGGCTCGTGAAACTCTGGAGGAAACACTGACTGCATGTTAGAACCAGGAACATCAACCAGCTACCGGCTGTGACCTCTGTGTGTGTGTGTGTGTGTGTGTGTGTGTGTGTGTGTGTGTGTGTGTGTGTGTGTGTGTGTGTGTGTGTACGCTTTAGGCCCACTTGTACAGCCCCTACCTCTGCCTCAGGAGAGCGGTGGTTGCTTGTCTGCGTCAGCTGGTTCAGCGAGAGGCAGCGGAGGTTTGCGAGCTCGCTGTTGCTCTGGTGAAAGAGCTGCCAAGACAAGAGGATACACACCTAGGTGAGCAGAAGAGGGTCAAACTTTTCAATTTGACTTTGAGATCTTTCATCTGACAGCGACCTGTTATTTTTTTCTGCAGATGTGACCATAAAGGAGGTGGGCCTGGAGGGGGCGCTCTTCTCCCTGTTGGACCAGGAGTCGGACCCGGGCCTAAGGCGGGACATCCAGGATACACTGGTCAACATGATGGCGTCCAGCGCCACCAGTAGGAAGCTGGGACACTGGCTGAAACTGTGCAAGGATGTCCTGTCTGCCACGACTGGTGAGTCACATGGCCTGACTGTTTGGCCAATCAAAACGGAGCAGGTGTGTTCATTTCCCAACAATTTTCAGGTTTTTCTTTCCTCTGCAGTTTTTACTATTTTAAATTTCTCTTGTTTGAAGGTCATTGTCGTTTGTGTTTTTGGCATCTTTTGATTTGACATTTTTAATCAATTTAAGTGTGATAGTGGCGCCTGGACGTTTCTCTTCAAGATTTGACAGCGAATGACCAGAGCCTGGATGACTGAGAACCTTGATCATTTTATCCAAAGTTCTGAAAATTCTGAGGTCACTTTCAGATTAAGCTTCTGCACTCCCTTACGTTCTGAGGTCGGACATGAATTTTTTTGTCGCAGGTTGTGTAGTGTTGTGTAAAGTCAGATGGTGGCGCTTTCCTGCTGGCCAACTGTATTCTCATTCAAATAATGATTAACATTAGTCTTGACCAGAATAAGAACATTTAACTAACAAAAATTACTTTAAAAAATCTCAGAATATTGTTTTGATATTAGTTCTAAATATCTATCTGACCCTTCACTTCCCCTCCCAGACCACCGGGCAATCCCTGAGGCGAGCCAAGAGGAGGAGTCTGACGGCAGCCGCGACGACGACTCGTCGGTGTTCCGAGCCCAGTCTGAGTCCAGAGGCCTGTTTTCAGCGCTGCGATGGGCCACACGCCGCTTCGCCATGGAGTGTGTGTGTCGCATCATCGCACAGTGTGTGAGCGATGACCCGGCCCATTTCAACATGGCTCTGGCTCAGGATCGCCGTCTGCATGAGTTCACCGGTTAGTCTGCTCGTCTGCTGCTGTGTGTGTGTGTGTGTGTGTGTGTGTGTGTGTGTGTGTAACGTCTTGCCTCTCCTGCCAGACTTCCTGGTCCTCCACCTGGGAGATCTGGTCCGCATGGCGTTCATGGCAGCCACCGATCACAGCGAGCCGCTGCGTCTGGCGGGGCTTCAGACTCTCCTGGTCATCATCCGGTGCTTCTCTAATGTTGCCGAGCCGGAGTTCCCGGGTCATGTGATCCTGGAGCAGTACCAGGCCAATGTATGACCCTGAGCCCTAACCGCCAGGACCCGACTCTATTGTTGCACTCATCAACATCTTTGTGTGTGTGTGTGTGTGTGTGTGTGTGTGTGTGTGCGCACGTGTGTGTAGGTAGGTGCTGCTCTCAGACCAGCCTTCTCAGCTGACACTCCACCTGATGTCACTGCTAAGGCCTGCCAGGTGATCTG
>CAAKHD010013767.1:58975-94247 GCA_901007705.1 Fistularia tabacaria | reverse complement strand
CATTTTGGCCCCAGGAGTGGATTCAATGAATTTTTATGATGCCGCATGTGTGTGTGTGTGTGTGTGTGTGTGTGTGTGTGTGTGTGTGTGTGTGTGTGTGTGTGTGTGTGTGTGTGTGTGTGTGTGTGCGCGCGCGCGTGTTCGCGTGTGTGCGTGCGTGTGTGCGTGTGTGCGCATGTTAGGCCCTGAGTGTGGAGCTCCTCAGTGTCCTCCACAGGTTGATGGTGACCAGAGAGTCGGCCCCCGTCCAGCTGGCTGTGTTGGCTTTACTGCAGCAGATCGTCACGGCAACGCAGGAGCACATCAGGGAGAAACGCCACAGTGCCGAGGGTGAATAAACACAAGTCTGTCAGGAACACTAGATTTAGGAGATTAAAGTTGCGCTCCATCTTTCAAGATTCTGATTGGGAACTGGATCGAGAATCTGACCCTATTTTCTTGCTCCTCAGTTGATGATGGAGCAGCAGAGAAGGAGACACTGCCTGAGTTTGGAGAGGGCCGAGACACTGGTGGCCTCCTTCCCGGACGTTCGCTGGTATTCGGAGCGCTGGAGCTATGTCTCTGTGTGTTGGTCCGGAAACTTCCACACCTCAGCCCCAAACTGGCTGGAACTGGCCCTATTGGTAAGGTGGTGGGGAGGGGGGGGGCAAGAGCAGTGTGAAGAGGAGGCAGAAAAGATGGGTCATCTGATGATTTCATTTAGTCAAATGATTGACGTTCTTACTGATGGGTCAGACTTAGGCAAAGGTCCAGTTAGTGGACGAAGTTCAGTTCCATTAGAACCTTCTAGAACTGCAAATGCTGGATTTACAAATAATCGGAAATAATGTGGGATCAGATGCTAAATACTGTGTGCGTGCGTGCGTCTACACAGGTCCTGGGCCCTCATTGTGGACTCTCTCACTGAATGACTGCAGTCTGGTCTCGTCTGCTCTAGCTGTCCTCTCTGAGCTGCCGTCCATCTGCTCTCCTGAAGGTGATAACCATGTGCTCCTCCACATGATGTAGGTGAAGACAGAACTGACAACTGTCCCACTTTTTCTGTCCATCCATAGGCAGTGTGTCCATCCTGCCCACTGTCCTCTACCTGCTGCTTGGTGTCCTGAGAGAGGTGGTGCAGCAACCCGACACACACTCTGGTAACAAACACACACACACACACACACACACACACACACACACACACACACACAGCAGGAATCAGTGCAGCATCAGGTCAAGAAAGGAACCTTTTTTAGATATCAATAAACCCAGTGATCGTTGTGTGTCACTTCATGGCTGTCTTCCCCCAGGTCGCTCGACTGTGGTGTCAGGGGACGGGGCAAGAGGTGGGGTCGACCTGGTGGTCCAGGCAGCTCTGCAGGCCCTGAAGGCCATCCTGACGTCACCGATGAGCCGCCAGGAAAAGAGTGGAGGAGCCTGGAAGCTGTTGCTGCGCTCTGGTCTGAAGACCCTGCTGGAAATGTGGGACACAGGTACACACACACACAAACACACACAGTCGCACACACACGCACGGTTTATACTACACTGTGGGGACTGGCGGACATTTTTGCCTTAAAACACTTCTACGTGTATGTGTGTTTATGTGTTTCCAGCTGACGGAAGTGTGGACCAGATCACCCTCCTCACTGCTCTGACCATCTTCTTGTTGTCTGCTGGTCCAGATGTCTGCACCGTCCAGCCTCTGCACATGCTCTGTCTGCAGTGCTTCACTGCCAGCATGGAGGCTAAGGACCCGCTGGTGTGTGTGTGTGTGTGTGTGTGTGTGTGTGTGTGTTGGGGGGGGTCATATATTTGTCGAAGTGATACTTAGGAAACCAGTGTCTGACATAGTTTCTCACCAACTCTGATAATAATCTGTCTGAGGGTTAATGACTTCCTGCCTGATGGTGAATCACTTCCTGTCTAATGGGTTAATCACTTCCTGTCTGCGGTCTGCTTGTTGCCATTGCAGGTAGTGAGTCGATGTTTCCAGCTGCTGTCCTCAGTTTTTCAGGCTCCTCCAGCTGTCTCCGCTCCCTATATCCTGGCCCTTGGACCCCCGCTGCTTCGCTTCCTGCAGGTACTGAACCAGAGCCAAGCAGAAACTAAGAACATTGACTGACTGAATTAATTGGGTGATTGATATATTGATCAGCAGTTTCTCCCTCAGAAAGTGGAGAGGAGTCGCCCTCAGACCCTGGAGGAGCTACAGGGGGCATTGGAGGGGATCCGGGCCCTGGAGGTTCTGGTCCAGGCAGCTGATGAGTCCCAGCGTGAGTCTAGTAGGGACTTCCTTAGTCTGTCCTCTGCCCTCTCCCTTGTTACCATGACAACTGCTCTCTCTGCCTGCAGGGCCTCAGCTGGTGGCCGTCTTGCTGCCAATGCTCATCTCCTTCCTCCTGGATGAAAATGCTCTGGGCTCTGCGGCACCAGCATCCCGCTCACTCCACGAGGCAGTGCTGAGGGACCTGATGAGACTCGGACCGCAGCACTCGGATGTCCTCAGGTGGGAACCCTGCCTCTAGATATTGGATATTTATACTGGACATTTTTAGATTTGTATTTTCAGCAGATGTAGAATAGAAAAATAAAAATACAACTTTTTTATTTTGAAAACAGTCCTGCCAAATATGTAAATCCTCATTTTCATATCCTGTTTTTAATTTCATTCAGATTGTTCCCCAGGGGCTCTTTTGCCAGCCATTAATGTTGATCCAACTGTCTGGCTCCATCCCCTTAGGTCTCTGGTTGCCTCGTTTCCTCACCTTAAATCTCGCCTGGCCGCTGCCATCAAGGGTAACCAGGAGAACCGGACCGCTAAAGCTAGCGGCACTGACCCCCCGTCCCATGGCGGCACCAAGGCCTTCCCCAGTATCACGCTCAAGACCAATTTCCTATAAAATGACATCATGACACAAGGAGGCCGCCTCACAAAATCTTGCAAGATTTTATTTTATTTCATTTCATTCTATTTTGTCCGATTGAAACCAGCCATCTGGAGCTTTTATCATCCTCATCATTTTTTAAGTAGTTTCCTGCTTTACTTTTATGAAATTGGGTCCAACTTTTTCCCAATGTATTCATGGAATTACTGATTTAACACACTTAGAAGAAAAAGGGAGTCATGAGACGAAAAAAGGAATATCTGAAATATTTCCAAGCACAAACCAGAAAAAGGTTTAAAAAAATTTAAAATAGACA
The DNA here is from genome assembly GCA_901007705.1 of Fistularia tabacaria. Taxonomy (NCBI): domain Eukaryota; kingdom Metazoa; phylum Chordata; class Actinopteri; order Syngnathiformes; family Fistulariidae; genus Fistularia; species Fistularia tabacaria. The sequence goes on along the minus strand of CAAKHD010013767.1, from coordinate 91,061 downwards.
TCAAATATATAATAAAATCAGCAGTGAAACCTGCATATAAAAGAAATGTCTATATTTGAATACTGATGTTTAATCATTATGCAATGGTATCTTTTGATACTCTTGCTTTAAAGTAAATAGAAAATTAAAAATATATAAATTGAATGAAATTATTGTGCAGACGTTAAACCCAAAAAGATGCTGAGGAACAAGAAACAAGAAAGAATTAAACTGTTATGAGGATCTTAACCTTCATCAGATGATCAAAAGGTTCTTCCAGGCGTTCCCTAAGTTCCAACTCAAAGAACTTTTGTTTTTGTTGTTCCCGCTAGCTGATTATTAAGCCCCCTTTCCTGGAAACGCCTTGGAAAATGCTAGTTGTTGTTGTGTTTGTTGAAGGTTCTTTCTGTACGCATTAGAAGTATGGAGGCCCAGAGAGGCCAAACATAGTTTCCTCATATAGGGACAGGGGGTGAGGTGGGTCTCCTGTCATTTCTGGCCTTCACTTCAAAGCTTCCTCAGAGGTTAAGGGAACATTTTGATCACATCAAGAGGCTGTAAAATATTAAAGTACTTGCTTTTAGAACTAACTGTCTTCCAGACTATCAGAGCAAAGAATAATACTCACATTGACTAACAGCATTAATCTGACTGGTATCTGGTTCTGGGGAGGAGGCGAGGTAACAATAGATATCAGCTGGCTGTTTTGACTCAGGAGCCAATCAGCATTCACTTTCCTGGCTTTTTGACGATCAGGTCTGAGGTCAAAGGATGTTGTTTATAGTGGATGTCTTATGTGTATTCTGACAAATCACCCACAACACTACGCCTGCAAGGGACAGGGCGGCGGTCAGCACTTTAGATGAAACACTACACTATGACATCATCACTACATCTTAACTGCAGGAGAGACTTTGAATGTTTTATTGTTTTTCCTTCAAGAATGAAATAAACGTGAAACTTAAAGCACCGCTTCACTCTTGGTGTGTGTTCCTCCTCTGTTTGATTTCATTGTCTATTTCAAATACACTTCCTGTTTCGAAAATAAAGTCTGATCAGACTTTCTGGAAACTTGACAATGTTGTCACACTACTGCCTCCTACTGGCCAAAGGGAGGCTGGTACACTTAATGTCAGGAAAACATCATCCAAAAAAACAACTAAAAACCACAAAAGATATTTCAAATAAAAGTCCTGAAAATATGTTTTATGTTGGATCTGTTTCTACTACCATGGAGGATATTGAAAACTGGCAATTTATAAGCTAGGATTGATTGAAATTTCAGAACCTAATGCAGCCTCGGGGGGACAAGCCAGTCTCTGTGCTGGTCCAACACCTGAGTATATGCTGAAGGTTGGGTCAGGAAGGGCATCGTTTGGGGGTGACAAGGTTGGATAGGATCAGGATGAACAGGATCAAGAATGAGTATCAGAGGGACAGCACATGTTAGATGTTTTGGAGATTTGGTTAGAAGGGGCCATCATGGTCCAGCGGGACAGCTCACAGTCCTGGACACAACACACCCAGATGGATTCTGTGTTCTGACACCTTTCCATCAGAACCAGCTGGAATCTTTGCAGTTCTATTAGATCAGACTAGACAGACTGATCTCGTTCCACTCACACACACACATACATGCACACAGCACACCACTGATCCCTTGCTGACATGTGACTCTTTCACTTGATCACCTTGGTCCACTTCCCACCTACACCTCTGGTGGGTTCTGACCCTGAGTACTAAAATCTCCAAACGAGCTGCAATTCTGACCCTGTCAATACATAGTAGTTTAGGCCGAAAAAGGACACATTGGTTTTTTGTTTTTTTTTTGGTGCACGTATGTGTTTTCAACATTAATTGACTTGCAGTGACATGGTTGAAATGTCTAAATTCAGTGTTTAATAATGTTGATATTCACTGGCAAAGGTCCGAGAATTATGCGAGAGATGAGAAACAAACATGACCGTAAGTCTCAAGTCATACAAACAAGACGCAGCGCCCAATGACGCCTCTAGTGGCCATAACCGCAAACACATCCCAACGCAGGTACACAAACGACGTTAAAAAGGAAAAAAAATCACGATATTGAAAATCGACTTGTGAAAAAATCCTGAAAATTGTCAAGTAAATTTCATTTGCTGCCAGTTGACTGTAAATACAGCAGGAATTAGTCTATCAGAGAGACAGCACTTGTTTTGGAGTTAAGGTTGGAGAAGCCAGACTGAGATGGTTCGGTCATGTAAACAGAATGGATGGTGAATATGTTGATATAAGGATGCTGGGGTTGGGGCTGCCACGCAGGAGTTCTGGGGGAAGACCAAAGAGAAGATTTATGGACGCATTTAAAGAGGGCATGAAGTTAGCTGGTGTGAGACAAGAGGATACAGAGAATAGGTTTGGATTAAGGAGGTTGATTTGCCGTGGCGAACCATGAAGAGAAAAGCCGAAAATACTGATGAAACTTGCTGAACTAATATAGCGAAACGATGAATTCGGTGTTTATTCAAATGTGGTCAATATGTGTGTTAATTTATCCATTAGTGAGGCATATGTGAGAAGTATTAAAGTGTCTCAATAATTACCCAAGAAATAAATCAAGAATGGAAATACGGAAAACTTAAACACGACTCATGTTACCCGCAGAAGATTTAGAAGGTTCAATTCTTTCAACACTCCTTTCAATGAAATCTATTTTTTCCGCTAGTCCTCCCACTGTTTAGAGGAGTCTAATATTTCCGACAGGAGCGGCGGCCACTGAACGCCTCGCAGCGAGTAGGCTCCTCTCCATTTCAGGCCGGTGTGTTGTGTTTTCTGCCTCACCGTCCACTCTGACCTTTTACAGCCGCAACGGAGACATGGGTACCCCGTGAATCAAACCCTGACGTCGGCGAAAGATACCGATATTCTCCCCGTAGCCGGACCCGCACCAGCATCGTTCACCCACCAGCTGGCCGTCTCTGTAACCAACGACAAAAAAAGCTGTAAGTGTTTCAACCCCGCAGCTGTGAGCCCTTGCCGGCGTTTCTAGTGGTGTCTAACCCGGAGCTTGGTTGCGGCCTCCCGGCTCTCCCGGAACTCGAGCCCCCCGGTTCGAGTGTTGGGCCGCAGGACTCGCTCTGACCTGCGTTCTAGATTTGACTCGAACACGTCGTTTTCACATTTTCTTTCTTCTCGGTGACGTTGTGTCAGAAGTGAATGTTTTCACTGACGTTTGGAATTAAAATGCCGTTTTCATTACAAACAAATTTCATCAGCGAGCGATTGGAGAAGCTAGTGTTGTACTCCAGCCGGATAGCCGGCTAACGATGGACACTTTCTGGACGTTTGGGGTAGGATTCTTATTAATTATTACGCATATATATACTCAAAACCTGGTGTGTGTTCGATTAGGTGTTAAAAACATTTCCGTGGACTTGAAGTGTCTCTCTTAAGCTTGACAGCAATCGCTGCGTTAACGACGTGCTTTTAAACATTGCTAACGGCTAGTGCTTAGCAACGGGCAACTACTCGGCCGCTGAACACCGGTTCCCCCGGCCGGGCACCGCAAGCTGGTAGGCTCGCAGGCTAGCGTCCCCGCTAGACCCTCATGTCGATTTGTGTCTGATGAATTATGGAGGCTCTCCCTGCAGCGCACAGGTGATGTAAGTTCGAGTCACACGGCTAGTCTAACCTAGCTCAGCCTCAGCAGATATGGCTGCTGCGCTGTAATTCATGACAAGCCGGGCCCCGAGTCTCCCAACGTTGTGCAAGTTTGAAGTCACACGGCTGGCAGTGTTTTCCCGCAGCTTGGGACTTTGTCTCCTGCGGAGTTCAGAACCGACCCCGGAATACTGACAATTGTGACGCTCCGAATTTGTCATCTTGCCGTCAGTCAGCCGTTCCTCCGGTAAATTCTCCCATTTGGTTTGTTAATTGCCTAAGATTTGTTGTCATTTGATAGACGATATCCTTTCTTTAACCTGAGGGCTTTTAAGGCGACAGTGTCATGAAACTAGCTGTTAGAGTTGATTCTCCTTTTTATTCTGTCAAGCCTGAAATACAAAGCAGATTTGGTACAGAAACAGTCAAGCCTGAGATAATCCTCTGAAACTCAAGGCTGTATATTTTACTAATATTATTTTATAGCTAGATATGAAGTTTAAGAGGTTAAATTGGTTCTCTAAAATAAGCAACCTGAAAGTGATCAGCCAGATCTGGTGAGTGGATGCAGGTAGTTGGATGACCATCTTCTTCTGCACTGAAACTGCTGGTGCTAGTACACAAGCGTCATAGGTTCAGCGTTTCCCTGGAAACACTCTTCCTTCTGACTGCCAGTTTTTATGTTCACCTGGTCCTCTGGAGACTTTTGAGCATATTCTCTATCTGCTGTTCCACTGTGCGTGGAATTTTTACAAAAATACAAAGTGAAGCAGGGGGTTAAAATACTTGAACTATTCAGAACATTAACCACAACCTAACTTTGGATAGAACTACAATCTAGCCCTGGGAGTCTTAAAAGCAGTCGTGATCCTCCAAATAAGGGTTTGTTATTAAGTCTTTCTACGACAATGTCACTGGGCCGAGAAACAACGGTGCACATTGGACTTCCTATAACTTTGTCGTCAGTGACATTGGTGGCCTCCAATGTCTAGAACCTCCTTGTGTTGATTTTAATTTTGGAAAGGGGGATAGATGATACTCTTTCCATGAACTGAGATTGAAATCTAATTTCGGATTTAAAAAAACAACGAAACCAAATATCAACTATCTCTAATTATGCAACATCTATTCAATGGTGATGACTGGCAGGGAATAGCGATTCAACAAAGGGATCTGATGTTTCTATGTACAAGATATGATGACGATTTTGAATATATATATGTAAATATATATGTGTGTGAGTATGTATGTACATATATATCTATACACATACCTACATACAAGTGTGTATTTGTATGTATACATACACACAAGCGCATATGTGTATATATATATACACGTGTGTGTGTGTGTGTCTATCTATCATATATATATATATATATATATATATAGACACACACACACACACACACACCCATCAATTGTAACCAGTGGTAGACTGGATGGCTTTAATTATGATAATTTGGGGGCTGAGAGCCCACTCACCCCCTGTTCTCTCTGAGTTGTACCACACTCAGGTCTCCTTCCACACTGATTTACGGAGAGTTGTGAAAGTTCTGTTGCCCATTCTGAGGGGCAGCAAACAGATGAAGCTCCCCAGGGTCATCTGCCAGCTGTGACAGGATGTGACATGGATGTGGACAAAGAGGCGCCACAAGAGCAGATAAAAGTCCCGAGGCTTTATTCTGTGTTTGCGCTTGTTTCACCGTCTGATATGATCAGAAGGCAAAGATGACGTTGTTGCAGTGATGACATTATCACTTGCAGACTGACCCAGGCCTGTTCAAAGCGTGGTGTTGGACCACCAGGTGTGAAATCACAAAGCTATCTGTCAGCTGCTCAAAGACCTGGTGGTTCAGGGCCAAGGATACAACAATATGTCCATATGTTCATCTGCACAGATATTTTGGAGGGAAGATCAATCTGCTGATGTTTGAGCTGGGTGTTGGAATGGGTTTTCATATGATGCGGCTCAATTATATTTTGTAGGAAATGAAAGGAAATAAAAATGATTTTGACAAGGAAATCAAATTTTTAGATTGAAACAGACCAAGGAGTAAATCGTGCTAACATCTGATTGTTCTGATACTTGGAAGATGATGTTTTGGTTTAACGGAAGCTCAATTAACCAAATATAAACATCCTACATTAGTGACTGTCTGTGAGTACAGATATAGAACAATCAGGTCCCACAGGTAGAACATCAATGAGTGTGTTTTTCATATCCACATATCAGTATAAACGAATACAAATATTTGGCTGATCAGTCATTTGGCCTCTAATACTAATGACATGATCAATGATTAACTGAGGGATGGCACCATGTAAGCCTTATTTTGAAATCCCAGTTTCAGTCTATCTGTTTTTACTTTCTATTCAGAGATCAAATCTAAATAATCAAATTTAATGGAAAAAGCCAAGTGTATCCTGTTTGATGCAAACTGACATTTATCATTGGTGTGAAGGACAGACTGCTGACCTCAATCTGTACTAAGAACATGGACATGGGAGTGGGGGTGGTGGTAAGAGCCAAACCCTGTGATTGACAGCGATGGCCGGGTTCACGGCTTGATGGGGGGGGGGGGGTCAGACGCTCTCTGGCAAGTAGCGATGATTAATCTGCTGATAAGAGGATCTGTCTGTGCAGTCAGATATCCAGCTTCAAATTAGAGCCTAATCAGACTCCCAGCATGCTAAGTTGCAGGCCGCCACAAAGACAAGAACCGCTTTCTTCCACCACCACCACAAACAAAGAGGATAACTTTGTTCAAAGAAAGTGAAGAAGGGCCTCCCAATGTTCTCTGTCACTGTGTTCTATAAGGAGGGCCGACCTTCTGGGCTGCAGGGACGTCACCCCCGGTTCCCTCTCATTGTGCTCCCATCTTCTCAAGATAGTCTGACTGCTGGTCTTGTTCTGTTCAGCTCCAGACCAAACATTACAGGGGGGCACGTGAGACAAAACTGTCAGTCACACCAAAGGAGGAAAAGTGTACCAGACAACACACTGAACTGAACCCAGTTAAGTAAACGGACAATCCCCTTAGTAAAAGCACTTCTGGATCTTCATCAGTTGTTCCTCAATGGTTATTGGCTAGTCCTTTTATTAAAACCTGCTCTCATATGAAGCAACTGGATTTGATTGGCTTATACAAATCAGGATAAGGGCGAGTGACAGACGATCAGATGAGTGAAATTAGACTGGTTGCCTTTATACAGAGCTACTAATGCATTATTAAAACCCAGCCAGATCTCCTATAGAATCCTCATGTGCTCTCTGTCCATGGGGGAATGTATCTGACAGATCTTTTGATCCAGTTTTTGGATGATACAATTTCAGTAGGAAGCAGGGGGTGATCTCGTCAGTACTGGTGTCAGCTGATTGATGATGTTGCAGATATAAATCTGATCCACTGCCCTTTTCTTTGCAGGCCAAGAAACTACATGTCCCAAAAACCCCTGTAAACCACCGCTACTTCCTGTCCACACTCCCTCTCTTCTTCCATCTGGGTGGTTGGATGAATCCCAAAGAGCAACGCATCTAAGAGCAGTGATTGGCTCTGAGCCCCACCGGGTAGCCAACGACAAGCCAGGTGAGATTTCAGGTGATCATGGCTGCTGGTCAGATGAAGGTTTCCCTCAAAATTAAATGATCTGATAAGTCCTGTGGAAATACTAGACTCATAAATCAGTGTTTTATATGTAAGATCAGGAAATATGTTGGACTATTAATCAACAAGGTTATTGGTTATTTTTCCTCAGAAACAAAAGGGCTTGATAATTTAGATTGTTTCAGTGAAGAAACATCCATCCATCCAGCGTCTGCCGCTTATCCTACTCAGGGTCACGCGGGATGCTGGAGCCTATCCCAGCTGTCATCAGGCGAGAGGCTGGGTGCACCCTGGACTGGTAGCCAGTCAATTGCAGGACCACATATACAAACAGACCTTCAACATTCACTCACTCACTCACTCACTCACTCACTCACTCACTCACTCACTCATTCGGGGCAATTTTCCCAATTTGTTCCAATGAATCTGCTGCATGTTTTTGGACTGTGGGGAGAAAACCGGAGAACCCAGAGAAAATGCATGCAGACACGGGGCGAACAATCAAACTCCACACAGACAGGTCCCCGTATCGGAATCGAACCATGGCCATTCGTGCTGTAAGGCTGAAGCACTAACCATTGTGCCGCCCAGTAAAGAAAATGCATTTTGTGTTTGTGTGTGTGTGTGCTGGCCTGCCCGTGTTCAGTCAGTCGTCATGGCGGACGTGGACCCCGACACCCTGCTAGAGTGGCTCCAGATGGGGCAGGGCGACGAGCGCGACATGCAGCTCATCGCCCTGGAGCAGCTCTGCATGCTGCTGCTTATGTCTGACAACGTGGACCGCTGCTTTGAGACGTGAGTCACCGTTATTCAAATATGCTTCCTGGGGGTCAAAGGTCAAAGCTCACCCCTCCTTGACCCTGTACAGGTGTCCCCCTCGGACATTTTTGCCGGCACTGTGTAAGATCTTCCTGGATGAGAGCGCACCAGACAATGTACTGGAGGTCACGGCCCGTGCCATCACCTACTACCTGGATGTGTCGGCTGAGTGCACACGCAGGATCGTGGGCGTAGATGGCGCCATCAAGGCTCTGTGCAACCGGCTGGTGGTGGTGGAGCTCAACAATCGCACTAGCCGTGACCTGGCAGAGCAGTGTGTGAAGGTGAGAACATCAACACACCAGGCTTGTGAGTTTCGCCTTCTGGAGGGACCTCTGATTGGGGATGCTCCTCAGCAGGATCAGCTTCAGGGACGAGAACTTTTTTTGGAACATCAGCATCTTCAGGAGGAGGAGAACAGGCTAGTTATCGCCGATAGATTGATTTCTACCCAGAGACCTCCTGGTAGGCCTACCCCTCACAGAGATGGCTTAAGACACTGACAAACAGATTATCATGAACTGATGCAGCGGGTACAGGCTGTGACGTCACCAGGAGCGGGCTTTTGATCAGCTGCTCCTGTCACCACTGCCGGGTGTAGGAATCATCTGACCAATTAGGCAGCAGATCAGCTCCGTGTGTCTCCAGACTCACCAGGACCATCTTGTTCTATCCTCCAGGACTAGAATCCAATGAATAAACGTCTCTCTCTGTCTTATTTTTAGTTTAGTTTTTTTTGCACCTCAGATGTTCCTTTATTCACCACATGGTGGAGACAGACCTCCTGGTAGTGTTTGGTGTGTGAGGTTTTTAACCCGCATTTCAGAGGCAGGAGAAACACAGTCCTCCTGGCATTCAGTTATTTAGTTGTCTGGTGCTGCTAATTGTTCCAGAAGTATTTTGTGGTGACTGTGTTTTATTGTCAATCAAGACAGAATAACTCATCACATGACCAATAAACTGCCCTTTCCAGAGTTTGAATTTTTTTTTGTTTAAAGTTTTAACTGATCTTTAATACTGGGTTGATCTTTTTGACATTTGTGTGTTTCCGTCCATCTGTCTGTCATCAGGTGCTGGAGTTGATCTGCACACGGGAGTCGGGTGCTGTGTTTGAGGCTGGTGGATTGAACTGTGTGCTGAGTTTCATCAGAGACAGTGGACACTTGGTTCACAAAGACACGCTGCACTCAGCCATGGCTGTTGTGTCCCGCCTCTGCAGCAAGATGGAGCCTCAGGACTCGTCTCTGGAGACGTGCGTTGAGTCCCTGTCCAGCCTTCTCAAACATGAAGACCACCAGGTGACCACCAGGGGTCCTCGGTTACCCAGTAATGGCCCCAGAACCCACAGGGAAAATTATGACAAAACTGTCTACTATGGCTGAAGACAAAGAGCACGTGAATGATAGCTTCCTGTATTCCAGGTATCTGATGGTGCCCTCCGCTGTTTTGCTTCGCTGGCTGACCGCTTCACCCGCCGCGGTGTTGACCCTGCCCCGCTGGCAAAACATGGCCTGACAGAGGAGCTGCTGTCCCGCATGGCTGCGGCCGGTGGCAGCGCATCGGGCCCCGCCTCCGCCTGCAAACCAGGCCGGACCTCAGCCGGTGCTGCCCCCTCGGCCTCCGACTCCAAACTGAGCAACCAGGTTTCCACCATTGTCAGCCTGCTCTCCACGCTGTGCCGCGGTTCGCCACTTGTCACACATGTAGGTGGCCACCGTCATCCCAACTGGAATGGTGAGATTTCTTTAGGAGGTTAATGTTTTCTGGCTGTCCCCTCAGGACCTGCTGCGCTCTGCGCTGCCTGACTCCATGGAAGCAGCGCTGGGCGGGGATGAGCGCTGCGTGCTAGACACTATGAGGCTGGTGGACCTGTTGCTGGTGCTGCTGTTCGAGGGCCGCAAAGCACTGCCCAAGTCCACCGCAGGTTCCACAGGCCGCATCCCGGGCCTGAGGCGCTTGGACAGCTCTGGAGAGAGGTCGCATCGACAGCTCATTGACTGTATCCGCAGCAAGGACACAGATGCCCTGATAGATGCAATCGACACAGGAGGTGTGCCACCTCCATATCAGATCTTTAATTTGAAATTCTTTGCAGTCACATGTTGACGGCATTAATCTTTCCTTTTTTTTGACATTGAAGTTAACATTGATGACTGTATTTTTGAAAAACTTGAAATAGTATAATCAAAATGTACTGTCGAAGGTGAAAATGTACTTGTCAAAGCAATTCAGAACTGGCGGGAAGTCTTAACTGATTGGGAAACAAAATACTTATATTAATTATTATTATATTAATCCCTATTATTGAAGTGAGAGATAGGTCCAGTTCAAATTGCTAGGATTAATTGCATTATGATCTCTGGTTTTCTGCTGGTTTGGTCACAAGTGTCGTTGTGTTCCAGCATTTGAGGTGAACTTCATGGACGATGTTGGACAGACACTGCTGAACTGGGCATCGGCCTTCGGAACACAGGAAATGGTAAGAAGCAGAACACAAAACGTTGGGCTGGGTGGCCTGATTGTTTCTTGTCTGACTGTGAGCACATGTTGTTGCAGGTGGAGTTCCTGTGTGAGAGAGGGGCTGATGTCAACAGGGGTCAGAGGTCATCCTCACTACATTACGCTGCCTGCTTCGGACGCCCACAGGTCGCCAAGGTACGTAGAGGGAGCTTGAGTTCCGATGTCTGTTAAAATTCAAAATCCTTGATGTCTTCCTTTCACAATATCCTTTCACAACGTTGCTAGTTGTAGCAACATTTATATTCTCTGAAATGCATAAACTTCATACATAATAAGATGGAGCCAAAATCTCATCAAATCTATGTGACGCCAGCAGCCACTTATAGCCACTAGCATCATAACATTTTTTTCTTAGCCAAAGGTTTCATCTTATTTGGGAAAACTACCCCCTCAGCACTCGCTGACTTTGGGGGAGAGAGCATGGAGCCTGAGTAGTGTCAGCCATCCGTGTCACTGTGATTAACTATCAATCAGGTAGCAGCTAGGTGGTTAGCTACTTTTACAATGCCCTGTCACACTTATCTGGATGCACTGTGGACAGCAATGTAAGAATTTTATTGTACAGGGACACATGTTTCCAGAAGGTACATATGACATAAACACTTTTTTGTGTGTACCTGTGTCTGCATGCTTGCGTGCATGCGTAGACTCTGCTACGTCACGGGGCGAACCCTGACCTGAGGGACGAGGATGGTAAGACACCTTTGGACAAGGCCCGGGAGAGGGGCCACAGTGAGGTGGTGGCCATCTTGCAGTCGCCTGGTGAGTGGACACGTCTGTTCCCCCGGGATTCGGCTAAATAACCTGAACTCTGTTATTTCTTTAGATCTCCTCTCAGGCTGGGGGGGTCCTCAGATCCCAAGGCAAGGGGCTCAGAGATGATCCAGCACAGTGGAAAGTTCATTAGAAGAAGCTTTGTTTTATTCTCTTCTGCTTAGTTACTAAGGAAACAAAGAATTTACCCAGCTGTTTCTGTTACTCTTCATGTGAATAATATTTTTATTAATAGGCTTTAGTTTTTTTAAAACCTTGTTTTTCAAACATTATAATGAGATGTTCCACAGAAATTGGCAGTTGTTGAAACAGCTGAAAATGGACAATGAATTAATTGAGACTCAGCAAAAGCTTCTCACCGAATCACTGCACCATTTCACACCACCATCCTCTCTTCCAGTGTCACCGCTCTCCAGGGGGCCCTGTAGTTCTCAGCAACCTAGCAGATTTTCTAACCGCAAAGAGGATGAGCTTGGTCTTCATCTGTATCTACCTTAGCATTTGGCTAGTTAGTGAAGGTTGTAGTATTATATTTATCAACAGGAAAGTCTTATTTAATTTGTTTTGGAGTCAGCTATTGTCAGCATTTGTCAACATTTGCACACTAGTGCCAACCAGTATACTGGTGTGAATCATTTTTCCTTCATGTGTTGAGGTGATCCTTGAGGTTGATGTCGCCACTCCCCTTGTTGATGAATGATGTTGTGTGTTGCAGGAGACTGGATGTGTCCCGTCAACAAAGGAGATGACAAGAAGAAGAAGGATGTGAACAAAGAGGAGGAGGAGGGAAGTGAACCAAAAGGAGACCCTGAGATGGCCCCTATCTACCTGAAGAGGCTCCTGCCTGTTTTTGCACAAACCTTCCAGCAAACCATGCTGCCTTCTATTAGGTACTGACTCTGCTCACTTTATGAGCCTGGTTCTGTGGAGTCATAGCTGATAGAATGTTCTTCTGTCCTGCAGGAAAGCCAGTCTGGCTCTGATCAGGAAGATGGTCCACTACAGTGGTGAGGTCCTGCTGAAGGAGGTGTGTGACAGTGAGGCAGGACACAACCTGCCTACTGTGCTGGTAGAGATTACCGCAACTGTCCTGGACCAGGAGGTTAGTCCCAGTGGTTGAACACTGTTTCCCTCCTCTTGTCCAAAAAATTGTCAAACATTTTGGACACGTTCTATCTCTCTCTATTCTCTCTATCTACACACACATTAATTTTATTTCTCGAGTTTCACACACGTTGATCAGCATTTCTACTGTTCTGATACAAAGTTTGATCCAAGGATTCTTTTTGTTGCCACTTTTTTTTGGTTTTGCTAAAAGCATGGGTGGGACTTTATTTAAGAAATTGATAAAGTTGATTAGAGGCTCTGTCTTAATTGAAAATAATCACATTTGAATATGTCAGAGGAGAAAAATGAAATTCAAGTTGGCTTGATGCATCTTCAAAGTCGTGTTTATTTTCCCATCAGTCTACGACACAGACCAATAGATGAGTGGAGAAAACACATATCTGGCTCTTTTCAAAATTACCTGTTTAACTTCCCTTCCATCTGCATATAGCCGCTGGATTTGTTTTGACATTGTCTTGTCAGACAGTTTTGTCGCTGTCTGGATGGCAGTCAGTAATTCTCATCACTCAAATCAGCCCGCAGCTTCTCCTGTTACCCCTTATCTTCTGCTATGGAGAACAGAGTGGTCTCCAGTCCACAGCAATCCATCTTGCCAATGGATTGGTCAATTTATCCAACTTGTTTTCAACATTTTGTGCCTGAATTTCAGCCCCGACATGTGTGACAAGTGTTGACTGATGACACTCTGCCTACTCGCATTATCAAAGCTGTTATCTTCTGTAGCAGAGTAAACATTATCGACTATCAACCTGCATTGATTTTTAATAATTTATTAATTTTTAATGCATTAATTTTTCTGTAAGTGATTAATCTAACACGGTGGCGTGCTAGCCCTGCTAAAATTTAATTTGACCTTTTTTTTTCTTTCTTTTTTTTTTTAATACTGGAAATCTTGGGGCACACTGGTTAAAAAACAATCTGAGTATATTCACTAGCCAAAGAAGTGGAGGCGTCTGAATGCAGAATCTTAGAAGATTGTACTAGTCGCGCAGAGACTGTGCTGTGTTCTTTAAATACGTCCAATGTGAACTATCCATCAGGACGACGACGATGGTCACCTATTGGCACTGCAGATCATCAGAGACCTGGTGGACAAAGGAGGGGATGTCTTCCTTGATCAGCTGGCCCGGCTTGGGGTCATCAACAAGGTGTCCACTCTTGCCGGACCGGCGTCGGACGACGAGAATGAGGATGAGGCCAAGCCCGAGAAGGTGCAGTTCTCTGAAGTCTGTTAAGAGTTTAGAGCATCCAACTGGAAATGCACTTGAATCATAGGATAGGATAATACTTTATTGATCCCCATAGGAAAAATTCCTTTGTCGCAGCAGTGCAACAATAACAATATTAAAAAAAATAGTCAAAATATAAAAAAACACTAAACAATTAAAAGACAGAAAGTAAAGAAATATATATGTATATATGTATATGTATATACTGTATGTATATGTATATATGTATGTATGTATGTATGTATGTATGTGTGTATATGTATATGTGTATATATGTGTGTGTGTATATATATGCACGTGTATATGTGTGTGTATATACGTATATATATATATGTATATGTGTGTGTGTGTGTCTATATATATATATATATATATATCTCACAGACACACACACACACATATATACAGACACACACGTGTGTGTGTGTGTGTGTGTGTGTATATATATATATATATATATATATATATATATATTTTATAAACAGGATGCGATGGAGTGATATCAATCGGGGTAAAGTGGACAACAACAGAGTTATGGCACAACACGTGTGGGCGAGTGAGTAGTGAGGTGGTGGTCGCACAGATGCACCTCCAGTCAGTCAGTTGTGTGCCGTCTGGACTGCTGTTCTGCAGTCTGATGGCCGTGGGCACAAAAGAGCGTCTGAATACAAAGAGAAGAGCTTCCATGAGAACTGCCAGCTGAAAGGTTCCCTAAAATGGAGAGGAATTTGTGAAATTCTGCTGAATATCATTGGAAAAACAAGCAGAAGTGACACCGTGAGCTGTAACTCTCAGTTGGATGTGACCGTAAACTGTTTGCACATGTTTGTGTGCAGGAGGAGGAGGTGCAGGAGGACGCCCGGGAGATCCAGCAGGGGAAGCCATACCATTGGCGGGACTGGTCCATCATCAGGGGGAGGGACTGTTTGTACATCTGGTCAGATGCTGCGGCCCTGGAGCTGTCCAACGGCTCAAACGGCTGGTTCCGCTTCATCCTGGATGGGAAGCTGGCCACCATGTACTCCAGCGGTAGCCCAGAGGGGGGGTCCGATAGTTCAGGTACAGACCCCCCGTACACACACACGCCACTGATCCGTTTCCCCATAGTAAAGGAAACACCGGCAGCCACACCACCCTTTTGAAATTTCAAATGAATTAACACGGCATATAATGTTGTTTTGTTGTTTTCTTTGGCTCTTATGCTTTGTATAAACAAAAAAAATTAAAATCAATGAACAACTGCAGAGAAAATGAAACTACATTTCTGCATGCAACAAAACATTTTGAACTCCGAAAAAAAGACGTTGGGTTGAAGGCTACTTTCAAGCAAAATACTCAATGTCAATTTGAGTCCTCCTTTTATTCATGGGAAAAAAAAGCCAAACTTAAATTATCCACCAGCAGAAAACCAAAAATGCCGTCCTCTTTCTGTGTGCAGTCATCCTTTTACTGGCGCGTGCAGGTGTCTGGTTTAGTGTCTGGTTGCACATTGTTCTTCAGCTCTTTGGCAGTTAATAGCTTGATGGATATCTTGGTATCATCTGTAGAACCTCCTGGCCCACTTATTCATAGGGGGCAGGTGATTTTCCTGTGCCAGGTTTTGATAGTTTGTTACATGGAAACATCCTTAAAAAGATTGGGGATCTTTTGACGTTGGTCCTCGGGTCAGAAAAAAACCCTTGGATTATTAGATGAACTATCTCATGAACCAAGGGTTCTGGTTCATCTTTGGATCCACAGAGTCTCGCAGTGAGTTCCTGGAGAAGCTCCAGCGGGCACGGAGTCAGGTGAAACCAGTCACGGCAAGCCAGCCTGTCCTGTCCAGTGTGGGACCCACCAAGCTTACAGTGGGGAATTGGTCCCTGACCTGCCTGAAGGATGGGGAAATTGCCATCCACAACTCTGATGGCCAGCAGGCCACCATCCTGAAGGAGGACCTGCCGGGTTTTGTGTTTGAGTCTAACCGTGGAACCAAGCACTCCTTCACAGCAGAGACCTCACTTGGTGAGTCTGCAGAAACAGAACCCGTATTTTGACCTCAGAATTATTGCTCAATTTTGAATTTATAAAGTTAATACCGCATATACATTGAAAGCAATGACCTCAAACTAGTTGGGAAAGTTGGCTTGCATGAACTCTTCATTAGGATGGTTAGTCTTGTCTCAGGTCAGCCATGTGGTGATGTGTGTGTCTGTGTCGTCATGCGTACGCAGGGTCTGAGTTTGTGACAGGATGGACAGGGAAGCGGGGCAGGAAGCTGAAATCGAAACTGGAGAAGACAAAGCAGAAGGTGAAGAGCATGGCCAGGGAGCTGTACGATGACCACTTCAAAGCAGTGGAGAGTATGCCCCGGGGGGTGGTGGTGACCCTGAGGAACATCTCCACTCAGCTGGAGTCTGCCTGGGAGCTACACACCAAGAGACAGGTGACGCATACTGGACCGTCGCTCACCTGAGACACCTGGGAGAGTCCCACCACCACTCACATGTTGTGTCTCCATTGTATTCCAGTGTATTGAGGGTGAGAACACGTGGAGGGACCTGATGAAGACGGCCCTGGAGAACCTGATTGTGGTGTTGAAGGATGAGAACACCATCTCCCCATATGAGATGTGCAGCAGTGGCCTTGTCCAGGCGCTCTTCACCGTCCTCAACAATGTGAGTCTCCACACACAATGCCACAAGTGGTGGTGCATGAATGAGACATTAACTGTGTGTGCGTGTGTGTGTGTGTGTGTGTGTGTGTGCGTGTGCGTGCGCACACAGAGTGTGGAACTGGACCTGAAACATGATTGTAAGCCTTTAATGGAGAGGATCAATGTCTTCAAGGCGGCTTTCAGCGAGAACGAAGATGATGAAAGGTGAGGGCCTTGTCAGTCTAACTCCCTGTCCTTGGGTTCAACATCTGTCTGGCTGATGAAGTGACCAACTCTGAGACTCAGAATGATAAAGTCCGATTTTATTGAAACCCAAAGAAAGAAAGAAACCAACCCATGTAAGCAGAGAGCAGAGTGGTTTCATAAGGCTCTGCAAACAGGCCGGAGGCCGAACCCTGGCTGGCCCTGTGTTGTTTGTGCCACAGGCAGATTTACTGTTCAATTTCATGATTACTGGGAACAAAAGTTGATTAAAAGACAATTGAATTATGTGGGAAGATAAAATGGACTTTAATTTGTTTTCCTTTAATAATTTGTGTTCCGCTGGCTCCGGAGATCCGGTTGGCGGCGGCTGCCAGCATATCACCGAGCATGTTCTCACTCAAATCTTATGAAGGAGCAAGTCTCCTTTCTGAACCCTGACGCCTTACCAGGAGTTGGCGCTCTGTCACTGATAAACTGCAGGGGCTTACAGTCTGTTCTTAATGTTGGGTGTGTTTACTGTGTCTTTGTGTTCGTGTGTGTACTTGCAGCCGACCCGCTGTTGCCTTAATACGTAAACTAATTGCTGTACTGGAGTCGATAGAGCGTCTACCTCTGCACCTGTACGACACACCGGGCTCCTCCTACAACCTACAGGTCAGCTGTTGTTTTATAGCAGTGTGTCTCCCTGAGGTGTGTGTTGCATTATTTCCAGTGACGTTATGTTTGTATCAGATTTTGACCAGGAGGCTGCGATTCCGCCTGGAGCGAGCCCCTGGAGAGACTGCCTTGATTGACCGAACGGGCCGCATGTTGAAAATGGAGCCACTGGCCACTGTGGAGTCTCTTGAGCAGTACCTGCTGAAGATGGTGCGTGAGCAAGGACACACACACAGAGTTAAATGGGCCTTGGGCAGTGAAACTGTCCAATAGACAACTTGGTTCTGAAGGTTTCCATGCTCAGGGTTCTTTTTCTGTGATTAAAGATGAAGGACATAGAATGATTCTCACCGGTAAAGAGACCTAAAGACTCTGTAACCTGCAGGTGGCCAAGCAGTGGTACGACTTTGAGCGCTCCTCCTTTGTATTTGTGAGAAAACTGAGGGAAGGGCAGACCTTCACCTTCAGACACCAACACGATTTTGACGAAAACGGCATCATCTATTGGGTCGGAACCAATGCCAAGTAAGTACAGCCCAGAAGGGCCAAGAAGTCTGCCAAGAAGTCTCACCTGGAGGTCAGGTTTCTATTCTAAAGTTTGCCACCTTTAGGACGGCCTATGAATGGGTGAATCCCGCAGCGTACGGCTTGGTGGTGGTGACATCATCGGAGGGACGGAACCTCCCCTATGGGCGCTTGGAGGACATTCTGAGTCGGGATAGTTCTGCCCTCAACTGTCACACTAATGACGACAAGAACGCTTGGTTCGCCGTCGACCTCGGCCTCTGGGTCATTCCCTCAGCCTACACTCTCAGACACGCCAGGTAATAAAATCAACATGGTCTGGGCCAGTGTGTCTGCCATGTCAGTTTACCTCCTCATTTGCTCACTCGTCCCACTTCCTTATGTTGCAGGGGTTACGGCCGCTCAGCATTGAGGAACTGGGTGTTCCAAGTGTCAAAGGATGGTCAGAACTGGACCACACTGTACACCCACGTGGATGACTGTAGCCTCAACGAACCGGGGTATGACCCACCTTACCCAGAAATTTTTCATGTTGGTTTTTTTTCCAAAATTAAAGCTCTCCACAGCCTGGTTAAGCTGCTGTTCCTCCTATAGGTCGACGGCCACATGGCCTTTAGATCCGTCAAAGGAGGAGAAGCAGGGCTGGAGACACATCAGGATCAAGCAGATGGGCAAGAACGCCAGCGGTCAGACCCACTATCTGTCTCTGTCGGGCCTGGAGCTTTACGGCACTGTCATCGCAGTCTGTGAGGACCAGCTGGGTAAGCATGCCCCGGCAAAATAAAGCCACTGAAAATAAACAAGCACACATCATCAGATAATCAAACAAAGAAGCTGTCGACCTAAATTTTCCCATCAACATTTTGTCAGATTTATTGTAGTCAAACCTTGAAATAACAGCAAAAAGATATATAAAGTGACCAAGAGAGACTTCCAGGAGCTAAAGCATGTGACTCTGTGTCAGGCAAAGCTGTGAAGGAGGCAGAGGCAAACCTTCGCCGTCAGCGGCGCCTGTTCCGCTCCCAGGTGATGAAGTACATTGTTCCTGGGGCGAGGGTTGTCCGCGGCATCGACTGGAAGTGGCGCGACCAGGACGGAAACCCGGCAGGCGAGGGAACGGTCACTGGGGAGGCCCACAACGGTAAGACGGACTAGCTAATCAGAGGCAGCAATGTTGCTTTTTCTCTGAATGGGTTTGATGATAGAAGCCTCTGGACTCAGTTTGATTTTGAAGCGATAAACTGAAGCTTCTCAGACCCAGAAATTAAATCGGGTCAAGTTTAAAGTGGAACGACCCATTGGAATCCTCAAGCCTGTGACCTTTGACCCTTGTGATATTCGAGGTGATGACGGTGTGACTGTTTGTTTAGCCACAATAAGCTCTGTTGTTCTCTGAAACCTGTGACTCTGACACAGACCACTTCAGTGTCCCTCCCCACAAAGGCCCTGAAGGGCGAACTTATGCCACCTCTTCTTCTTCATCAAAACTTATCCTTGTTTCTTTTAGTTCTTTTTTCTTTTAGCTCTTGTTGTGGCTTATAGATATTTCGACTGCTGATCATCATTTAACCCCCTAGTTTGTTGTACTTTCTTAAGATTAAGTCAAATCTTGTTCTCACTGTCAAAATAAAAGAACAAATCTCGAGGTTTTTGGGGGTTTTAATTTTGAAAACTTTCCCAGAAACCTTTATTTTTCCTGGTGTCATTCGGCAAGAAACAACTTTTTATCTTCCCCTTCCTCTGTGTTTCTCCTGGTCCACCCGACCAATGAACTGATCACATGACATCACTGTTGCTCCATTGATCTATTGATTTGACCAAATATCAATAGGAGTTTTTTGTCGTTTTACTTTTTAAAGCTTTGTGGGGGGGTTCTTTTCAGATTTTTTTTCTACTTTTGCTTTATTGTCATTTTCAGTGTTTGTTCAAATGTTTCTCTCGCTCCACCTGGACTGGAACCCAGACCAACCTCCTCGAATTGTCTATATATCCTAATCATCAGAAACAATAAACCAAGCCACTGATATTTATCAGTTCAATCAAAACAGAGATAAGTTATAGATTCCATTCATGTATTCCCATTTTCACAAAAAGTGAACAAAACAAAATTTATACAAAATCGACTCTCAGTAACTTGTCTGGTGAGTAACCCTTGATTGTGGGATTTTAATGAAAATTACTTTAATTTTTTTCTCTCTTCAGACTGACTTTTTGTTGACATTCGAAACTAAATACTGGAGGTCCAGGTTGGAGTTGCTCTGCTTCCTGCCCCTTCCCCTGTCCCCTCCGTCTGTCTCTGCCGGGTCTCTGACATCCATCCGTCCGTCTCCCTCCTGTCTCTCTGTCCATCCAGGCTGGATTGATGTAACCTGGGATGCTGGCGGCTCTAACTCTTACCGTATGGGCGCTGAGGGGAAGTTTGACCTGAAGCTGGCTCCAGGGTACGACCCTGAGTCGGCTGCCACAGCGCCGTCACCCAAACCTGTCTCATCCACTGTTTCAGGCCCCGCCTCCTCCGCGGTGGGACCCTCCGCGACCCAGGCGGCCAGCGGCGGCACCACCACCACCTCGTCTTCCTCGCAGCAGCCGTCATGGAGCAGCCTGGTGAAAAATAACTGTCCTGACAAAGGCGGGGCCGCATCGCTGGGCGGGGCCGGCTCATCCAGCAGGAAGGGCAGCAGCAGCTCCGTCTGCAGTGTCGCCTCCTCCTCTGACATCAGCCTGAGCTCGTCGGCGGGGCTGCGGCTAGAGAGGCGGGCCGAGGGGCTGCTGCTTGATCAGGGCCAGGGGCCGGGTGGAGTCGCGGGGGGTGGGGCCGGTCCGGATGGCCAGCCACAGGACCCCATTGTTGTGCTGTCGTCCGCAATAGAGGGTGGCTCTGGCTCCGCGTCCAGCTCTGGTACCATCACCGCTGATGCACAGACTACTGGCGAAGATGCCAGGAACAGAGACTCGTCCGTGGCGACCGACCCAGCAACTGCCATCTCAATGGGACTGGTGAGCGTCAGCTCGCCAGATGTCAGCTCAGTGTCTGAGTCCTCCAGCAAAGATGCGCCATCCCAGAGGCCCCTCTGCTCAGCCGCTAACGCCCGGCTGTCGGTCAGCTCATTGCTTGCTGCTGGCGCCCCCATGAGCTCCAGTGCCAGCGTCCCCAACCTGTCGTCCCGTGAGGCCAGTCTCATGGAGTCCTTTGTGCGCCGGGCACCTAATATGTCCCGCACCAATGCCACCAACAACATGAACCTTAGCCGCAGCAGCAGTGACAACAACACCAACACATTGGGACGCAATGTCATGAGCACCGCGAGTGAGTACCACTGCAGTACTAAAGTCCCCATACTCCTACTCCTGCGCTGTTTATCCCAGAAACCGGCTGGACTGCAGATTCATGAGTGCATTGCTTTGCTGTAGTACTCCATAACTCTACTACTACTGCGCTGTATTAATACTGCACAGCAACACTAACACAACTTAATCCTACAGCAGACTGCTGTAGTACGACTACACTGAGTCATCTGAGATATATATATATCTTCTTCTTTTCCTTTCGGCTTTTCCCTTTTCAGGGGTCGCCACAGCAAATCAACCTCCTCCATCTAATCCTATTCTCTGTATCCTCCTCTCTCACACCAACCACCTTCATATCCTCTCTCACTACGTCCATAAATCCTTCTCTTCGGTCTTCCTCTAGACCTCCTGCCTGGCATCTCCCATTCCAGCATCCGTCTACCAATATAGTCCCTATCCCTCCTCTGTACATGGCCAAACCATCTCAGTCTGGCTTCTCTGACCTTCTCTCCAAAACATCTAACATGAGATGTCCCCCTGATGGACTCATTTCTGTTCCTATCCATCCTCGTCACTCCTAAAGAGAGCCTCAACATCTTCATTTCTGCTACCTCCAGCTCTGCCTCCTGTCTTTTGTTCATTGCCACTGTCTCCAAACCATACAGCATTGCTGGTCTCACCACTGTTTTATATGAGATAACAGATAACACTGATATATATATATATATATATATATATATATATATATATATATATATATAATGTGTGTTGATGTGAGGAATATGAAGCAAAAATATGTAGTTATCAACAAATTCAGCAGTTGGATCCTCAGCCATAGCCAAATGCTGAAAGATGTTGATTGAACGTCTCACATATGTTACAAATGGGATGACGAAATAGGAAACTGTTGTTTTTCTAAACAAAAACAAAACGGCATCGCCATCAGCTGTCAGGATCTGAATCATATGACGTCACAACCTCCATTGTACCACATACATGTGGCTGTATGTTGACACAAACTGACTGGACATCGGTCTAATTTCTATAACTAGAGTGTTTCAGAGTTTTGAGCAATAGCCTGCCCAGCCATTCTGCAGCCGCTTCCTGTCAGCTGAACACAGCCTAACAAGCATTGTTTGTTTGTTGCAGCCTCTCCTCTGATGGGGGCTCAGAGCTTCCCTAACCTCACCACCACTGGCACCACGTCCACCGTCACCATGTCCACCTCCATTGTCACCAGCAGCAGCAACGTCGCCACAGCAACCACTGGACTATCAGTGGGCCAGTTGCTAAGCAACACCCTGACAACTAGTTTGACATCTACGTCCAGTGAGAGTGACACGGGTCAGGAGGCAGAGTTCTCACTCTACGGTTGGTGGATGGAAACTCGCACAGACACAGTCAGATTCACACTCTGCCTGCTTCAGCTAACCTGCCTCCTAACTCTTACAACCAAATTTAGTGAAGCCTAAAAAGAAAAAATAAATCCAAATGAGAATCTCGATTGTTAATTCATTGTATTTATTGGTCATTAAGACCTTGTCTTTTAAACCATCGAATGGAGTCCTGGTCTTTTTTTTTCTTTTTTTTTTTTTTAGCAGCTGATTATTTTTACAGTCTTATTCTTCATCAGCTTTTCAGTCAAACCATGGGAAAAATAGGTTTCAGCTTTTCCTACCTGTTATTTCCTGATAGAAGTTCTCCCCTCTAAGTGAGTCAGTGTTTTCTCTCGGCTTCCTCACAACTTTCTTTAGACTTCCTGGACAGCTGCCGCGCTAACACCCTATTGGCCGAGCTGGATGATGAGGAGGACCTCCCCGAGCCAGATGATGACGATGATGAGAACGAGGATGACAATCAGGAGGACCAGGAGTACGAGGAGGTACTGGTAAGGACATGGCCCTTTACTTTAAGTGATAGACAGACAGGCAGGCAGGAACAGGAAGTGATATTGAATGCTGTGGCGGTGCCCTGCAGGAGGAAGAGGAGTACGAGACCAAAGGAGGTCGCAGGAGGACGTGGGATGATGACTTTGTCCTGAAGAGGCAGTTCTCAGCTCTGGTGCCTGCCTTCGACCCCAGACCTGGAAGAACTAATGTCCAGCAGACCACTGACCTGGAGATACCCACACCAGGTAACAAACATTCTGAGAAGCTTGTCATTCTAACTTCTAAAGGGTGGACCATCTTTGATGACCTCCCGTCAAGTTCTTGCCGTTGAACAAAACACACTTTCATAATCAAAAAGAAAGGGGTCCTAAAGGAAATCACTGAAAAAGTATTAAATAACTTTAAAATTGGATTAATAACCTGAAACTATTTTTTTCTTAAATATATGTATTTAGATTTTAGCTACCTTGGCAAAATAAGTTAAATGAAAAGTTGTGATTTCACCAGTAGGGGTCATCTTCACTCCTTGAAATTATGTTGACATTGAGCCACAGCAGAAAACATTACTGTGGTGTGACCAACATTTATCTTCACTTATCTCATTCAGGAACTCCGTTCTCTGAGGTTCAGGAGGAAGTGGAGTGTGCTCCTTCTCCACATCTCGCCCTCACCCTTAAGGTACACACACAAAC
This sequence comes from Fistularia tabacaria, assembly GCA_901007705.1. Lineage (NCBI taxonomy): Eukaryota > Metazoa > Chordata > Actinopteri > Syngnathiformes > Fistulariidae > Fistularia > Fistularia tabacaria. The sequence continues at coordinate 67,454 of CAAKHD010013767.1, read as the reverse complement.
ACTCTTCATCTTTTCACAATGTCTGCTATTTCAATACTCAAATTTTATTGTGATTATCATCTGAGACAAAAAAAAACTGAGCAGAGATCAGGTCATAGTTAAGGGGTGTGTGTGTGTGTGTGTGTGTGTGTGTGTGTGTGTGTGTGTGTGTGTAGGTTGCAGGTCTGGGGACGACACGAGAAGTTGAGCTTCCTCTGTCCAACTACAAGTCCACCATCTTCTTCTACGTTCAACGGCTCCTGCAGCTTTCCTGCAATGGGGCTGTGAAGACAGACAAGCTGCGACGCATCTGGGAGCCTACGTACACGTAAGACTGACACAAGACACTTACGACATGGACACGTACTCCTGAAGCTGGGCAAGGTAGGACACCAGAGGCAGAGGACACTGACTATTTATAAAATGGTTGTTCTGTCATCTTGTTCTACAGTATCATGTATCGAGAGCTGAAGGACTCTGACAAGGAGAAGGAAAGTGACAAGATGGTGAGTTTGCTTAAGGTCTCCTGTCTATGAATCCTGAAATGATTGGCTGTATCCTGCCTTGTCCCAGCCTGTCAATGTGAAAGACAGTGTAGTTCCCACTTTGCTTGTACCAGAGAACCACTGTGTCACTCACCCCAGGACTGCTTCCCCCTCAGGACTTCTGCGAACATGGCATTGGTGGTGGCCGATCTGGGGGGCTCAGCCCCAGCTCTCTTTCAGCCAATCAGAGCAGTGAGATCCTGGGCTGCAGCCGTGAGGTGGCGCAGGCCAAGGCAGGCTGCAGCCAGAATGCATGCGGGGTGGAAGATGTTCTGCAGCTACTGCGAATCCTCTACATCATTGGCGGAGACTCTGCCTCCAACACACGTACACTGCAAGAGGGTATGTGCACACACACAAACCCACACACATACACCTACAAAAGTCAGCAGTAAATGCCCTCGGTGGTGGGCAAACACACTCAGCTGCCTCTGTTTTCTCATATGTAGATGAGTTGCAATTCAATGCCTCTCCAGAGGAGTTTACCAGCAAGAAGATCACCACCAAGATCCTGCAGCAGATTGAGGTGTGTGTTTGTGTGTTGTGTGCATGAGGACGAAGGGTGTGTAACAGTTTCTGTTGTGTCCCAGGAGCCTCTTGCTCTGGCCAGCGCTGCTCTGCCCGACTGGTGTGAACAGCTTACCTCCAAGTGTCCTTTCCTCATCCCTTTTGAGACCAGACAACTTTATTTCACCTGCACCGCCTTCGGAGCCTCCAGGTGCATACTCGTGCATACTCTATCTTTATCCCCGTCTTTGCATCACTTTGAATTTTTCATCCATTTTAATTGTGAAGTGCTATCGTAATGACTAACCATTTGACCTCTGACTGCAGGGCAATCGTATGGCTTCAGAACCGTCGAGAGGCGACAATGGAGCGGTCCCGCCCATCCACCACGGTGCGGAGGGATGACCCCGGGGAGTTTAGGGTGGGACGCCTCAAACATGAGCGCGTCAAGGTCCCGCGAGGAGAAGCCATGATGGAATGGGCAGAGTCGGTCATGCAAGTGCACGCTGACAGGAAGTCTGTGCTGGAGGTGAGTGATTCCAAGATGGCTCTACTACTACATTTATTTTCCATGTTTTCAGTAGAACTTTTTTTGTTTTACTGTGTTTTTTTTTTTTTTTTTACATTTACTGCATGCCTTTTATCTTAAGGTTGCGAATACTGCAGAGATTTCTGAATTACCCTTGGGGTTGAAAAAGTATCTATCCGAAGCATGATATCAGCTCCAGACGATTTTTCAGTCACATGTTCGATCATATGACCTGTTCATGTCTGTTTGCCGTGATAATGATTTAGAATGTCCGAATGGGGGAAAAAAAAAAAAAAGTACATTTAACATAAATAATAATAATTTTAATTCAAGTCAGCACAGTTGAGCAGTAGCTAATGCTTCCACCTCATAGGAAGAAGGTCCCTGGTTCGAATCCATCAGGGATCTGCTTGCTTGTTCCCCCTCCAATGTCTGCCTGGGTTTTTTCTGGCTTCTCCGGTCTCTTCCAACTGTCCAATAACACCCAGTAGTGTCATCTGAGACTAAATTTCCTGGATGTGTGAGTGGTTGTATGTCTCTATATGTGGTCCTGTGATCAACTGGAGGCTGGTCCAGGGTGAACCCCACCTCTTGCCCACTGACAGCTGGGATGGGCTCCAGCACCTATGCAACCCTGTGTGCAGGAGAAGTGGTATACTGTAGATACTAAAAACATGAATACATTCAAGTCAAATGTTGAGAGGGTGTGACATCACTTCCTGTGTGTGCAGGTGGAGTTCCAGGGTGAGGAGGGGACAGGTCTGGGTCCCACCCTGGAGTTTTATGCCCTCGTGGCTGCAGAGTTCCAGAGGACGTCGCTTGGGATCTGGTTATGTGACGATGACTTTCCTGATGACGAGTCCAGACAGGTAACACACACACTCAGGCTGGGTAACAATCAATGTAATCAAGAAGTTGACAGGAAATTGAGTTAAAATATGGGATCAGTCAGAGGTTTGTACACAATCCAACAAAAGATCCCAAATATTTGGGAAGAGATGAGAACCTAAACCCAGCTGCAGAATCCTGGTTAACTTAAGCTTTTGACTTGCAGGTGGACCTCGGCGGTGGCCTGAAGCCACCTGGCTTCTATGTGCAACGTTCGTGCGGCCTGTTCCCGGCGCCCTTCCCCCAGGACAGCGAAGAACTTGACCGGATCAGCAAACTCTTCCACTTCCTTGGCGTCTTCCTTGCCAAGTGCATCCAGGATAACCGACTGGTGGACCTGCCTGTGTCCCGGCCTTTCTTTAAGCTGCTCTGCATGGGGGACATCAAGTCCAACATGAGCAAGCTGCTCTACCGCCAGGGGCGCGACCCCCAGCCCCCGTACCCTGCCTTGCTGCTGTCGGAGGCCTCAACCGAAGAGAGCCAGGAGACCTACTCCCAGGGCAGCTTTGATGAGGACTCCAAGTCCGAGTTCATCATGGACCCCCCCAAGCCTAAGCCCCCTGCCTGGTACCATGGCCTTCTCACCTGGGATGATTTCCAGCTGGTCAACCCCCACAGGTGGGGGCCTGGGCTGCAGGCCTTTTTTTCCACAAGTAAAAGATAAAAAACCTGAACAATCAAGAAAATTAGAACAGGAAAGAAAATATTTTTGTCAGCTCTGCTCTTTATGTTTAGTGTGTTTGTTTTAATCATGAGTCATTCAGTAGGGGAACAGTGAAAGATCAGGTGATGATAAACATTGCTGTTTCTGGTGGCAGGGCAAGTTTCCTGAAGGAGGTCAAGGATTTGGCGGTGAAGCGGCGCCAGATTGTGTCCAGTAAGAGTCTGTCAGAGGATGAGAAGAACACCAGACTGCAGGATCTGATGCTCAGGAACCCACTGGGCTCCGGACCTCCTCTCAGCATCGAGGACCTTGGGTTGGTGTCCATGCCCCCTTCTCCTCTTCTGTCCTTTTATCACTTCCTGTTTCTGTGTCTCTAACCTCCACACACTGTGTCCAGGTTAAACTTCCAGTTCTGTCCCTCCTCCAAGGTCCACGGGTTCTCAGCCGTGGACCTGAAGCCCAACGGAGACGATGAGGTACCTTCTGACCGCAGACACCTTTGTCCTGCAGGAGAGCTATCATTGTGACTGACTGTGTGTCCACGTGTGTGTTTATATAGATGGTTACCATGGAAAATGCTGAGGAGTATGTGGAGCTGATGTTTGATTTCTGCATGCATACTGGTATCCAGAAACAGATGGAGGCCTTCAGAGGTAACTCAAACACACACACAAAGATGATATACCTGTTACATCCTCTGAATTAAGTAATTTGACTCTCTGCCCCCTCTCCCACCCCACCAGAGGGTTTTAACAGGGTCTTTCCAATGGAGAAGATGAGCTCCTTTAGTCACAAGGAGGTTCAGATGATCCTCTGTGGGAACCAATCACCATCCTGGACAGCTGATGACATCCTCAACTATACAGAGCCCAAGCTAGGCTACACAAGAGACAGGTGCCTGCTCCTTCTGTGGTGCCTGTTATTCCTCCCCATTTTCTTCTGTGGTGGTAACCTCCCGTCCTCCCACAGCGCTGGCTTCCTGCGCTTTGTCAGGGTTTTGTGTGGCATGTCGTCAGACGAGAGGAAAGCCTTCCTTCAGTTCACCACTGGCTGCTCAACTCTGCCCCCTGGAGGCCTGGCAAACCTGCACCCCCGCCTCACCATCGTCAGGAAGGTATGCCTTGTTTGGCTACTTCAGATTTTATTGATCTTTCCACTGTATCAACCTTTTTACTTTTCTTTTAATTGTCAAAATTAATTTTTTTGATACCCAGTTGTTTTTTTTACTGAAGAGTTTCGATAATTTTCTGATATTCTAAAGTTTTTTTTCTTCGTCAGCTTCAAAGATTAGGAATTCAGTTTCTTCCATTCGATGGTCCTGATCCCTTGAATCTGATAAGCCACTCCTTATCCCCACCCCCCAGGTGGATGCCACTGACTCCAGCTACCCTTCAGTAAACACTTGTGTCCACTACCTAAAGTTGCCGGAATATTCCTCTGAAGACATCATGCGGGAGCGTCTGTTGGCCGCCACTATGGAGAAAGGCTTCCATCTCAACTGACCCTCTGCCGCCGCACCGAGCATGCTCCGTCTGTCCGCTCTCCGCGTAGTCGACAGGCTCTGTCTGCAGCCACCGCGCGACCATCGCCGAAGGAGGAAGAAACCAGATCCAAGACAAGCTGTGCTCCCTCCCTCCCTCACCTCCTCGTCTCCTCTTCATCACCCTCACCTGGTGTGCGTGCCTGTGTGCGTGCCTGTGTGTGTCTGTGTACGTGCGTGTGTGCGTGCGTGCTCCTCAGTTCTGAGCTCCTGGTTTGATTTGTAGCCTGTTTTCAGTTACTTCTTGGCAAACAATCGTGCTTCTTATTCTTTGTTTTTATTTTGTTTTATTGTTTTCTGTGTGTTTGCGTGTGTGTATGTTTGTGTCCGTGCGCACACTCAACCTGTGCACGTGTGTGAGAGACTTTCCAGGTAGTGTCTGGCGGCTGAGAGGTCAGAGGTCACCGTGTATTCTCCGATGAAGCTGTAGAGGCAGACACTGTTGTGGAGGCACATTGAAGAGAAAAGCTCTGCTCTCTTGTATTTTCTTTGTATATTATAAACATTTATTTAACTCAAGTTGCAGTTTGAGGTATACAGATATTTTCAAATGTGTAATGCTCTGAGAATAATCATTAAAATGTTTGCAAAGTATGAAGTGACAGCAGTATCCTGTGGTCTGTTGTGGAAGCTGTGGTGCCAGCGGGGGGCACTGGAGTTCTCCTGTTCTTGCTGATGTAATAGAGGGGCAATAAAATGTCCATTCTAATTGCTTTTAAAAAGAATTTTGGGAGGAAATGGTGTGAACATGAGACATAAAATGTACTGATGACATGGAAAATGTCAAAACCAAAAAATATAGAATTTAAATTATTTCAATTTCTGATTCATCCGAGACCAGTGGTTCTTAACCTGGGTTTGATTGAACCCCAGGGGTTTGGCGGAGGTCAGGACGCACACCCGACTCTATTTGTGATGACACGCCCCGCTTGGCTATCACTGGCTGCAGGTGATCACAATACGATGCTTGGCCTATCTGTCGCAGGGAATTTGGTGCGCTCAGTAGTCGAATTGTAACTGTCGTGATGGTACGTCGTGTGATATCTTTCTTAATAATTTAATCCCTTCATACTAACTGTCGAGCAAAAAAAGCAGTTGGACGAATGTGTACAACAAGGATTTACATGTATAACGGAACGTGATGGGAGTCAGCATCCTATCTGCTTGATTTGCAGTTGAGCAATTCTCGTCTAGCACCGGCCAAACTAAGGGAACACTTCCTTAAGCTTCATGGAGACTGGAAATACAAGTACACAACGCTCGCTGAATTCAAGGTGAAGGGAGACAGATTTGATGAAATGCTACCCTACCTGTTCTCGTTTTTGTACCCATCGACAAACCGATCCTCACAGCATCGACGAAGTTGCTTACCTGATCGCACAGCAGGGAAACCACACACCATCGGTGAAACACTCTTAAAACCACCTGTGTTGAAGATGACGAATATCATGCTGGGAAAAGCTGCTAAAGATAAGTAATCCTAAATTCCTCTTTTAAATGACACCATCAGCGACCAAAAAGGTTTTTTTATGAGGGAAATAAAACAACTAGTTAAAACTTAACAATAATCGAAAGATATATAGTCATTTTGCAAAATGCAATTGATTTTTCATTAATTTTTTCTGGTTCTGGTTTTTAGAGAAAATATTATTTTAACCCATAAACGAAAAATCTGCATTTTTGGAGCCAACTGTTTTCCCTATGTTTTGAATTTGAAAAAAAAATCACATTTTATTTTTCAGGTGGGGCTCAGTACCTCCAACAAGGTTAAGAACTACTGCTACTTGACTGAACCTTAAGATAATTTTCTGTGTCATGTAAAGAAAGTCTTAATTTGAATATACAATGTAATGTTTTGTTTATTGAGGTTTCAATTTCATTTTGTTTTTAAAAACGGGTTGTCTGACTTTATCTTTTTTTTTTTTTTGTCCCAAGTCCAGATATAGTTTTCACTGAAAGCAGGTCAACTTACCATCTCCTGTTACTTCTGTTGCTGCTGGTTTCAACGTGGGGAAGAATCTGCAACAAGCGAGAGAACAGTCCCTTGGAACTCGGCACACTAATCTTAAGGTCTATTTTTCATATGTCAAACACTCAGGATTTACCCCCGGTAAACAAACTCACGCACACATCACATTGTGCAGACAAGCTACACCTGTTTCATGGTAAGAAGGTTCTTGGTTCTAATCCAGTTTTCGACTAGGCTCTCCCCCTACCTGCCTCGGTTCCCTCTGTGTTCACTCCATGTTCTCCAGACTAGTTTTATCCATAGTACAGAAACAGTCAGCAGGTTAACTCAAGACTAAATTGTCTGTAGCTTTGAATAAGAGTATGAACAGTTGAATGATTGACAGCTGACTACTCCTGGTTGATGCCCGTTGCCCCTCATCCTCCAATGTTGTGAAAAGGATCTGTAGTGTCAAGGAGGAGGGATAGGCCTAAAAGCCTCAGATGTTTTGGAATAAGACTAAAATAAAAAAAAATATTGAATAGAACAATACTTTTCGTATCTTCTTTTATACATGTAGTATCCTAAAATCTCTTTCTTTAAATGTTAAATTTGGGGTGATGGGGCTCAGTTGGTAGAGTGGTCGTTTTGGAACCGGTTGAATTCCCGAGTTTGCTTTTGAAAGTGTTGTTGAGCAAGACACTGAACCACTATTGCTCCCCGGGCACTGCTCAGTGGCCCTTAGCTCATTCATGATGGGTCAATGCAGAGGATTAATACTTTCCACGAGGGATTAATCAAGCTCGAAAAGTTTATCCAAATACATACATACATACACCCACACACACACACACACACACATATATATATATATATATATATATATATATTCCTTTCGGCTTTTCCCTTTCAGGTCACTCCTAAAGAGAACCTCAACATCTTCATTTCTGCTCTGCCTCCTGTCTTTTGTTCAGTGCCACTGTCTCCAAAACCATACAGCATCGCTGGTCTCACCACTGTTTTGTAAACCTTTCCTTTCATTCTAGATGAAATTCTTCTATCACAAAGAACCCCTGAAACTTTTTTCCACCCATTCCAACCTGCTTGAACTCGTTTCTTAACCTCTTTTCCACACTCTCCATTGCTCTGGACTGTTGACCCTAAGTACCTGAAATCCTCCAACTTCTTGATCTCCACTCCCTGTAGCCTCACCGTTCCACCCGGGTTCCTCTCATTCACACACATATATTCTGTCTTGCTGCGACTAACCTTCATTCCTCTCCTTTCTAGAGCATACCTCCACCTCGCAAGATTTTCCTCAACCTGTTCCCTGCTCTCACCACAGATTACTATATCATCTGCAAACATCATGGTCCGTGGAGATTCCTGTCTAACCTCATCTGTCAGCCTGTCCATCACCACTGCAAATAAGAAGGGGCTCAGAGCTGATCCCTGATGAAGTCCCACCCACACCTTGAACTTCTCTAGTTCACTTACATTATCCTTCACCACTGTCTCACAACCAGCATACATGTCCTTGACCAATCAAACATACTTCATATCTCTCTCTCTCTCTCTCTCTCTCTCTCTCTCTCTCTCTCTCTCTCTCTCTCTCTCTCTCTCTCTCTCTCTATATATATATATATATATATAATGTATAACTGAGATTAATACAAAACTTGATGTTTCGTAGAGAACATTTTAAATCAAGAATTCAAACATCATTTTCTTGTATTTCAAAGCTTGAAAACTGTCATCAACCCCTGTCATTTAACGGGCTGTCAACCCCGTCATTATTTCGCTTGGAGTTGGGTATCTGAAGTCCTGCTCGAAGTGAGACGTCTTCCATTCCCTATGACACAGGTACGTCCCCGCGCTG
>CAAKHD010013767.1:26901-53546 GCA_901007705.1 Fistularia tabacaria | reverse complement strand
AGTTCAGACGTGTGCTCTTCCGATCTCACGCACACGCACACGCACACGCACACACACAAACACAAACACACTCAGTTACTTTGGCTGTGTGTGTGTCAACACCAAGACATATTGTAAGAACCTTAGACTGGCTGGTTGAGGGGAAAAGAGAAGTCAAGTAGAATACCTGTAGAACATTCCACTGGGGCCTGACACCTCCATCTGAAACCAAGCCCTGCCCACTTAGGATGAATGCTGTGCATGTGTGTGTATGTAATCTATTTTGTGTATCATGATGTGTGCGTTTCTGTCTGTTCAGTTCACTTCCAGAACTGCTGGAGAAGAAACGTCTGATTGACCTTCATACCAATGTGGCGACAGCCGTCCTTGATCACATCAAGGTGCGTGTGTGTTTGTCTGTGTATGTATGGATGCATATGTGTGTGTTAGGTAACACACAGTAGGTTATAAAAACCCTCAGTAGCAGAAATATTCCATCCTACAATGAAAGTGGCTGTTTATAATGTCTGTGACCAATTAAATGAAGTTGGGGGCTCAGAGAGTTGGTGTATGCGTGTGTATGTGTGTATGTGTGGGGGGGGCATTACCATAAGACAAAAAGAGAGTAGAAACAGACTCTTCAAGACAAAAAACTATTGAAAAACAAAACAACACAGTGCTTGTGTACTGAGACCACAGAAAAACGTGTGTTTTTGTGTGTGTGTGTGTGTGTGTGTGTGTGTTGTAATGTGAACTTCTCTCCTCAGAGTCGTAAACTGGACGTTTATTTTGAGTATGAAGAGAAACTGATGAGCAAGTCGACCTTGGACAAGTCACTGCTGGACATCATCAGTGACCCCGATGGTACAAACACCCACACATACACACACACACACACACAGAAACACACACAAGCTGAAGCCACTTCTGGTTAAGCTAGAAGTACAGGCAGAGACTGGATGCATAACTAGACAGAGATCAATGAAGAGGATTGACAATAGAAAAATTAGATCTGAGCTTGGTGTAAACAACAATTACCAGGTCACCTTGAGGTCTTACTCCAACAACTCTGAGTGCGATTTTTTTTTTTTTTTTTTCCCCTCCATCTATGTGTATGTGCATGTCAGCTGGGACTCCCGAGGACAAGATGAGGCTGTTTCTTATCTTCTACATCACGGCTCAGCAGGCACCCTCTGAGGTAAGACTTCACAACCCTCACCCTCCTCACCTGTCTGACCTTTGACATCTGGTAATCAGGTTTTTCTTCTGCTGCCGATCAATATCAGGTCATGTATTTACAATTTTTGATCACTTCTGATTGGTCATCAGGGATTTCCTTCCCTCCATAATGTTGGGAATAAAAGGCTCTATGTCAAGGTTATAACACAATAATAACAGGGTGAGAGGTCGGGGAGGGAAAGTGACTGGCTGCAGCCCCAGACCTGTCAGGTGTCACAGGAAGAATATGAAGAGCTAACAGGGACAGTGTTAGGGGCTGAAAACATGATCTTCATCTTCACCTCCAACAACCACATTCCTCACTCGCACATCGGTAAGATCCACACATTGTGGAGCCCAGGTACACACACACACACACACACACACACACACACACACACACACACACACACACACACACACACACACCATCACATACTGAGACACAGAAGCAAACACGTGCACTGCACCCCTCACTTAAAGGTACACATGTACTCACTCATACATAAGCTTGCAGTATTTAATATTTGACAATTTAATTTCCTTCAGTTCTAAACAAACTAACCTATTCTCCTTCAATAAAAGTAATTGATTATTTAGTAACGAAGTTTATAAACTATTTATATCCTGAGGAGACTGTTCCTCTGAGGGCAGAGCTGGTGTGTGTTTGCTGGTTCTGCTGTGGTGGTCCATCGGTGGCCATCAGTGGCATCGGGTCTGACTGTAAGGTTGATGAATGAGCCAGTCCGGACTCTTGTATTTCCCTGACAGAAATAGAAGAGGAGTAAGAATCGGCACAGGAAGCCGTTGGTCTGGGCGCCACAGCCTAACGGCAGCAGAGGGGGGTCGCCAGGAAGTTCATGTCTGAACCTGAAAAGTTCTGAGACATTCCCGTGTTTACTTCCAGGAACCAAACAAAGACTGGGAAATAAAAACAAAAGACAGCGGCACTGACACCACTGGGTTCAAAGGTCAGGGTGGCTTCTTGATGTGTTTACACTTCCCAATGAGAGATTCGATCCAGGGGTTTTCCAACCGGTGGGGACAATCTCTCTGGAACGCCAGGAGGGAATTTCCTCCAGTTTGTCAGAAAGTTGGAATGGAGAAAGAAGTGAGGAGACAAACAACAACAAGACAGAGCCTGCAGAACCTTCTGGTTCTAACCAAACAGCCTGACAACCAAACAAACAAATGATGTTCCAGGACTTTCTCTGAGCAGAACCTTCCTCTCCTGCTGGCTGGTTTGTTCCATTCTCACATCATCGGGGATCAAACAGCACGGAATCTGAAACTTACCGAGATATCGGTTGGAAAGTTCTGTCCGGAGCAGGTCACCGTACTGGCGACCAGATTGATGGTCAGGCAGAAGAGGTCAATGGTCTGTTAAAATAACATTTAACGTTATTTACAACGAAGCCGCAACAAAGAGTTCAGGACGGTTCTTCCACCTGAGTCAAATGTCAAAGGTTATATCATTTGTCTAATGAAGAAAATAGTCTCAACCAGAAGGTCTGACTTCACTCTGAAAACAAAGGAAAATAAAATATTTCTCAAAAATAAAAGATACTCTCCTGCTGTCCTTGGTGTAAGTTAAACAGCCCAAGTCACAGCCCTCATAGTAAAATAACAAATAAATGAATTCATCCGAGGGGCGGGGTTTAGCCTGGACGGGTCAGTTCTCAATCATCCAACCATGCGTCCTTTCATTCCCACCTGCGGACAATTTAGAGAATTCACTGAACCTACTGACTCCTTTTGGACTGTTGGAAGAAGACAGAGAACAAACAGGGAACTTGGACAGTTGTTGCTATGCTAACAGTCATAACCACAGACAAGAGCGGGTCATCGTGCATTAACGGAAACCAGTATTATCATCATTGTCTTCACAAAGTTTCAAATGAAAATAGAACATGCTAGAACAAATCCACATTGTAAATAGTCGGTGGAGATGATGGAGGTCAGAACAAAAATCAGTGTTATGCCCCTACAAAATGTTTGTTTTTAGAAAATGCAGTTCTATGTGATATTTATTTGTTACCATAGCAATATGGAAGCAGTGAATGCTGGGAGACAGGAGGTAAATTTAACTTATGACCATCAGTTACAGTACTGTGAGAACAGTAACGGTCAGCAGTCCTGCATTTGGTAGATTCTCTCTCCCTCTTTGCTAAGACTATGTCTTTTCACAAGATTCCCAGTAAGATTCCCAGTAAACTTCATGGAAACTAATCATCTTTATCCTGGAGTTTTTTGGGAGTGTTTAAACTGAAATGGAAACATAGCCCATGACAGTGAAAAGACGGCAATACAGCTAATGGTAGGTAAGGATTGCTGTTCTGCAGAGCTACTCAATATCAAAGATAAGCAGCTAACACTACAGCTTCGGATAGGTTCACGCAAGCTTTCTTCTTCTGGCATTGAAACCAGGCTGAGTTTCAGTAATGTCACAGCGTAGCAACAGTAAGAGAGAAAAGGGAGATAACCACTCCGTGTCTGCATGCTCAACGAGCAGTTGCTCATCTGGTGTATCATCCAGCTCTAGGATTAGCATGGCCATTGCCATGGCAAAGGCAAAAGCTGAAGCGGCGCAGGCTAGAGCATCACATTCAAAAAAGGAAATTGAACTTAAAGTGGAGCAGGCATGTATTGAAGTGGCGCAAGCATGTATTCAAGCCAACCTTGATGCAATACATGAGGAAAAACAAAAAGAAGCTGCCATAGCAGAGGCAAATGCTCTCATGGCCGGGTAACAAGATGTGGCCTCTGAAGTACGCAGTGAGGCTAAAGACCAGCGCACCGCTACCTATGTGTACATTCAGGTTAGCCTACACAGCTATGGTGCACCTGCTATAATGGAGAGCGACAACGCTCTACCAGCACCTCATCTTTCACATCGTCAATCAAACAAAGTTAACCCTTCATCATCCCAACCACTCACTGAAAGCCAGACCCAAGCTGCTGCTTCTGTTACCATTATGCCTCACCACTCTCCTCAGGCTCCTCAGTCAAGTGGAGCACTGCTACAACAGAACTTCAAACAACATTACCCATCTCCTGCGCACCCACCCGTTTGTAGGACACCTTATGGAGTTAGCCACGACCGTTCTACAACCGATCGAGACCTCATCAGATATCTTGCCCGCAACCACCTCGTGACCTCGTGTCTCACCACATAAGATGACCAGCCAATGAACTTTTGGGCCTGGAAAACATCATTCCAAAATGCCATCGCTGATCTAAACCTGTCTGCTACAGAAGGAATAGACCTCCTAACCAAGTATCTGGGGAAAGAATCAGCTGAACAGGTAAGAAGAGTAAAAACTTAAAGGAAGCCGCTTGCTGGACTGTATAAGACATGGGGGCGCCTCGGCGAAAGGTAGGGCACACCAGAGGTCGTCGAACAGACTTTGTTCAACAAACTGGAAAACTTCCAAAGATCACAACAAAGGAGCCGCAGAGACTCCGGGATCTAGCCGACCTGTGTCAGAGCTTCAAGCTGCCAAGGAAGATGGCTACCTCGCAGGCTTATCATACTTAGGCTTGATTACTCTGGAGGTATCTATCATTGAGAAACTTCCATATAACATGCAAGAAAAGTGGCTATATCATGGGACAAGATACAAACACGAACATTTTGTCAGCTTCCCACCTTTCTCTGTGTTGGTAAACTTCATCAACACAGAGGCAAAGGCTCGCACAGACTCAGGCTTTAACGTCTTCATGCAAGCTCTGCCAGAGAGAAAGGGCAAATGGGAGAGGCCCACAAAGACATCTGTATATGCACACAAGATACAAGTCTCAGGTACGGGCAAGTTTGAGCCTAAAGAAAGCACAGAACACATTCACCCAAATAAACTTTGCCCCTTGCACAAAAAGCCCCACCCTCTGAGGAGATGCAGAGGCTTCCATTAAAAGTGCAAAAGGGATTGGAAACAGCTCTTGAAAGAAAACTACATCTGCTTTTGCTGTTGCTCCTCCACAGAACATTTTGAAAAGAACTGCACTGCTGAGATAAAATGTACAGAGTGTGAGAGCCCTGCCCATGTGACAGCACTTCACCCTAACTCACCTACCTTGAAATCGAAGTCGTCCCCACCTGCCTCTTAGGACAGCGGGGAGGAGGACAAAGCAGACAACCAGGCGGTCAAGTCGACATGCATATAAGTGTATGGGAAACGTCTGAGCTCCAGAGCATGTGCTAAGATCTGCCTCGTCAGCGTGTTCCCAAACGGACACAGAGAGGAGTCTAAGAGGATGCACGCCATACTGCACGAGCAGAGTAATCGATCCCCTGCACGGTCAGAGTTCTTCGATGTCTTTAAAATCTCTGGTTCCTCCCACTCATACATGCTCAAGACCTGTGCGGGATGTACAGAGACAGCGGGGAGGAGAGCCACTGGTTACACTGTAGAGCCAGTAGACAAGAAAGTGAGCATTCCCCTGCCAACACTCCTGGAGTGCAACCAAATTCCCAATGTCCTTGCTGAGATTCCTCCCTCGGATGCAGCCTGCCATCATCATCACCTGAAATTCATTGCTGACAAAATACCACCAACCGCGAACGCCAAGATACTTCTCCTTCTGGGCAGAAATTTCTTAGGGGTGCACAAGGTTCAGGAGCAGAGCAAGCCCAGAAGATGCACCATTTGCGCTCACAGACCACTGGAGGTGAGGAGTTACAAGGCAGCCATCTTAGAGAATGGTCATGTAAGCCATCTTCAGCCATACGACAATCAGATCAGAGTGAAAGAGGTGTTGAGTCAAACACCTAAACATAATCATCATCAAGCATCAATCCCCATACATGGTGCAATGACATCCATAGGAGACAATTTGGGACAAACTTTCTTTGCTCGTACACCTGGCGACCACAGACAGGCTCCATCGATGGAAGATCTGGAGTTTCTCCAGATAATGGAAACAGAGTTCCATCCACCAAGACAACTCCAAAAGTTGGGTCGCACCTTTACCTTTTTGGTCACCGAGACGGCGACTGCCCAACAACAGGAAACAGGCTCTCTATCGTCTTGTCTCACTCCGGCGTTCATTGAAAAAATGACCGCAGATGAGAGCCCACTTCCTAGAGTTTATGGACAAAATGTTCAAGAGAACACATGCAGAAGTTGCCCCACGAATGCAACCCGAACAGGAATGCTGGTACCTGCCGCTGTTTGGTGTGTATCATCCCAGAAAGCCAGACAAGATCCGTGTGGTCTTCGACAGAAGTTCGTCATATAGAGGAGTGTCGCTCAACGATGTTTTGGTCACTGGGCCCGACCTTAATAACGGCCTACTCGGTGTTCCCATGAGGTAAGGAAGGAACAAGTGCCGATCACCGTCGACATCAAGCACATGTTCCACTGTTTTGTTGTGAAAGAGGATCACTGGGACTTTCTGCGCTTCCTGTGGTATAGGAACAACGACCTGACCTCTGACATTGTGGACTACAGGATGCGATTTCACCTCTTTGGGAACAGTCCCTCGCCGGCTGTGGCTGTGTATGGTCTGCGACAGGCAGCTAAGGAAGCAGAGGCCTTTAAAGTCCTTCAGCACTGAGGAGGAAGCCATCAGCGTCCTCAGGCAAGTGCAGCAGATGCTTGCAGCTTCCAACCTCAGGCTACACAAAATTGCGTCAAACAGACCTACAGTGATCGAGGCATTCCCATCAGAAGGCACAGACACCTTCATGTTTCAGATCGAAGATGACCAGAAGCCGTTCACCCGCAGATGGGTACTCTCAACTGTTAATTGTCTTTACGACCCCCGAGGGTTCCTCGCACCCATTTTGGTTCATGGAAGGCTGATACTCAGGGATCTCACCACACAAGCAGAGGATTTAGACTCTCCTCTCCCCAAAGACATGGAGATTGAGTGGACCAGATGTCAACAGTCACTCAAAGACCTAGAGGGGCTCCAAATACCACGTTCTTATACATCCCTCTCCACCACAGATGCACTAAGAAGAGAACTTTGTGTCTTTGCAGATGCATCAGTCAAAGCGATTGCAGCCGTGGCTAACATTTAGGTGACAAGCCACCAAGAACAGACTGAGGTTGGGTTTGTCTTCGGGAAGGCTAGGTTGGCCCCCCAACCTGGCCTAACTATCCCAAAACTTGATCTCTGTGCATCTGTGCTAGCTGTTGAGATCGCTGAGATGATTGTCACAGAGATGGACACAACATACAACAACATCACCTACTACACGGACAGCAAGATTGTCTTGGGATATATCCACAGCCAGTCAAGGAGTTTTTATGTTTATGTACATAATAGGTTTCCAGAGAATCTGCCAGTCATCTTTTCCCAGCCAGTGGAAGTTTGTCCCATCATACCACAATCAAGCTGACATTGGGTCAAGGACCGTGGCATCAGCTCTCCTTGGCAGCACAGCATGGCTCAAAGGACCAGCTTTTCTTTGTGATGCATCTTTGCACCCATCCGAGCTTCAGGAGACTTAAGATCTTATTGATCCCAGCATTGATTCTGAAGTTCGTCCCCAGGTGACGACAAGCTTCACACATTTTATCAGAGATGTTATCTCCAAGTTCAGCACTCTTGTAAAAGCAATGGCACACCTTATCCTCATAGCTTGCTCCTTCACCCACTCCATCCAGAGGGAATGTCAGGGATGGCATATTTGTTGTCCTACAGAGGAATAGCTACTAAGAGCCAAAGTGTGCATTGTAAAGAGTGTCCAGAATGAGTGCTATGTAAAAGAGCTCAAGTCCATTGACTCAGGATCCAACATCCTATCGTTCAGCAGCCTGTGGAAATTGCACCCCACCATAGACCAAGACCGACTTCTTAGAGTAGGAGGCCGGATTGGACTGTCAAATTTAAACACAAACGAGACTCATCCTATCATCGTTCCTGGCCAACATCATCTCGTGACTCTGCTTGTGTCTCACTATCACGAAGCAGTGAAACATCAAGGAAGACATTTGACCGAAGGCGCCATTCGAGCTGCAGGGTTCTGGCTGGTGGGAGCCAAACGCTGTATCAGCTGTCTGCTTCACAGATGTATCACTTGTAGAAGACTGAGGGGAAAGACTGAACATCAGCAAATGGCAGCATTGCCAGTAGAATGGCTACAAGTAGCACCTCCCTTTACCTATGTAGGTGTCGATGCCTTTGGATCATGGGACGTCGTCGCACAAGAGGAGGAGTCTCTAACGCCAAGCGATGGGCTGGGATGTTCTCATGCATGTGTTCAAGGGCAGTTCATATCGAGGTGATTGAAGCAATGAGTGCTCGCAGCTTTATCAATGCCTTGAGAAGGTTCTTTGCTGTCAGGGGTCCCGCAAAGCAGATACGCTCCGACTGCGGGATTAATTTCATCAGCGCCTCTCGCGAGCTGGGGATGGACAAGACTAATCCGGGCTTCAATAGTGTAGAGAAGTACCTGAGCACACAGAGCTGCACCTGGGTGTTTAACCCGCCCCACGCATCTTATATGGGAGGCGCGTTGGAGCGTATGATTGGCATGGCCCGCCGTATTTTGGTTTGCATGCTGCTTGAGCAGAGGAAGTCTCGCCTGACACAAGGTTCTTATCACACTCATGGCCGAGGTAGCTGCAATCATGAATGCTAGACCGCTCACTCCAGTGTCATGTGATCCAGAATAACCTTTCATCCTCACCCCAGCAATGCTCCTGACACTCAAGACAGGCTCTGTGTCTCCTCCTCCTTCAGGTAGCTATGATGAAGCAGATCTCTTTAGAGAAGAGTGGAAGCAGGTTCAAGGCATGGCAGACATGTTTTGGAGCAGGTGGAGACGCATATACCTCAAAACACTGTAGCTTTGGCCGAAGTGGCAAAGAAAATGGCCGAGCCTCAAAGAAGAGGATCTAGTTCTTCTGAAAGACAGTCAAGCAAAGATAAATGAGTAGCCTATGGGCATCATCACAAAAACCTTTCCAGGAGAGGATGGATTGGTCTGGAAAGTCGAAGTGGAAGTCGCCAAGGATAAAACCAAAAAGACTTTCTCTCGCCCCATCACAGAAGTAGTTCTGCTTCTTTCTCCAAAGACTGATTCTGTTCATTAATGTGGGCTCTTTAAAGACCCAAAGTGGAGAGTGTTATGCCCCCACAAAAAGTTTGCTTTTAGAAAATGCAGTTCTATGTGATATTTGTTACCATAGCAACATGGAAACAGTGACTGCTGGGAGACAGGAGGTAAATTCAACTAACCATCAGTTACAGTAGTGTGAGTACAGTCACGGTCAGCATCCCTGCAGTTGGTAGACTATTCTCTTGCCCTCTTTGCTAAGGCAATGTCTTTTCACAAGATTCCCAGCAAGATTCCCAGTAAACTTCATGGAAACTAATCATCTTTATCCTGGAGTTTTTTGGGAGTATTTAAACTGAAATGGAAACATAGCCCATGACAATCAGCATTGTGATGCTTCTTGCCGTTGAATCAGAAGCTCCGGAGGTTCCTCCTGAAGATACTTAGGAAGCAGAAGTTCCTTGATGCTCCCCAAAGAACAAGGAAAGGAAGGGGTTCTGGGGTTTCACCAAAATTCAGTGCAGGTTTCTGCCGATGACTTCCGACCCCTCCAATGTTCCGTCATGGAGCTGTGGTCCGTCTGCGACCCGGATGATTCTGGCAAACCTTTGTCAAACACAACAATACAGAGTTTCATCCATCACCTCCAGGACCGCCAGGGAAAACTCAGCCGGGCCAAACAGGAAGAGCCAGAATTAACCGCCAAATGTTGGGCTTGGCGGCTAAATAAATGGGTGGCGTGTGGACGACCCCGGACCAGAAACCACAGGAAGTCCCCTTGCCTTGGCGCCAACACAGACACAAAGGAGGGTTTGAGGCTCTTGGATGACAAACAGAACCAGATACAGCTGCAACCTTCACAGCAGAACCTGCCCTGGTTCTCCAGTTTCAGCTCCTCAAATATGTTTTGGATCGTCAGTTCTGATGACAGGAACTCCGTCACTAAGGCTTCTGGACAAATCGTACCCCTGACACACACACACACATGCACATATTTATTACCTTTTTAATTTATTCTAATATTTATGTTCTTAATAACATTTGTATTTTATTCCCGTCTGAGTCTGAACTGAGCGTCATTGATTCTCCTTCTCACCAACCTGGTTCCAACGTTCTCCGGAGAAGGCACCTTCAATTCACGAAATGTATAAATTTTTGAGAAGAAAGAAAAAGCAGCTCAGATTGTTGTCTAGGTGGTGAAATATTGTAGGCGCCTGGATCCTGCTTGCCTGTATGTCCCTCAGACTGCATTAGTACGCTAAACTAATACTGTTGCTAAGATAATCCCTCTTGGCACTGCTCATTCTGTAGCTGTGATATGAATCATTGATCTCCCTGAACGTTCACCTGGAAAAATAATGCCTAAATAAAAAACACCTGCTGACTACTCAGTTACTGACACCCAATGTTTCCATGGCAAGCATTTCTGGAGCCCTTTACAACTTGAGTGGCATGAAACTTAATGTTTATTTATAGATTTTGTCAATTTTAATCAGGAAAAAAAACACTCGTCTGTTCCAATAGTCTTTGATGAAATTCAAACCAATCAGTGTCCTAGTTTGACTGACAGATTAACCCTTTGTTTTGAAGGAACCCATTTCCATCTTCGGTGCCTCGGTTCTTGCCCAGGTTTCAGTCAGAGACAAGCATCGCCATTCGATTTGTTTCTTCACCCTCCTTTGTTTTTCCTCCTCTCCCGTTTCCTAATTTTCCCATGCACTCCTCTGTCTTGTAAAGAAATTGGAAGGAATTTCAGCCCAGAAGCTACAGCGATGTGTTCAGATGTTGGCCTTGTGGCACAGGGCCTTAGAACCTTAGCACCTCACCGTAGAGAGTTATTTAATTGACTTGCAGCAGACAGACGGTCTCTATCACCGTCCATCACCCTCAACCTTCCGTCTTAAAGTGTCTGGACCTCCAGACCTTCACCATGTCTGAAACCGACCATGCCGGGTGCAGAGAATACAATGCAACAAGTTTTGTTTCTTTGACACCGGCCATCAGTTTGATGTCTCCTACTAGAGAACCCCTTTAATCTGGAAGATTCATCACCGGTTCCACTCATCCGACTGGGAACATATCATACCTGGTGGCCACTGATTCGTCCAAATATGAGAACAATTTGCTTGCTCTTTGGCCGCCCATCTGCATCCACTGCTGGTTTGTTTTGGCGTTCCAAGCTCCCCATCCGATGCTCAGAAACAGTAAATGATTTCTTGAACGTAACATTGAACAACTTGGATTTTAAGTACAAGAGCAGCCATCTGAAGTCAGACCCCGAGTGGACAGTCATGTGACCCTCGGACCAATCGCAGTGTGGCTTGAGTTTGACGGATAGTCTGTTCCAGGACGTTTGTCAGAAGAGGAGCTTCCTTATTGAAGCTTCCCTCCTCATCGCCCTGATGCCAAAACCTTCAACAGCCCTGGATCTTATTAGCTGCTTTGTCTTCATCCTAGGCGCTTGACTTCCCACCATTGCTTTTCCAGGAACCTGATGGTCACTTGACATCAATTCTTTTTAATTGGATTTTTTTTCCACATTGATGTCTCGTATTAACACTTTGGAGGTGGAACCTGGAACCTGGAACCTGGACTGACAATGTTCTGCTTAGACATCTGGCGGTGATGGTTCCATCTCCTGACCAGGTTATTCTTCCTGATTGGTCATTGGACATACACTGGGACAACTGGATGGCATCTTCTTTCTTGTCCAGGAATTATTACCCCATCACGGAGGTGAGAAGGGGGCGTCTCCCTGCCTAGAGTTCTTGTTTAAGAAGAACTCAGTTACAGAACTTCTCTGTTCCTCAAACCACTCAAATGACTGATCTTTGGATGAGTCAATGGGCATCACTTCCTGTTCTAGATCACACGACAAGAACAGAAACCATCATCATGAAGCAGAAAATTGATGCGAACGTCCCTGGTGGAACAATGGAGGCAAAAAAATAATCTGCTTTGTTTGTTTGCTCTACGAACACTTGTAGAAAAGACCAGTTCTGTTGAAGTCTTGATCCAGTAAACTTCCACATTCCTTCTCAATTTTGCTTCCTTTATTGTTTCTGGGTTTCAGGTAATTATAAGGTGTTGAACTGAAATGTCTGTCGCATCTCTTCAGAAGAAACGTTGATTGCTTGTTGTTCCATTTTAATTATCATCAACCGACAAAGGTGTCTGTGGTTCCACCTCGAAGCCCTGAGATGGTCCGCTCGTTGTCTTGTCCAAAGGTAACACTCCACAGGCCCACGTTGGCCTTCAGAGAGTCATGCTGCTGGCTTGATGACTAAGTTCATGCTATGATTTCCATTTGCTGCAGTCGGAGATTGAAGCATCTGTTTTTCTGAAAGTCTGAGTTGTGCTCACGGATCAGAGGGTTGGGTTTCCCGCCGTGATGAAGATCACAGCCTTGCTAAAGCAGCCCTGACTTGATCCAGCGCCCACCTGTAAATCAAGGGGCCGCTGTCCTCGGGTTGCTTCTGTCTTCACGCAGGGAGACAAACTGCTGCATGGGAACAGGCTTTGGTTCCCCACCTTAAGCCCCGAAGAACCGTTGCAAGGTTCCTCCTGGAAGAATCTTGGAATATTTAGAAGTTTTCCGACCAGTTTTCTCTCAACATGAACCTTTTTTTTTCAGAATCACTGGAAAAAATAATAGGCTGGAAGTTTCCTGAGGAGGTAAATGGAAATAAGCATATCAACTGGTAAATCCTGGTAAAGACCAGCAAAAGGACTTCCTTTATAATTACAAACATGTAGTTCAGCAAAATTCCTGAAAGGAAACCATTCAGCTTAAAACCCTCAAGAAGTGTATGTAAAATTCAAAGGTCCTTGGTCAATGGCTGACCTTGAAATTGTCTGTCAAATGGAACTATTTTCTGCGTGTCGTCTGAACATTGTCCTTGTGTTTGCAGTCGGACCTGGAGCAGTACAGGAGCGCCCTGAGGGATGCCGGCTGTGACCTTTCACCCCTCAACTACATCAAGCAGTGGAAGTGAGTGGGATAGAGACCCCTAACCCCCCCTTTACTACTTTTGGTAAACTGTTCGTGTGTTTGATGTTGAATCACACAGGGCCTTCACCAAGATGGCCGCTGCACCTGCCAACTACGGCAACAGTGGTGTCAAACCTATGGGGTGAGTTCTCTTGTGCGTGTGTGTGTCGATGACTGAAGCTAGGTTGAAATATGGCAGTGAACAATTATACCCTATGGAACTGATGTTTGGATCTCTTCACCTGTGGAACGTTTCTGAGAGCAAAGTCCAAGAGAAACTTTCACAAATGAGACCATGAAAAAAGATCTAAATGTTTCTTTTGTCAGACCCCAGCCTGACCAAGTCTTCCTCTACTCCCTCCTCCCCCAACCACAGGCTGTTCTCCAGAGTGATGAATACAGGTTCCCAGTTTGTGATGGAGGGCGTAAAGAACCTGGTTCTCAAACAGCATGTGAGTCCAGCTGGCCTCAGTTATCTTTAGCTATTGGGGTTAGAGGTGTAGCTCTGCTTACATTATAAACACACGCACGCACCACACACACACACACACACACACACACACACACACACACACACACACAGATCATTATTGTACTAATCCTGGAGAGTAACAGTGTTGAAGGGTGATAATGATCAAGAATGACAGTGAAGAGTGTTAGCGATGAAGAGTGGTGATGGTGAAAAGTAATGATAGAGAGGGATAATGATGGGAATAATAGTTATGGAGAATAATGTTGAGGAAGAAAGACTGTAGAGTAAAAGTGATGAAGAGTGATTACAATGAGTGCTGACTGCATGCTTGTGTTCAGGGGTAAAACTGATGGATTGAATAGCTGTTGTTAAGCTATCAGTTTATCAGTAAACCTCTATATTGATCGTATTTAGTTCCATGAATTATTGATCCTTCGAGGCAGGGACTAGCAAGGTGTTGAATAGGCATTATTTAAAACGTGACTTCATAGTTGTGAACGTGAGGTTAGAATCCAACGTTGTTTAGAGAATGCTAATATTTGGTTTGTTATGACATTAAACCCCCCACTATCAACTTGTGTGTGTGTCTCCTTCCAGAACCTTCCAGTGACTCGAATCCTGGACAACTTGATGGAGATGAAGTCTCATCCAGTGAGTCTGCAGAGGCTCAGGAAGTAGACAGTGACCTTGTTTGTGTGTGTGTGTGGGTGTGGGTGTGGGTTCACCTCCTGGTGTCTCATGAATAGAATGTTTATCATCTTATTAAATCTAGTGAAATAAATTAGAAAATAATTTAACAAAGAAACTGAAAGTTAAAAGAGCAGACTAAATAAGAATAATTTATTATAGATAATATTAGAAATAAATGGGTGGAGAAAAGGACCCTGGTTGGATTCCCACAGCGGGCCTTTCTGTGTGGAGTTTGCATGTTCTACCTGTATCCGTGCAGGTTTCTTTCAGGTCCTCTGGTTTCTTGCTGGGACAGGCTCCAGCATCCCCGCAACCCTAAATTTAGGATAAGAGATAAATAACGAATAAATGAATGAATGTGTGGGGAATAAGGTTATTTTAAAGGTTGAAGGTTGTGATGTTTTTATGACGTTTCTCTCGCTAGGAAACAGATGACTATCGGTACTTCGATCCCAAGATGCTGCGAGGCAGTGAGAGGTAGGACCACGCCCTCACCTCTGACCGCTGTTGACATCAATGTTAGGTCACCAGGGTCATAATGTTATGTCACCGTCAGAGAAGCTCTAAGGCACCTTATCTTCTCCTCTTCCTCAGCTCCATTCCCAGGAACAAGAACCCATTCCAGGAGGTGAGAAGAAAAAAGCTACGATTATTTGTTCCACCTTAAAATCAGTTCCACCTTAAGAGAAGTTGCGTGACGTCGCAACTTCATTAGCTTATCGGTCTTTTTTCAGGCGATTGTGTTTGTGGTTGGAGGGGGAAACTACATCGAGTACCAGAACTTGCTGGACTACGCCAAGGTACCCCCACTACTACTGCCAGTACTTTAAGTGTTTTAAGTAGTAGTTAGTGCTGAAGGAGTTGCATCCACTCAAACTCAACAGGTGTGTGTGTGTGTGTGTGTGTGTGTGTGTGTGTGTGTGTGTGTGTGTGTGTGTGTGTGTGTGTGCGTGTGCGTGTGTGTGTGCATGTGTGTGTTAAGTCCAAACAAGGGAAAAAAGTTGTTTATGGTTGCAGTGAACTCTTCAACGCTGCTCAATTCATCAAACAGGTAAGGATACACACACACACACACACACACACACACACACACACACACATCACTGTTGTGCATGGCTCTCTAATGTGTATGAGTGCGTATTTGTAGCTTGCCCAACTTGGACAGAAGTGACGGCCCCATCATGAAAGCCGCCCGTAGTGAATGAAGACGCCGCCATCATGTGACCTTTGTTTTCTATCAACGTCTCACTGTTTCTGCACCAATAAACTGTAAACTCTAACATGTGTCTCAGGCCTGTCAATCACACCCAGACACACCACATCCCCTCACTGGTACCTGTCAATTACATGCACATTCCCGGCTGTTGATCAAATGTAGAGCCGCTCCTCATGATTTCAGAACAAAATAAAATTGTGTTTTCTAAAAATTCTCTTCAGAAAATTATTAGTTTTTAAAAAATGAGAAGTAACTTTGAGAGGAGCCCATACAGGCACACACGTACCTTCCAGCAGGTTGGAGTCTGTGCCTCATTTAACTCTCAACTGTTTTTCCTTCAGGCTGGAAAGTCTTTTTTGAGCCGAACACCAGCGTGGTATTTCACACAAACACACACACACACACACACATCATCCATCATGCTCGTGGCAGCCTGGCACCGCATGGGACCGCTGTGCCGCTGCCATGTTCCTGCTGCCGCGCCGTTGCTGCAAAAACAAGGAGATCAATGAGAGGATTAAGTCATCGAGGCATTTTAATCTGCACAGTTTTTGGTAACCAGGCTGGGAAATGAACGTCTGGCCGAAACACGAAATCACCCGTGGCTCCTTGTAGATTACAACACCCCCCTTATTGTCATAAGGACCTGTCAGAATTTTTGCTCTTCACTTGTACGTGCACATCTTTGAGGGGAACCTTCTGGAAGTTTCATTAATCCTTTCAGTTCCACCTTGATGATTTTACAGCTGTAATCGGGTCATAGGACCACAAAATGATGTCACGCTGATGTCACCACTGTCAAGGGGGTCGAGGGTCTCTCCAGCACCGCAGTGGAGGTTGTTCACATTTTCCGAAACATTCATTTTGTGAATTGGAAAAGTACTTTGCCTAAAAACGGTTTAAATATCCAAATCCTTGTTTTCGGAATCCTGACCTTCAGGTTTATCATCAAGAACGTCATGAAAATCTGGCGGTTCCCTCTCACCAACTGAAAGTGAACAAACATCTCACAGAACCATGAGAACACACAGAAACACAATCACAACCTGAAGGTGATAGTCGAATAGGCCTGTTTACAAACGGTCGACCTGCTGTAACCGGTTCCAGCCAGCCATCAGCCATTTTCTCTGATTGTCTGGGTCTGCCGGGCTTCCCGCTGTTCCACTCATTCTCTTCCAGAGAATCTATCTGGAAGGTGGGAAGACAAATGTCTCCCCCCTGATTGCATCTTCTGTAATCTGGAAACAAAACTAGGAAAATCTTGAACGGTCATCATTCACCGTTCTGTAACCACTTTTTTTGTTCTCCAGAACCGCCATTGAGATTTATTCACAGGTGGGTTTGTGGTGGGATCTCAGATTGTCCTCAAATCTGCGGGGGGAGCCGGCTTAAGACGCTGTGAGCGGGCCTATAAATCCACTCGGGCCGCTGGGACGTGACGCCTGGCGACGGAGGCGAAGGGGAACCTGGAGGCCTCATTCTTCTGAGGGAAATGGACCAAGGTCTGACAACATTGCAAAACACATGAGTACAAGCGTGTACCCACACATGGAACAAATGAGATACAAAGGAAACTTTTAAAAATTCTAATAGTTGTGTGTATGAAAACATAATGTTTTCAAAGAGTCAACAATGATGGTCTTGACCCAGAACAACATGGTAGCGGTTTCCCTCTACTCCCACTCTCTCTTCTAAGCTAAGCTAAGCTAACCTGGACATCTCATTAGGGAATTGGCCTTAAGTTGTGTTAGTTGTCATATTCATGACAGTGGTTATGTGGTTATGTGTTCAATTTTCTGGATTTTACATTTTTTTCCAGATCTGACCTTTTTTCCGCTTATTTATCTATTGCTGATTTTACATGGACTCTTTTTCATCTTTCTATTTAGACGTGCATTTTTCAAGAATCGATCATATTTTGAGCTGATTTTCTGGATGTTTTATTGTGATGGTTTTTGGATAATTTCTGTTCACTTGGTCCCAAGGTCCTCAGTAGTTCTCAGAGATTCCTGTTTGTCCAGTGAGTTCGAGAGCAATCCTAATCTACCAGCAGGTGATTCTGGGCGCAGAGGCTCTGCCCCCTGCATTTACAGAATCTGACTGGCTTCCACCTCACGAGTCGCTGCTCGTGCAGGATGAGCATTCTGCGGCGACGAGTCGAACAAAGGGCCATTTGTTGGCAGATCAAGTGTATCTGCCTGGGTCATATGATTCGGACCGGGGAAGACGATATGTCGGGGTTTGATGCAGAGTGTTCCAGCAGCTGGCGAGGGTTCTCTTCTCTGAAAGATGAGCCACTCAGGTTCTCTGTCACAGCATGTTGTCTTTTTCTTTGCCACAAAAGCAGCTTTATAAGCAGCGGAGGAACATCCTGGCCCTGGCGTCCGGGTCGGAACGCGTCCAGAACCGACCCAAAACAGAAAACAAGATCTTATCATCTCTTGCTCCACCTGTTTCGGTTCCCTCCCTGTGCGAGGACACCGGGACAACATGGGGGCAGGAGACAAGAACAGGATGGAAACATCAGCAATTTCTTGGTTCTTTATGGGAAGATTGTGTCTTTTCAAAAGACAAGCAACTATTAGCAGGAGGTTTTTGTCTCTCAAACGTTCTTCCGCCACTGAGGAACATATATTCTCTGGTTTCATTTTTGGGTAAGAAGTAAAACTGAAATGATGCTGTAACCTCAGGCCTGGTCCAACCAACACTGGTCACATAATGCATAACTTCGCCCAAAACAATGGAACACTGAAAACACAACATTGTCAGTGAAAGAGTCGAGACTTCAAAACAGATGGAGTTCCATTTTCCTGTGGTGCACCAGGTCTCTTCAGGTTCTCCGTCTTCCTCCCACACTCTAAAACAGTCAGTAGGTTTAACAAAGACTCTAAACTGTCTGTATTTGTGAATGAGAAAGTGAATGGTTGTACGATTGACAGCTGATCAGTCCAAAACATGTTTCTGTGTTTTGGGGATTTCAAGTCAGCTGGCCCCGGTCATGTGACCCAGTCTTGGCCTTCGGGATGTATTTAACACCAATTTTTATTTCATTATTTTAGACAATAGATGATAAACACAGTTTCAGGTTTCATTCTTTAGAGCCTCAAACCTCAGAAGAACCACCGCTCAATGTTCCAGGCTCTTAACTCGTCACTGTGCCACTTCAGACGCCATCAGAACTGACTCTGACCGGTTCTGAGTATGTTTATCTTGAGCACAGTCTCCCTGACGTGGTGCGGTTGGTTGTTCCGTTTTGCTGTTCTTTTTGGTTCTAAAGCCAAACGTTGTTCTGATCTTTTGCTGAGATCTGGAACGAGCAGGTTCTGACTTTTCTTTGTTGATTTGATTTTTTTTTTCATTTTGCTCCCAAAATGAGCTGCTGTTTAAGCCTCTCTAATGCAGATGGTTTTGCTTTTAGTTTCCATGGCAATACGCCTCGTCAAGGGGTCGAGGGACAACTCTTTGCCACTAACGGCGTCATCTTCATCTTCATCTTCATCTTCATCTTCATCTTCATCTTCATCTTCATCTTCATCTTCATCTTCATCTTCATCTTCATCTTCATCTTCATCTTTATCTTTCTCCACTACTACTTCTTCTTCATCCAAATGTTTTCTGTTCAGAATAATCTTTTCCACAAAATCCTACATTTCACATATGGTCTCTGTTTCCAAGTAAAATCTGATGGATCCATTATGGCGACGCCTGATTTAAATCTTTGAGAAACGTTAGAACCGTCTCGGCGGGAACGTCGGCAGGAGCAGGAGTCGTTGACTAAAACCGGGGGAGCAGCTGGGTTCCACGTGATGAACCCTTGAGCATGGAACTGGACTCACCATTGGATCTCCCCGGGGTTCCGGTTGGCAGAACCATCGCTTTCACCCTCTTCTCGAACCTCAGCCACCCCACAGTTCTACACGGGGGTTGGAAGTGGACTCTGATGACAGCCGGACCAAGCTCTGCCTGCAGCAAATCAGAGCAAAGGAGAAGGCTGATGACGTCATTACTTCTGGAACGTTCCAGATGGACCATCAGACGTTTCCAGCGGAATTTTCTTACTATTCAGTTTTAACTGTAGACCCTTGTATGAAACCCCGCCCCATTATGATTTATCAGGCTATTTGATCTCTAAGCTCAACATCTACAATACATACAAACTATAACAGATCCAAGACAACCTTGAGGTCAAAGGTCAGTGGTAGACAGTGGAACCCTCTGTGTAAGAACCCTGGCTGGAGATGAATCAGTGGACCAAAGTGGTCAAGGTTGCATGAGAACCTTAGACTCTGTTGGTCGGAGACTTGGACTCAATGAACTTTCTCAAGTATATAATTTTTTGTTGTGGCAGCCACAGGAGAGTGAAAGGGATGGTTGGTTCTTATGAAAGTGGAGTGAAGGACTGGAGGACCAGAAGGACGGTAACCTGAAGAAGAGAAAATGATGGAAGTGATGAAGGACTTCTGTCAAATGAATGAAAAAGTCTGTTGACCTCACCTGTTGACATCCTGGGACTAGGAAATGACCTATGAAATTTCTAGACATTAGCGTCAGTCTATGAATGTTAGATTTACATCTAAATCAATAGGAAATCAATGGAAATACTAAACATATTTTTTGGAAAAAACATTTTCAAAGAAGCTTGTCTGTGAAATACATAAAAAAACAAGAACTGAAAATTTGTGAAAAATGACAGTAAAAGTAAGTAAGAATGAATAAAACCTAGCAGGAAACTGCGGCAAATCGAAAATCTATACGAAAGCAAAGTAGAGGCCACCTGTGGCTAACCGACCTTTGAACCCCGGGGACGTCAATGAATCAGCAGAGGAAGACAGAGACGTAAAATCAAATTTCAAAATAAAACACGGGTATCACACATGAGTGTGTTGTTCACTTTGCCCCGACTCATCCCTGTTTGACCTTCAGATCTACAGATGTCAACACGTTCACTTCAAACGTGGAGAACAACTATTTCAGAAGGTGAATACTACCACTCCAGGTATGAAACACCTATACAGACATCTGGATGCTGGAGTCTCTCCGGTCAGATCAGTCGATTTAACGTACCGTTGTCCTCCTGTCATGTTAGGATCTTAGAACCTTGCGTGATGTTCACCTTCAATCATTTGTTCTAAATGCATTGTTAATAACACAATTAAAGTGGAGGATGAGTTTTACTCCATCGGACCTAGATGAAGAAGAAATCTTTGATGGGAGGGTTTTTCTTTCTTCCACTGAGGCCCCTCCCACTGCCTACAGCAAGGTGTGTGTGTGCACGCGTGTGTGTGTGTGTGTCTGTGTGAGTGAGTGTGTGTGAGTGTGTGCATGTGTGTGTGAGAGAGAGCTTATTTAAAGAGCTGGTGCTCCTGCTCAGCAGCATCCTGCTGCTTCGAGGGAATAGATGCGTCCAAAGTGAAGCTGCTGTAGAAAAAGTCAGTCTGTTTTCCTTCCTGTCCGACCGTGCGAGGAGCTGCGCCCCCTGCTGGCTGATTTACTGACTGCTTTACCAGGTAAGTAAGCTGAATGGCGGGATTAACGGCTGGCTCGAACCCACTGAATGTTTCTTTACTCCCCCCTCCATTTGTTTCACTGCTGTGGCTGATTGATTCGTTGACTGATTGGCCGACTGTTTCCCAGTTTAAAGTTAGTCTGGTTCCTGACTGGTTTACTGGTAAGTCTGGTTACTGACTGTTCAGACCATTTTTCCAACTCTGTTTACCAACTGGTCTCCTAGTGTTTCAGACTTGTTGCCAAGCCACCTTACTGGCTGATTTTTTTTTTTGCGGTGGGTCAGTTTGGTTAACTGATTGGATCAGATTACTTATCAATTAAATTTACTGGTCAAATGTTTGTAAAGTATTTTTTTTACTAGTTGACTGGCTTAGTTATTACCAGGGTGTTTTGTTGGCTGGTTAACTGGTTTACGGTCTCTGGCTATCTGTTCTTTTCTTGTTCATTGCGATTCATCCAGTTTACGGATATTGGTTAGTTTCACCATTGACTGTTGCTAATTAACCTGCTGATCAACAGTATTCACATTAGTTTAATTGATGAAGACTTCAGTTCATTATTTCTGATCACATTTTCAATCTTACAGTGGATTAAGGTCAGTAATTCTTCTGTCGTTTTTTTGTCCAACAGCCCCCCCCCACTCCCCCGCTGTTGCGTTCATTTTCTTGGGACCTGCAGATTTGACAGCAGACGGGGGGGCGGAGCTGTGGGTCAGCTGATCCTCACCGCCGCCACCGGGATCTGGGGGGCTTAGGGGTGGGTGGGGTGGTAGTTACTTAACAATCTTATTACTTTCAGCTTCCAACTGTTTGTTTTCATTCATTAAAACTCAATAAAAACACAGAACCTTTATCCACAGCAGTTTATTTTTATTATTAACAACAACGTTCTCTGTGTCTCAGCTTCAGGAACATGTTGCTGCTTCTGACGGGTATGTCTGTTTCCTTAGCTCTCCTTGCTTCTCCTTGGTCCTCACTGACTCTTCACTTTTGCTTTTTAAGTCCTTTGATTTTTGTTTTTTTTTGTTTTAAACCTCTTATCTTTGAAATGTTTTGAATTTGAACTCCAACATTTGCTCTCTTCTTCCTCAGGACTCCTCCTCTTCCTTTCCTCAACCTTTGGCTCGGAGGCCAGTGGTCAGTATAACCTGCCCCCCTTTGATAGATTATTCACAATCTGTCACTCATCTGTCAGATTTAATTTTCTCTTGATTTCTTATCCCAAGTCCATCCAAGACAGTTTTATATGGAAAGCACGGGTTGAGTCCCCACCTTCCCCCTCCCCCCCAGGCCCAACCTGTCCCTCCAAAATATCAGCTGATGATTTGTCTCTTTTCAGTTATGGGGGCGGAAGGTGGGGGTGATGACAACAGGGATGGCAGGGGAAGCAGGGTGAAGCAGGGGCAGCAAGGATGGCAGGGTGAAGCTGGGATGGCAGGGACAGCAGGGAGAGCAGGGATAGCAGGGATGGCAAGGTAAGCAGGGTGAAACAGGGTAAGCATGTGAATCAGGGATGGCAGGTGAAGCAGGGGCAGAATGGGAAGCAGCTTCACTTTTTTAAAATTAATTTTCAAAACCTTCTTTTCCATCTTTCAGCTAGGAGACGCTGCCAATACAAACATTTCCAGTCCTCGCCATCGCTGCAGCGATGGATGAGATTGATTTCACCACTATAGCTTTGCAAAGAGAGTTGGGGGAAGAGGGGGAGGAGGAGGAGGTGGTGGTGGGGATGGCAGGGTTCGGGGGAGGCAGCGGAGGCGGGGGCTTGTCCAAATCTCTTGGCCCTTTGATGACTCCTCGGCAGACAGGAGCTCTTTGTCTCCTTTCTGTCTGTTGACCCCCAGCCTGAATCATGAAAAAAGAAAAAAAAATCTGAAATTTTAAACTCTTTAATAGATGAAACAGATTAAAGGATCCTTTGGTCTTGCAGATGATAGGAAAGAGTCCTTTTATTTATCTTTTTTTGCAAGCCAAAGGCCTGTTTCACTGAATGAACGTGACAATCTATCTGGGAGTTACTAATGCTAATGGACAGTACAGTTAGCTTATATCCCAAAGTAAAAAAAAGTAGCATGATTTCGTAAACAAGGTTATTTAAGGTTTGAGGTTCAATACCAAAGAAAGTGGTGATGAAATTATTTAAATCAGACTGCTGGAGCGTTACTGAAAAAAAAAAAAACAGGGGCTCAAGTTCAGAGCCTTGAGAGACACCAAGACTCAGAGACTATTCTTTACAAGTTTAAGAAGTGAAAAAACAAGTGGGAACAACGAGAACAAGGATAAAGAGAAGAGAAAATCAAGCTCAGTTACCACAACAAGAGGATTTTGACAAAAATTTACCATGACTTGGAATGACTGAGAACCTCCACAGACGAGAATGTCTGATGTTCTTCAGTTCCAGTCCCAGTTACCTGCATGACCCGAGGAGCCGACCTGACTGGAGACCCCAACTTCGTCCTTTGTCCACCAGAATGCGGCCGCTGGAGGTTGTCTGTGTTCGGAACAGGAATCTATGCCTCCATCTCCTCCATCTGTGGTGCTGCCCTGCACAGGTAGCCCTCATGGGTTCTGCCAGTTCTAATCCGCCTGTGTGTTTGCATTGATTTTACATTCAGTTCTGGGTTTTTGGTTAAATTTGTGAACAAAGGCTGCAGCATTCTGACAGTTTTATATTCAGCAGTCTTGGTCTGCTGATGTGTTAAACCATGATGTCTGAGGGTTATTATTTTGGGATACAAAAGCAAATTATATTCTGGTATTGAGAAAAGTGTTGTAAGTTTTTGACTAACTTTTTGGTTTTGATGTGAAGAACGTTCTTTCAACTTTATAGTTCTGTTGTGAACATATAGCATAGCGATGTTTGTGTGGTACTTTGAAAACTTCAGCCAGGCCAGGGTGAAATACAATTCCAGGGCCACGGACTTGATACTAATGCGAGCAGCTAGCCTGGCAGGTGTTAGGGCTACTTTAGCTTCCTGAAACTATCAACCTTAACCCATTTGTCCGATATCTGATCAGACCCTAACACGTGCTAGCCGCGATCCAGAGGCATGACATCAGAGGACTTGATTGGTTAAATGAGTCCTAAAAAGACAGTGCTCACTTCCCCTGTGAAGCCCTGGAAGGGTTTGGAGCTTCAGGCTCCACGTTTGTTTTCCCGTTCCCGTAGCTTCTGTTCTGTGTGACATAATATCCGGTCCGGCCACCCAATAGACCTCAGCAGAACCCCCCCGCACCCAGGAATGTGAACGGGCCGAGGATTAACCCCAGGTGACCTCCTGTTCCTCCGCCAAGGATGTCCGGGGCCCCGAGAGGAAAAACAGCATGGCTCCAATGGCCCCAGAGAAGGGGGGAGGAGCGGGCTGAGCCCTCTGGTCCTAGTGGGGGGTGGCGGGTGGCGGATGTCGAACACTATGGAATCGATTTGGAAATTCAGTGAATCATATTCTCATATCGGACATCATCCAGATGAACAAAATTCTGGGGGGGCAGGGATGAAAGCTGTAAATCACACAACCATTCATACCACTGACTGATTTTGGACTGTGGGAGAAGGACAGAGAACCTGCAGAGAACACAGGGGGTGAACCCAGGCAGGAGAACATGGAGAGTCCACACAGACAGAACCCAGGCAGGTGGGGGAGAACATGGATAGAACACTGGTCCACCTCTGGGACAGAACCAGGAACCTCCCTGCTTTGTGGAGACAGTTCTGACCTCTGACCCTCTGAGACCTGCTATCATAGTAACCCCTGTAAGACACTTCATATGTTTTTTATTAAATTTTATAGCATGTTCCTTGAAAACAGAAGGTGTTCTTCTGATGTCCAGGCAGGCTCTTAGACGATGGCAGGTGTCAGACTGCCATCTACGTCGTCAGGTTTTTCTGGCCCACTTATGTTAGCTAGCTGTCTGTCAGACACCCTTCGAACACGCACTGTCAAACTACACAGACAGGTTACAAGTACAGGGGTAGAAGATAAACAACATGTTGTAAAAATACTGCGAACGTGCCAGAGTACTGTAAAAATAAACACATTGTGATGTTGCTCCACTAGGTGGCCTCGGTGTGCACAGAACAGATGCAGGACAGGAAGTCACACAGAAAGACTGTGCAGGATCTGTTGGATTTTTTAAATGAGATTCATGGTCATGTAAGAGTGAGGAGATGAAACTGGATAGGAAGTGACAGAAAGGTGATGCTTGTTCTCCATCACTGGTGGCTGAAACTCATGGGAATGTATTTCTAAAGTAATGCTAAACATCCCAGACCTGCAGGTATTGTTAACTGGTCTTTTGTGTCTGCAGGGGCATTGTTGGGCCGTCTGGCGGGGCTGTCCGGGTCCAGCGGCAACAGGGACGACAAAGCTACCTAAGCTCCTACGCACACGGCGTCCACTCCCAAGCCCTGTCCCACTGGACTGCCTCCTTCAGCCTCAGCAGTAGGCGGCACCAGTAAACATGTCATCAAAAAACTTGTAATAGAAGATCAATAATCAAAAGTACATTGTCAGTTAATTAGCATTGGTTACTTTTAAAGAAAAAATTTCATGTGCATCTAACTTTGCTGTTTGTTTTTCTAACGGGTTTTTGAGGAGATTTTGTGAAGTATAGAAACACAAGATACTTGGGTCATGACAGGCTAATGCATACACACACACACACACACACACACACACACACACACACACACACACACACACACACACACACATAAGATGAGTTGAATTTCACCTCAGTTTCAACAAACGATGTGATTGGTTGAGGGATATCTCATATGAGTTTTTAGTTGAAAGTTGTTGCCTGATGTGAAATGACAAAGTGTGTGTGTGTATGTGTATGTGTTCGTGTGTGTGTGTCTGTATGTGTTTTCAGAGCCAGTTAATACCCCGCTGGAGTTGATTGGGGAAACTAGCGCCACCGCCCTGCCAGCAGCTGCCCAACCCGGTGACTTTCAACTCGATCAGGCAACTTTAACACATACATTGCTCCCAGACACTCACTGTGTATGTGTGTATGTGTGTGTGTGTGTGTGGGGGGAGCTGCAGCAAAGAAGCCACTGAAGAAGCCATCGGTTAAAAAGGCTCTACAAGGAGGAAACAAAGGTACTTCATGTTGGAACTATACCAAAAGATTCATTATTCAATGTTCAATCTGAACCTAAGATTTCTAAGTG
Source organism: Fistularia tabacaria (assembly GCA_901007705.1). Classification (NCBI taxonomy): domain Eukaryota; kingdom Metazoa; phylum Chordata; class Actinopteri; order Syngnathiformes; family Fistulariidae; genus Fistularia; species Fistularia tabacaria. The sequence continues at coordinate 27,289 of CAAKHD010013767.1, read as the reverse complement.
ACAGGGATTTTATTTTTTGGTGGAAAAAAATCTTTAAATATCTATTTAAAAACTTTTTATATGTGTCTGAGTTTAAGAGAATCTCAGTCATTTTTATTGTCAATTGTTTTTTTTGACCTTTGGTAAAATTTTCAAAGATGCTTTTGGAAACATCCCTGTAATTTTAGAATATCCTGCCAATATGAAAGAGATGTCTGAAGAATTTACCCTTCTTTTAGATCAGTGGGTCTATTCCATTGTGTTAAATCAAAATGAATCAAAATGTTTTTGTTTTTTTAAGAACAATATTGCATGTGTATGTGTGTGTGTGTGTGTGTGTGTGTGTGTGTGTGTGTGTGTGTGTGTGTGTGTGTGTGTGTGTGTGCGCAGAGATTGTGAGAGGGACATT
>CAAKHD010013767.1:6807-21084 GCA_901007705.1 Fistularia tabacaria | reverse complement strand
GGCGGGAGGGGAGTTGATGGGGGGGGGGTGGGGGGGGGGGTGGGGGGGGGGGGGGGGGGGTCCAGCACCATGCTCTGGATGCTGAACTGCTTGGCTGCTAGTAGGACACGGTCGGCTTCCTCCACCAAACCCTGGCAGTTGCCAGTGGCCAGAAAGTGGGAGTTCGCCATATACTCTTGCTCTGCAGGTTGGCGCAGGAAGATATTCACGAGTAGGAACCCACCATCATCGGGTCCCAACAGCGCCAGCATGCCCTCCATTAGGTCCATGACCGACCGGTCGCCCAAACCGGGCAGGGAAAGCAGTTTGTCCGCCTGCTCTGCTGTACCTCCGGAGCAGGAGATTTTTGAGCGTGGTGTATCTACCTGTCTATGGGGGGTTGCGCAACAGCTCCATGGCCTGCCGGGTCAGGAGCTGGTCCAGCGCTACAACAACCAAAAAGTACCTGCCATCATCTGCAAAAAGGTGGAAAAGCGCTTCCACGTGCTGATACCAGGCGTTGGGGTTGCCCTGGCAGAATTCCGGTAGTGGACAGTTACGGTGGGTGAGGATGGCTGAGCGGGTTGTGGCGATAGAGCCAAGGTGGAATCGCACACCTCCTCGGGCTCAGGGGCAACCTGCTCCTTCTCGGTGCGAAGAGGGAGGTCTGTGCTCTTCTTGGTCCAATTTGGCGTCTGGCCACCTTGCTTTGTCTGAATGCAGCAGCTCACACCCCCATTGTAGCGCCGGCAGGCCAAGCACCGGTAATTGACGATGACATTGTGCAGGTACTTGCGTGTATTAGCCGAGTTCTGGGGGCTGAGTGAGTAGCGGACTAGCGTCAAATTTCTCCATGGCCGCATCACATTAGAATCACCAATGTGGTGCTCAGCAAGGAATAATCGATGACCGAGCCTTGGAGTCTTGGATGAGATTATTATTAATAATGAGCATCACCGTACCACTATACAACAACAGTAACAGTGCACTTCCGGGGCACATATATACCTCCGGCTTAAACCATGCCCTCCAGCCCCTAGTCCTGTGGGGTGAGAGGCCACAACCTCAGCGTCCACCACAACGTAGCGATTGAACGGATAGAAGAATCATTAAAACGATAAACGAAAAAAAAATACAAGAAATGACAGGAAACCACAGACTAATACAAGAATAACAGAGTGCCTAGGGCAAAATGATGTGTGGTTCATCACTTCATGAGAAACTATCATTCACCCTGTATGTGAGTTCATTTTCAACCTGAGAAATTAAGTTAAATTCCAAACTGACCAATGAAAACACCAGCCGATGGCGGAGCAGTGACCTCATCGGGTCATCCAGATAAAAACACTTGTTGTCAAGCAGGAGGAAGGCAGAGGCTTGGGCCAGGGGTCTTCCTGCTGACTGGCTGTCAAACAAGTCAGATGGCTCAAAAGATGGCCTCCCCTTGTTATCACAGAAACACTAGAACAATTAAAAAGGCCCTGGTCGCGAACCCTGAGGGACTCCTGAGTCCAATAGGAAGGGAAGCTAACAATTTGTATGTGTATGTTTCTCAAAGGTAGAACCTGCTACAACTCAGTCAACATTGGCTTCCTGATTGACGGCTCATCCAGCGTCGGCGAGGGAAACTTCCGACTGGTCCTGGACTTCCTGGCGGGAATTGCCAGCAAATTTGACATCTCAGACATCGGCGCTCGTATTGGTTAGCTGCACAATTGATTGACTGATTGATTAATTGATTGGTTGATTGATTGATTGATTGGCACCCTGACTTGTTGTGGGGTGTGTGATGGTGCTGCAGGTGCGGTCCAGTTCACCTACGACCAACGCCTGGAGTTTGGTTTGTCCGACTACACCAACAAAGAGGTTGTCATCAACGCCCTTAGGAGAATCCCCTACATGAGTGGAGGGACAGCCACAGGTGGTGCCATCACTTACACCACCCAGAACCTTTTCAGGTACCGTAGCCTCGCCTCACCGGTCCAGTCCCCCCTAGAAGGTTCTGGAAAAACATTTAATTGAGGTTAAACCACAAGGCTTTGAATCACTTCTACTACTAGAAAAGATCGAAAAAAATATTGGAAACTCACAGTGTTTTTTTTTTATCAGTTATGTAAATGTCGTCACTTCGTTGAAGTTCTACTCAATCCTGGAGATGTTCTCTCACCAACCAGACGTTCTCCAGGAATTTTTTCCTTATGAATCCAGTCAAATTTCCTCTGAAGAATAGAATGGGTAAATAAATAAATAAATTAATTAATTACACACTCAAACAGGTAATATAAAGCCAAACAAAATGAATAGTGATTGTTAAAATACAAATCAATTAAAAAATGAATACATTACCAACACTTTCAACATTAGGAATTAAGAGATTTAGAGATTGAATGTGGAGGTTCTCATCCAGGTCATGTTGAATTCCTGTCAAAATCTTCTTGTCATGGCAACTGGACTTGAATTTCTTCACTTGAAGACGTTTCACCCCTCATCTGAGAGACTCCTTCAGCTCTGAAGCTTTATTTCTTTTTTGAAAAAGTCACTGAATCAATGCTTTACAATTCCAACTAAAACAGTTTTCTAATTTTAAAGTTGAAAGTTAAAAACAAACCAGCCGAAAGGAAGATTTAATAATATAAATTAAGTCCAAAAAGCAATCATGATAATGTATAATCCTTTACATTTTTTCTATTATCATTGTCATCAAAATTGCTAATTATAAAGACTTTTGTGAATTAAGAATGATCAATATTGATATTGTTGCAATCTAGCTTCATATTTTGTGACACTTTTAAATAAAATAAATTGCATTTTCTGGATAATCAACAACAACCTAAGTAACAAAATGTCTGAAGACACGGAGGAAAATAATTTAATACTTACAAAACAACTCAACTCAAAAAACAAATAAAAACATATCACGATGCTCTCATCAGCAACCAAGGACGTTTTGACTTCCCACTGACCTCACTGGTGACTGTCTCAGTTTTACTATGGAGACTCTTGTTATGCAGGAGGACTGGACGCGGCCGCAACTTCCTGGTCGTCGTGACAGATGGACAATCTTATGATGATGTCAGACATCCTGCGCTGGACGCTCATTCTAAAGGTGAGTTCCTCCTTTTTTTCTCTTTTATTTTTCACAGCTTAGAAATGATCTAAATAGAAATAAATAAATAGAATAAATAGAATAAATAAATCTAAATAGTCAATAAAAAAAACGGTTTTAGAACTATCTGAGAAGTTATTCCACATTAATGAAGAGTGCAGACAGAACTTATGTCTAGATTTCAGATTATAATTAGGACTAAGTCATGAGATACTACATACTGAAGTACCCTGGATTAACAGTTAGATACAGTTGTTGCAGAAGTTGTCCAATACTGTGATAGGGTGACTTGAGAAATATTTAGGGAGATGTTTATCACAGAATCCATCTTGAACCAGGTTAAAATTCCTGCCAATTCTTATGTTTTCAGTTGAGTCTGATAGTTTCAGATGTTATTATATGTTCTCAGATGTAATCGTAGCCATACATGTGAACCACAATTAAATTCAAATTGTCAGTACTTGTGATAAGGATCTACCAGTGTCAGTTATCATCTGCCTTATGAGAATGAACCTTCTGTTGGGGGCAGCTAGGATTGTGGCATAATAGATCTGCAAACTATTGGTTTCTAGATTTATGTTTCTATCAGGCTTTATTGTTTTTTGGGGGCGCTGGAGCTTTTTTTAGGTGAGGTCAGGAAGGTTTTATTTCCTCTAAGGTTGGTCTCCATCTGTTCTGTGGAACAGTAATCATGCGAAGAAAGTGTTTCAGCAGTTGCAGGTGTGTTGTCACCGTCTAACCCCTCCCCTATCCCTCTCCATGAACCACCAGACATCATCATCTACTCAGTGGGTGTGGCCTGGGCGCCGCAGGACGAACTGAAATCCATGTCGTCGGAGCCCAAGGAAAGTCACACCTTCTTCACGCGAGAGTTCAGCGGTCTGTCCGAGTTCATCGTCCCGTTGGTCCGCGGGATTTGCCGAGACTTCACCGAGAACAACTGAGGGCTCGCGCCGCCCCACGGCCGGTTGATGCAAACGCAGACGGAGCTAACCGGAGCTTCTCCGAAGCATCACCTTTAACCTTCTGAACCCTGAGACGTCGTACGTGTTTCCAAAGCGCACTTTTTCCAGACTCGCTAGTTTCCTCTCAAATCAAGGCTTTAACTTTAGCTCTGTCTCCTTCTGTCTGAAATCGCAAGTGAAGCGGTCATGATTGTCAGCAAGTGCGTTTTTTTATTTTTTCCAAACACAGGATCTGGTCTTTCCTAATCACCAATATTAAAACAAGTCTTTTCAGAATTTTTGCAGGAGAATGGGGAGGTGGAGCGGGATTAGAAGACCTTAAAATACGCAGGAAATTACAATGCAGTTTTTGTTTTTCCGACCTCTAGCTTTTTGCAAAGGCTTTATTTTCATGGTACTTTTTTAAAAGAGGGATATATTGATGGTATCTCTGGTTTGGCTGACAAACATCCCACATTTTGTTTTGGAAGTGTGGGTTTTATTTTTGAATCTTCCGGTGCTAAACTCAGATTGAAAAACTTCAGACTTGCTTGTGTGTTTTGGGGTTCAAGGAGTTCAAGGGGTTAAAACGAGTCTCAGCTAAAAATGAGGTGCAACCTTTCACACGCTTTGTATATATCTGTGTTCACATGTATCCAGCTACACGCGCACGCTTGCATGCACGCTCACACACACACGTACACAAAGCAGGGCCACATGTTTTCTGTTTATCGACGATTGAGCACGTGCTTGTCCTTTCTCACAACAGCAACAGAAACACGCGCAAAATGTTAATGCAATATTAACAGGATAACTCAAAGCCAGGTGTCCAGGTGATCACCGGAAACGTCATCAGGACGACAATCTAAACCTGAAATAAGTGAAAACTGCAATACCAATTGGAAACTCAATAAACCTTTCATGACTTTGAACGGTAATAAAAAAAGACTTTAAAAATGAATACGACAAATGGGACAAATTCACCATCAGTCTTCTCCCAAAGCTTTCACGTGATCTCTATTCATGACCTTTTAAAAATATTCTCAGTCTGGCCTTTTCACTTTTATATGGTAAATTTCTATTTTTATTCGTATTTTACTTTTTCCAGGTGCCTGCAAGAAATTAAGTGTGATTTTACTGAGGAAGGAACAAAGTTGGTTAAAGAAAAGAAAGAAATGTGTAAAGTGAAATTATTTATATTTCAAAAAATCAAAATTAATAATTTAACTTCAAGAAAATCTGAATTTTAAATATCAAACTTGAGAAATAAACCTTTTTTAAACAATTTTTATTTCTAATTTCTGTGTCTGTTTTCTCATGAAAATAAATTCCTATCACTAATGAAATGAAACTTTTTAGATAAATAAGATTATATATCTTCATGTCTTTCAGGTTATTTTAAACAATAAGTAAGATGTGATAATATATTTTTTTAATTATTTAACATAAAAATTATATCTAAATAATTTCAGGCACGAGAGACTTTAAAAGTAAATTAGGAAGAAGTCGCCTGAACATGAAAATCAGATGAAAAGTATAATCATTAAATGAAAAATATTTTTTAATTAATCAGTAATTTGATTTTACAGATTTTTGTCGGATTTTTGAGTTTTAAAACAATTTTTTTCTGTTTAAATTAAGTTTAGAAATCTGAGCATCATTCGTGATAATCTCCCAGCGCGACCTGAAGTCGAGTCACGGGGCGAGTTATAAATCCCCTTCAAACTCACGGTGTGTGGTCCTCAGACGTTTCCGGTCAGGAGTGTCGGTCTCGCTGGCGGTTAAAAAGTCTCGCGGTACTTCGTCCTCGTCGGAAATAGATGGAAATTTTTCTGTATAAACTGAAGCTCTGATGGGATTCGGGGGAATAAAGTGGCGCCACTGTCCTTTTCTGTATTTATTGCCTGTTTTTTCCGGTGTTTCCAATAAATGTAATTTTTTTTTTACAGCCTGTTTGATCACATGCGTTTCTTCTTCCTCGACCTACAGGCGGACGACTCACTCCATCTGGTGGTTTTGGGAGTCATTTTTGAACAATTAAGCTTTAAAATTGACATTTTATAATCAAAATGATTTTGGGAGTCATTTTTTAAAAAGTAAGTTTAAAAGTAAGTCTATCTATCTATCTATCTATCTATCTATCTCTGTATATCAAGTTTCTCCTCTGAGAAACTTGATATACAGAGATAGATAGATATGTTAGTTTTTGGATATATTAAAATCTCTATATATTAGATTTTATATTAAAATCTGATGACGTAAGCTAACAAACGTGACAGAGGACGTCGTTCAGGAATCAGCCAATCAGATCAATAACCAGTGATAAGTCATACTCACAGTAGAGCTGCAGATGAATTAAAATAAACAGGTAAAATAAGAATAATAAATCAAAAATGTAATTAATTTAATTTTAGATAAAATAAAATACATCAACATCTTATAGAATAAAACAGATACTGTAAAACAATAAATAGAAATAAATAAATGACATCATTATACACACAAGAATTAATTAAATACTACGAAGCAAAACATAGAAACAATAAAATAAAATAAAATAAAATAAAGACGCCTTTACTGAAATACAGGCGGCTCGCACCAATATAACTGTTACCATGGAGACGTGATTCAAACAGTCTGCCGTCCAGCTGTAAGCCCGTTCGTATGTTGGCTGGCAGAAACACCATCTGATTTAACCGGGTTTGCTCGCAGGTGAGGCTGAAAACCTTTCAGGCGAAAAGCAGTTTCGCGGAGGCGCTTACATTGCTTTTAATAACGTCCTACGTATGTTTGTCACAGCTGTGTTCGCTTTTTCAGCTGATAGAGCTTCGTTAGCAACACTAGCTTTGATGGCTAAAGCAGCTTCACTGGCAACGCTCGGTTGACAAATTCACAGATTTTGCGACTCTAACTTAACTTATGCAAAAAAAGAGATTGATTTTGTCGTATCGTTGTCGCTTCAAACAAAAATTTGAAGATAGTTTTGCCAAGCATTGATTTCAATCATATTTCCATTTTATTTTATTCAGTACGCAGTGTCAGAGACACAGAATCCCCACAAAACTTCGATTGTAAATTAATTAAATGAAATTAATTGACTAATGAGTAACGGATATACGGATAAGTAATTTCTGTAATGAACAAATTATTAAAAGAAAATAAACTTTTACCCGTGATTGCGGTTTTATATTTGTATGTATGTATGTATTTATTTATGGTGAATTTAATGTTTTTCAGCATTGTCATATTTCCACAAAGAAATTCATTTCACTCTTAAAAGTAATTGCTGATTTTGTGGCTTCACCTGTGATCTTTATACAGTTGGTCATTTACCCAGGTTAGGAGGAGGGTGAAGATGCCAAAGAAGACAAGGAAAGGTGGGGGAAGGACTGAGAAAGAGAAGATACAGCATCAGCAGAAAAGAGCTGAGGCAGAGAGAGAGGTGACGAAGAGGATGGAGCAGATACTGACCCTCTTCTTGAAGGTGGAGATCATTTGACTGAAATAATTTCCAATGTGTCAGAAATTCACTGAAGTAGGAGGAACTTATGAAATAAGTAAGATTGTATTGAAAGCCATCAGAAATGACCTGTTATATCTAATATTGACATTCAACATTCACAAAAATCTGCACCGAAATAATATTTACAATCACAGATTTATAAATTAACAAACACGAAAAATTCCTAGAATCAGACGTTTACCCTAAAATTTGCACAGACACACCAAACATTTTTAAAAATAAAGCTTTTAAAGCTGACAAAGCTGTGACAAAAATTGTAAGAATTTATTCTAAAAATGTGACTTAAATTGAACTCAATACGTTAAAAAATATGTCTTAAAATAAATTCACAGACTGAATAGAATTACGATATTTCCAGAAAAACAGCAAGAAATGAATAATTGAAAAGTCAGAAAGTATCATATTATCTTTCGAAAGTTTCACAAAAACTCAGTGGGGCTGTGAACCAGCAAGAATGTTTTAAAAGGAAATGAGAACAATTAAAATGAGCAAATAAACTAAAAATAAATCATATTAACATGATATTTCAATACAAATATTCATTCATCTTCTGCTGCTCCTCCTGCACTCAAGGTTGTAGGGAATGCTGGAGCCTATCCCAACTGTCATCGGGCAAGGGCCGGGGTTCCCCCTGGACTAGTCGCAAGTCAATCGCAGAGCTACATATATAGACAGACAACCATCTACTCACTCATTCGGGGCAATTTTCTCAATTTTTTTCCAATTAACCTGCTGCATGTTTTGGGGACTGTGGGAGGAAACTGGAGAACCTAGGGGAAACCCACGTAGACACAGGGAGAACATGCAAAGTCTACACAGAAAGGTCCTCTTGTTGGAACCGAAGGGGCCGAAGCACTAACCACTGTGCCACCATGCTGCCAACGATACAAATATAGTAATATAAATGAACAAGAGACAAGAGCAAGAGCTTTAATTGAGATAACAATTACAGAGCAAATACTCTAAATCATCAGAAATGATCCAAGAGGAATGGAGGGAATTTCAGTGGAACTTTGCTCCATGTTTTCAGGACAAGCTGCAGAGGGAGGAGACCAACTCTGCCCTCAACCTGCTGAAGATCATGGAAGGCTGGCGTGCCCTCCTGCGGAGTGCTCGCACCACCCAGTTAAACCACTGCCTCACTGTCCTCCAACGGACCTTCGAGAGGCGACTGGACAGCCTGGACGCTGTTGTCATGGTGACAGACTGTCTCTATCTTCAAGGGGTCAAAATGAATCAATAGATTTTCTTCGATTGGTTGATAAGGCCCTTCACTTTTTTTCCCACGTTCCTCCAATTCACGCTGTTTCCGGTCTGCAGAATCTGACCCGTGACCTACAGGAGGCGGAGCATCAGGCGGCTCAGGTGAAGAGGCTCCACCTGCAGAACCTCCAGCGTCTGAGGAACCTTCAAGAACAACGGCTGGCTATCTTGAAGCAGCGCTGGGAGGGAGGCCTGCGAGACATAATCGGTTTTTTCATCACCGACAGGTCAGACACAGCGCCCCCTCAGGCCAAGGGCTGCACTGCAGCTACAGTTCACAGAGTTTTGTCATAACTAACCCTCAAGTCATGATTAAACCATGTTTCACAGTAAGCATGTGGAGTCTCGGTCCCGGGTATGTCTCACCGCTCTAGACGACGGTGCCTTCACTCTGGAGCAGCAGGACGCTGCTGTCATGAGGGACATCACCTGTCTATTCAGCGGCTGCATGGCGGCACAGCAGAGTGCCCACCAGGAGCGAGTATGACTTCCTGTCGCTGTCCAATCCCCACCTTTCTCCTTCTGTGGACTCACCCCCCCCTCCGTCCTCAGATGGCAATGCTGGTCCAAGAGAATGCCGAGACGCTGGCTGAGAAACAGCATCGGAATCAGGAAGTCCTGCGGGAGCTTTGTGATGAGGCAGAGGCCACGGAACGACTGGTTGCCCGAAACCAGCAGCTTGTCAAGACCACAGATGGCGAGATGAAGAATGTCCAGTGGCTGCAGGTCAGGAAGCAGCTGGGGGGATTAAGGATTTCTTGAAACATCTGGTTAATAAAACCGCCTTTGAAAGAACTTCAGTATTTAACTGAAAATATTTGTTTTAGGAATTTTTGCTGATCTTCTAACAAGATGTTTATTAAATGTCAAGTCTATTTTCAGGATATTTAAAAAACTTCTCAGGTATTATCCAGCTGCTCTCTGCAATCATAGACTTAGGTTCTGCTTGATCCGATATACCTTGAGAGTAGAGACAGGAAGTTAACAGGCCAGGTGGTGCTGCACTCGGACCCTAAGCTGCTGTCAGGTACTGTAACCTGCTTGTCAGGTCATTGTTTTAATTCAGTGAAGTCACAGTTAAGTCAGGCTTCCTTCATTATAACGCTATGTTAATATAGTCTTGACATGAAGTAAAAACCTGCTAAAAGTAGAGGTCATGTGACTTGGGAATACTCGCTTTCGCAGACTGCCGTGGTTGCTCTGCGGGCCAAGTTGACCTCCAGTGAAGCAGAGAATGTGTTGGAGAATGAGGACTTGATGACAGCGAGTCGCCAGATGAAGTTGACGATCCGGCAGCTCCAAGATCAGCTGACCCGAGATCGCGCCACTGCCAGGAAGCAGCTTGTTGACCTGAGTGTCAACAGTGACACTGCCGTCAAGAGGCTGCAGAAGATGATCGCCAACGTGAGATTCCAGCCATCCGCAATCTTTGCACTGAAGCTGTGGGCCGAGTCTGACTTCTTTTTGACCTCCAGGGGGAGACAATCCTGCAGGTTGCAGATGAATGTTGCAGGATGGAGACTCAACAGGAAATGTTTCTGACACAGCTGATGACATCACCGACCGCACATGAGGATGAAACACTACAGGTAGATTGTCCAAAATTTGTCATTTCAAACCTCAAGGCTTTTCTGGAAAAAAGTGAAACATTTTCAAGAAAATCTGATTGGCAAAACGGCTGAAACTGGGCTGATTAGCAAAACAAGCCCAAAATTCAGCTCAAAGAAATGTCAAAAATATGAATTGTCTGTCATTCAAGTAAAAGTTAGATTCAGGTGTCAGAGGAGATAGAATAAACCCACTGTCATTAGACAGGGACATGTCAGGAGCTGCATCTACTGCAGCGGCGCCACAGCGGAGCCCTTCTGCACCGAGAAGCTCTAAGAAGGAAGAGGGATGACGAGCGGCGTGACAATCAGCAGCTGAAGCTGCTGCTGCGCCAACACCTGGATGCCATGACAGTTAACGGAGACACTCCCTGCAGAAACCACGCCCTGCTCACCATTGGTCCCGCCCCCAATGCCAGGGGTGCTTCCAACATCAGCTCCTCTGAGCGTCACACAGTCATTGAAGTTGCTCACATGGTAAAACACTCACTTTGAAAGGAAAGACACTCCAGGTCAGCTGATTTCCTCGCAGTGACGTCAGATCGGGACATTGAGTTGTCCTCCAAAGGCTTTACTGCATGAAAGTGAAGAAGGTCCATTCAGTATTTCTGATTCTGACTTTTATTCACGGGTCAGAGATGAAGCCCCTCTCACTGTCATTCCCTCCAGAGGAGGCATGCTGAGTCATTCAACGAGACACTCACAATTGGCCCACACAACCTGCTGAGACCACACCATGATCCTGCTGAACCTTTAGAGCTCAGGGGGGAAAACGTCAAATGCTGACTTAAGATCGTCAGTAGAGCAGGAAGCCTTTGATCCTTTAGAAACAGGATAATTTAGAAACAAAAACAAAAAGCATGGCCTGTGTGTGTTTTTAGCTGTAAATGAACACATTCATTCATTATTGTATCCAGTTAGTCACTCATTAATCCAAGTGTGATTCTCCTGTTCTGAAGAACATCTTTTGTTTGAATACCTTTCTTTTTATTCAAGTTAAAAGTAATCATCGCGTTAGTATTTCTATTTACAGCATTGTGTCAGACAGTTATCTTTTTCTCTTTATTTTTAAATTATTGGGCTTTGACTATTTTTTTTTTTATTTCATTAAAATTTCAAAGCTTTTTGAGACAAAGGGGAAATTTCTATTTGGGTTTTGTTTGGGGCTTTTATTTTGGCAAAGAGAGGGGGAGCCAGGCGTACAGTTACACCATTTAATAGTTATTATAGACATTTTATATACATTTCAACAGTTGTATCTGCTTTGTGGTACAATCTTTAAAATCTGCCGTTTCATTGTTGGAAGATCAAAAAAAAATTACAAAACTCATCAAAACTCGCAAACTGATCAGAACTTTTTTTTTTCCTTTTTCGGAAGACTAGAAAAAATACTTTTATCATATTAATCATGCAGTACACAAACAAAAGTCTTTAGTTACACAGGAAGTGGCAGCACGGCTGAAAACAACCGGAAAGATGGCGACCAATCAGGAGCTCCGAATCCCTTGAGTTACAAAAATAACCCTAAAAACAAACAACCAAACAAAATCTGGTGGAATAAAGATAAACCAGCACAGTTCGGGACATTGGGATAATCAGGTTTCAGATTTGCTCTGATTGGAACTTTTTCTTCCTGTGTGATTTCCTTTCCCTAATAAGGAGAATTAAAACCTGCCAGTAAATATAGAGGACGGCTGCTCTGATGGGCTGCCAGGGGTCAGAGGTTGTGATGGTGAGGAGGGACTATGTTCATGAGGAGGGGTAGAGCCTCAGGAGAAGAGGGCATGTCCTGTGACCAGCTGTAAGATCAGGCTATAAAAGTATAACAAATTACGAGCCAATTAATTTCGAATTTTCATTTAACAACAATTCCTGCTATTTTTTCATTATTATTTTTTTTATTTTATGACCATTGAAAGTTTAGAAAAATTCAAACTTTCTTTTACAAGCCTTTCCATCTATTTGAGTTCATCTTTATAAATAGTAAATGAATGATAGTAAATATTTGGAGGCTGTTCAAGGGCATTTAAGTATTTTTGAAAAATGTAATGTTCTCATCAATTTAAAAAAAAACCCATTCACATTCTACTTTAGAAAGTTATCTCTCAGGCATTCATCCTCATCCTCCTCCTCCGCTTTTTGTTGTGAAGCAGCCGGACTTCCTCTCTGGGCAGGACAGGAATTGGTTGGGCGGGGTCTAAGACGAGGCCGGACGGGTGCGAGGCATCTCCACGCGTATAAAAAAGGATTATAAAAACTAGATTTATTTTACACAAACAAACAGAAGGTCCCGTCGCTGGTTCCGGAACGCAGGGCTCTGATTGGCCCACCGGGGGCTGAGGATATCCAATCAGCTCCAAGCGGCAGCAGCAGAGGCGAAGTCTTCAGTCCCTCCAGGGTCCGACTCCAGAAAGAAAAGGTCAGAAGGGGTTTGTTTTCCTGAAGCTTTGGTTCGGATTGAAAGAGGCGACAAGTTTCTTCCCTGATTCTTTAATTTTCTCTTCTTTTTCAGGAAAAATTTCCAGCAGAAGAAAATAATCTGCTGCCAATTTTCAGGCTGTTTTCAGAAACGGAGGCGTAATTTTGTGAAAACTAAAAGGAAATGCTGTGACTCTAGAAAAATTAAAAAGGGGAGGATGAAACCTTTTCACGTTGAATTAGATCTCAGAGTGGAGGTTTTCCTCCAGGGAGGATGTGAGGCTGACGCACAGCTTGGATTTAAAAATTGAAAGGTAACGACCATCACGTTTCAATTTAAAGGAAAAATCCCCTCAATGTCCGCAGCTCAATGCCATGATTGACAATAGCAGCGGACAATTGGCGCACACCACCTCTGTCTGTGTTTCAAATAGGAAGTCCGAGTCCATCACAGACAAATCTATTTTTCAAAGCGGTTAAGATTTTCTCTGAAGAAGTATTTCAAAAACCTCAGTTGTACTTTTACAACCTGTTAATTTTACTCTTACAGTATCAATGTACTTCTAGCTTCTGAGTCTTCAAACTTAAACAAGGATATTAGATTGCTGGGGATTTTTCCTTGAAGTCTAGTGTTGACAGAAAGGGGTGGGGCCACGTAGTGTCGTTTGGGTATTACGGTGATGACATCACACAGCCGGCAGGACGCTCCAACCTCCCCAAATGTCTGTCTGTCCTCAGAGGGTCAGAGCGTGAGTGGCGCCGTGTGACGGGTGTGTATGTGGGTGTTCGCTTGTCACAGCAACCTCGATTGCCAGTCTGTTCAGACCTGAAGAGACGTGAGGCTCAGTCCCTCTCCGCCCCAGTCCCACCTACACATAGACCCTGGCAAGGGCGTCAGCGCCGGCGGAAGCAATGAAGGCCTTGGACGGATGGAAAGCCACGTCATAAATGGCCTCCTCGCTCTTCTTGCGGTGAGCAGTGATTTCCTGGACGCATGTCTTTGTGTCCAGATTCCACAGCCGCAGAGAGCAGTCATGACCTAAGGATGCATAGCATCACCGTCACTATGTTTGTGTGTGTCCTTAGATGCGTGTGTGTGTGTATTGTGCTAAGATGTGTTGGGGAATGCGGGAAAAGTGTTGGTGCTCCCATGCATTTTGAACTAGTGTGCATTTGTATGTGTTGGTGTGTTTGAACTTACTGCCGGACATCAGGTATATTCCGTTCGGGTCGACCGCTAAACTGGTTACTGCGTCCAGGTGAGCCACCATAGCGTGGATCACTTTACCTGCGCGCGCACACACACACACACACACACACACACACACACACACACACACAAAGTGAGACATCCATTAAAGAGACTCTCTTTTTCTCGCCTGTGATGGTCCCACGGGTCTTTGCACACGATCACTAACTGCCAGTTATTGATCACGA
>CAAKHD010013766.1:0-15891 GCA_901007705.1 Fistularia tabacaria | reverse complement strand
GTATGTATGAAGATACAAGTGTATGTGTGAATGTATGTATGTATGTATGTGTTTGTATATATATATATATATATATATATATATATATATATATATATATATATATATATATATATATATATATATATATATATATATATATACACATCTCTGACTGAGTACAACTGTAAAACGCCTCATAATGCCATTCGTCTCTATGTACAACAGATCTATTGGCATGTTATGCTATGTTTGACATAAGGTAAGCAGGGATGCTGCTCAGAAATACTTAATACGTAATACGGAACTGCATCAGATACAGAGTACTTTCAGCAAATTTGGTATCTCCTCCGGACACTGGGGTTTGTTATGTCTATGTAATGTCTGCTACATATTTGGGATCATTCATTAGTGTCCATGAGGCTTAGAACGCACAATGGGTCATGGTGGGACCCATCACACAGACTCACTTATGTAGGCGGGATACTCAATAAGAGAGGGAATGAAAAGTCAAAGTTTTACAGAATGAAACTCAAAAGCGGAGGTTAAAAAGCTTACTGTCTGCACGCAGGAACTCAGGGTTGCAGGGTAGAATTAAGTCCAGTTTCTGCTGTTTGTTAGGAACATGATTATAAGAACATTGCCATGGTCAAAGTCAAAGGCAAGAGGAAAACTGTTGTGATTACATAAATAAAATGTATTCAACTTGAGAAAGATTAGAGAAACACTTTTTAGGACAAAATCCTTGAAAGCGTGTTTGTGTGTTCGAGTGTGGGACATTGGATACAAATTAGCCCAAGGCTACAATCCGGAGGGGTGCGTTTACATGCATGGTTCTCATGTGTGTCCATTAACATGCACCGTCCCAATTTAATTAATTTTGTCCATATAATAATGTTATTTATTTTAATTTTTTTATTTATTTTTTATTTTTTATTATAATATTTTGGTCCAAAATTAAAACGATTAAGTTTTGGATGGCCAAAATTATTGAAATAAGCCCTGGCCATTGAAAAAGGCAATGCCCATTTTAATATTTTTGATGGGTCTCCGCTTATAATAGTTTGCGATGCTTTATTTTTTTTTTCCCTAAAGGTCAGTGTTAATGTGTATCACATCAGTTAAGACCTTTGCAACTGGTTTCGTTTTAACTTGAAAGTCAAACATCTCGCCGAGCTGGAAAACTAAAAGAGGCAGCATCCTTTCTCCCAGATAAACTTTAACACAACAACAGCCACTGAATTTCAATGAGGACCTGTAGACTCACAGAAGGACAAAAGGAAATATCTGTTGTAATTATTACCAGGGCGGAGGTGAAAAGACTATGTTCAGACTAACACCTGCTGGATGAAATTATCCTCAGCCCCTGGAGACATAAATCCAACCCACGTGTGAATTGAATCTATTTTAAGACTTTTTCAGAAGCTTTATCCGTCTGAAAGTTAGAAGAGAGTGATGCATGTGTCCTCCTTCTAAGTTTATCTTATTTAGGGGTAAAAGGAGGGAAAAAGATAAAATAGAGAAAAGAATTAAGTAACGCTCAATAAATCAACGCGCACACGTTTTTTTCGTTTGGTTTTTTAAGATTCGACAGCGGAGGGGAAGCTTTTCCCTGACCTTGACTTGACAAAAGGAAATAGTTGTGATGATAATAAATAACCACTTAATGTCAATGAGTGGATTGAATTAGTAAGAGAGGAATGACAAACACAGTCCTCCATATGACGCTGCCATACGGGGAATGAGAACATAAGCTTGTCTGATTGTCTTCTTATTTATCTTGATTATCAAATAAATATGACTTTTAGAATGAGCTTAAAGTCACTCCAACAGTGAGTCTACTCATCAAACAGCATGAAAACAACCATCGTAAAAGTATCCTTGTGACAAAGAACGTAGAACAGCTCCAGGAACGATTGGAACAACATGGATAAAACATTTGCAGCTGCTGCTAAATTATAATGCAAAAAGAGACTGCAACAATGGAGGTCCATTCAAACCCGTCCGGTATACCTGTGACAGACGGATGACATTTCAAGTTCCAGCAGAGGCCCATCGTCTGTTTGCCGTTATTATCGCTGAATATTCGTGGTTTCGAAGTTGCCTTTCGTTGATGTCATATTTTGGTGACCCTGAGACAGATGATGATATTTCTCATGAAAATCAGTCAACTCAAACACCAGAAGCTTTTGAAAATGCGTTGCATTTCGGTTAAATGTAAACAACTTGTCTCAGATTATATTAAGCCACTCCTGGACACAGAAGAGAATACGTCGCTTCTTGCTGCCACATCGTTAATTTTACTGGTGACAAGATTTTTTGGTTGTTGTTGTTGTTGTTGGAAATGTTCTGCAGCTCCTACAAAAAAAAAAAAACAAGCAGAAAATTCTTGCAGTCCAGTGTTTGTTGTGTACCGTTCGACGTGAAAGAAGACTGATGGGTGACTGTCTCTCCCCAGGCTCGAGTCCAGCAGTCATTTAAATTGGATTTTGAGTCATTCTAGTGTGCAGGAGAGAAAAGACGAGTGTCTCTCAGTGCATTCACATCTCATCCAGACTGCCATGAAGGTTATTGGCGACCACTGGGACGACAAACGTTTTTACAGGATTTTATATAAATGGATTACAGAAATTACCGATACTATTTTAGACCCATGACACTTGAATCTAGAGGTTTCCATATGAAACTGACATGAATATAGCTTCAAATGCCCCTCAGGTTAAACGGGTTTTTCTTCTTCATAAGTCAGGTGACTTTCAAACTTCGATATGAGGAACGATGGATCAGCGAAGTCTGTTCTCACAGTTCTGATCCACGAGCAACAGAGTCTTAAAAAATAAGTTAAAAGGTCAAATTCATTCGGAATACATTTTAAAAAAAGCTAGATTATATCAAGTATCCAGCAGGTCAACATGTGAAATATCATGTTCGCATGATTATAAACTATTGATTTAAATTAAGAAGGATACTGATTTTAAGAAAATGTTTTGGCGACTAAAGAGGGGGTAGCGTGTCGCAGGGGGTTCGAGCGGTCGTCCTGTTTCGATTCCCGCCTCCTCCCGCCCCGTCGAAGTGCAACTGAGCTGTTCAGCAGCTGCCTTCTGCTGGTGGTTTCACTGATGTAGTCCTCTGCAGGTTTCTGAACGTGACAATAAAGGTCCTTCTTAGTCTTAAAGATCTCAGTAATCATGACTTCATTTCTTTGTCTTCAGTGTCTTGTCATATACTATGTATGTATTAGGTCATGTGAAAATATCTACCCTTAAATCCACAAGTTAATAATAGTTACATCTCAATCAAAGTGGAAATACGTAAAGTTTCGGAGAGTGTCTGGCAAATTATGACTTTATAACATCTTCCAGTTTTTCTGCCAGCAAATATAATAAATCCTTTTTAAAACACCCTTCATAGCCATCAGAAGTAATGGCCCCGCTCTGAGAGGCTGCAATTTCTCATTTACCGCAAAAATAATTAATAAATAGACAGATTTAGTCCTTAAAGTAATGTGTTTTTTATTTGTCTAGCTCTTGGCTTTCGGCAACAAAATCTCTAAGGACTCACCTGGGAAGGAAAACAACAAGATAGTTTTGCTGAAGGCTTTTCATGTTCA
This sequence comes from Fistularia tabacaria, assembly GCA_901007705.1. Taxonomy (NCBI): domain Eukaryota; kingdom Metazoa; phylum Chordata; class Actinopteri; order Syngnathiformes; family Fistulariidae; genus Fistularia; species Fistularia tabacaria. The sequence continues at coordinate 12,302 of CAAKHD010013766.1, read as the reverse complement.
GTCAAGGTTCAGCTCAATACACACTGACACGACGAAGCAGCTTGTTACATCAACCTCCAGTGCGTTCCCTGTTGGACGGAACTACTGTAGCTCAACTCTTGATTTCAGCTCAAGTCTCTGTGGGTTTGATAAGAGTTGGCCTGGCTCATCAGTCCGCTGGGCTTTTAGACCAAGAATCATTTCATGTAAGCACAAACTTGGCTGCATTATCAGGGACAGAGGAAGAGGGTTGTTGGACTTCTTAAAAGTGCCTCTTTTATTAACAAGAGAAGCGGGATCCTCTGCAGATATGCAAGAGTAGCCACACAATTCTAATTTCTTACATTAAAACAAAAAAAATACAGGATTAATCAACCATCCCAGTTTTGTTACATTAGGGCATTCAAGTAGTTCATTCATGTCGCCACAAAGCATTCAAACTGGGTTTAATCACATTTTTAACGAATGGCTCGGCCATCCATTACATGAATTCAGGTTTGCAGGGGGCTGGTGCCTTTACCAGTTTGGCAACACACTGGCTTCACCCTGGACTGGTCGCCAGTCAGTCGCATGGCCACAAGAGGGGACGTACAATTCATTCAATTCAAACAGGGGCAATTTACTCTTCAGTCGATCTGCTGCATGTTTTGGAACTGTGTTTGGGAAAACAGACAATCCGTGTAGACACCCATGCAGACACGGAGAGAACATGCAAACCTGGTACAGAAAAGCCCCCCTGGGATCCAACAAGGGACCTTCTTGCTGTCAGACAGGAGCACCAACCACTTTGTCACCGTGATGCCGTCAGCCAGTCAATATTCTGCGAAACGGAAGGTCTGATAAAGCCATGTGACTTGCGCTCGTACACTCGAGTCAGGGGATTACGCCGTTAAAAAAAACAAAAAAACCTTCTAGTTTTCTTCGTATCTAAAACAGTTTCTTTTAAAAGCCGAACTGCAACTATGGCTATCTCCAAGAGGCAAGATGCAACAGCATGCAACGTCAGACTCAAGTATTTTGTGACATCACTTTCTCGTGAAATTCGGACCGTGTCGCAGAAATGTGGTTCCTCAAAAAGATGCCATTTTAATAAATTCATTTTCATTGTAATCCTTTCTTATTGCGAAGGAAATCAAATTTACTTTCACGATTTGATAATAAGAGATGAAGCTGGAATTTGGAGGAAAAAAAAAAAACATTTAAGAAAGAATGATGAGGTGGTTCCTCCCAATTTGATTAGGCCTTTCATATTTTCTTGAGATGGGACATCTGGAGTTGCATCTTTTGTCACTCCAGTTGTGGAAAATGACCAAGTAATCCAACACCTGCCATTGCCATCATTCTACCAACCCTCTCAAATCTTCTAGTATTCACTTCTGAAGCGTTGAAACTTCAGATCTCTTAATGGATTACTTGAACCAGCCCTTGTGTCACACTGGCAGAACCAAGGGCAACCTTTTATATTCGCCTTCTCAATGATCTTGTCTGGCTTCCAGGTAACGGCTTTTTTTTGGGGGGGGGGATCAAGCTGAAAAGTGTTTTTCCCCCCTCACACAGTCGGTGCAGACTTCAATAATGCAATTCACAGTTGTCAAAGCTTTGACTGTGTTTCCAACCAAGAAGTCTGAATTCATGATCAAAACCCCTTCCCTCATTTATCACTGCTTGAGTTGTCAGTCCTTCATGGAAGTTGGTGGTGTGTTGGCTCTCTGACAGTGAAAGGAAAATGATTCCAAACTCCAAAAGAAATCCGAAACTTTAAATCAGACGGGGGAGGAACATGTGCATACTGTAGTTTCAGCTCTTGTTGTGTTGACATGTGTTCCTCGTTGTGACAGTTGTTACACGCGGTTGTTGTCATGATCGTCGGTATTGTAAACTCCTTTGATAATAATTGAAAAGCAAGCAAATTATATGTCTGATATCCGGTCCTTTCGAGCTCTTTGGGATCTCTGGAATTTGATTCAAAAAATATTCTGCTCATGGACTAGTTCAGTTTACAATTTGTTTGCTCGCCTCTGACACAACAGCCAAGAGTGAGAAGTTTCAAACCCACGATACCATTTCCGCTAGGATTTTATTTTCCCTGGCTTCAGCTGGATTGTTTTGCATTTTGCATGTCAAAGTGTTAAGGTTTCTTTTAACTCGTTCAAACCAGACTCGTGAAAGCTCCTTTTGAGGTTGGCTTTTGCTTTTTCACCAATTTTTCAGTCTGTCTGTTTTTGTGTTAGTTTTCTTTATTTGATGCGATCCAGAGTCCATTATTGTACATGTAAACATAATGTACACATTTAAATAAAGAATCTACATTGTCTTTATACGTATGAAAAACAACATTTTTATTGGTAGAATATCCGTGACTTCCTCCGTTCATATATTATTTCTAACGCTTGACCCCCATCTCTGCATTACAAGTGTAATATCCATAAAATAAGCTGAAATCTACACTGTTTTTGTGGGGTTCAGCCACAAGCTGTGTCATGTACATGCATACCATTATTAATTCTTCTTCTGACACCGATTTACAAACTTCACGTGGTCGAGTTTATTTTTTTCAACTGTAGAACCCAAACTTAGCCGGCACAAGTAAAAGGCTAGCATGCAAACTGCTCCTCTCTCGAATGTACGGTGTTCTGGAAGGATAACGACAACTTTTGTCTCGTCTCTTTGTCTGCTCTTGCTTGTATCTCAAATCGGTTTAGTCAAAACGCTTGTCAGAATTTGAAGATTTGCCTCACATGAGATGATTCTGGCTCTGTGATTGCTTTGTACATCATTATCACTGCGAAGGCTGTTAAAGACTTCAAAACAAAATCATTCTTATTGATTAATTGGCTTCATGGGGATTTTTTGGTCCAGGGCTGTCAGGCTGCTTAATATTTAGTAAACAAAAATGGTTACTGCCGGTAGGGTGTTAACCCAGTAACCGCGGCTTCACAAAGTGGCATGCTTTTATCAAAAGCACACCAGCTACCTGAAGTAACCTTTTCAAAATATACTGCGAAACAATCTCCGTGTGTAATTCCTGTCATACATCTTCTTATATGCAGTAATCCTCTTGCAAAAATTACAATTCCTGGAAAATAAAGGTAAACGCATACACTGTTTACACATGGGTTCATAATCCCGTCATCCGAAATGATTTATTCAGAGCTCTTGTTGTGCATTTCTGTCTCCTGTCATCTGCATAAAACAGGGACACCACAGGCGGACTGTACAAATTGGGCTGTGCATCACTCTACAATCGGGAATATCTGCACTTACTACGTGCCCAGATGAAAAGCGCTGTGTATTTAACACCTAGTCAAAGGCCGCACACTCACACGGCTCATTACAGTACGAAAATTCACAATCGCTGAAAGAAAACACCTGCTGTCATAATGAGATCTGATCCGTGTTCATTTCAACATCGTTTGCTTGTTTATCCCTCAGCAGTCAGAGGCTTGTTTCATTTCCTGTTCATTAGATCTGGATCATATGTGAAAGCAGGGAAACAGTGATGTTCTGGCACATGTCTGGCTGTCGTAATGTCAACAGGCTGCATCACGATCTGCCACTTTATATGCTTCAGGCAACGATTCTCGCCCTGTTTAGATGGTTATTTCATTTTTTTCTCTATAGCTCAGGCCGAGAATTTCACTCCAGTCTAACATAAGACTTCTGGAACATTTCATTTTGTTTACGGCCGGGCGTGGAGCATGCCTAATTGCATATCGCCCTCAGTGTGGAAGTAAAAAGCAAATAACGGCAAAGACAGGGCCCATCTTTGGAAGAGGAAGAAGGCCGAGTCATAACCACATTTCATCACACCTTAGGCCAGATGGCCTATCATTCTGTTCTGAATGCAGGCCATGTCTTTGCTGTTAATTTTACACACATCCATGCTTCGGGGCATTCGATATCAGGAATGGCAATGAGGTCTTTTTTTCAATCACTTATTCCTTTGATGTTGCTTTTATGCTTCCACAGTCCAAAAACAGACCAAGTTTGCTTGTGAAAAATAGTTCAAATAAATTATGATTCATATGTATATAAATGTAAATTTGAACTTATCTTTGCGAATCCAAGAAGTCCGTCTGGGAATTGAGCGAAGTCATGGAAAAAAGTCAAATCAACAAGAGTTCCTGCAGTTCCACCGCAGTCCGGTTGCTCACCGCAATAGCTCAAATGTGGAAACAGCTGTGATCACAAAACGTGGCGCATTAAACAGCAAAAGGACAATTTGCACAGAGTTGCAAATAAAACGTCGATTGAAAATGAAAGTAAACAGGCAAATGATGCACGGTCGTCCATCTGAAAACTCAAAATGTAGAAAAAGGAGAAGAGAAAACGCATGTGAAGACCGGTTCAAAACGTGACATTTCAGACAAATACATATGAATAAATAGATATGAACGATGCTCATTAAAATCCATCAACAAATGATTATTTACCATTTCAATTCAAAAGATAATGTTGCGGACGAAGGTCATTGTTATTCGAACGGTTTGTTTCGTGGACACATAAGAGAAAAATCTTGGTCGGTCCGCAGTCCATCCCTCCATCCATCCAACCGTCTATCCATTTACTGTTGCTGTTCTGAGGTCAGCTCTCTCACACTCCCCCCTCCCTGGCCCTGCATTCCCTCCAATCACACCCTTCCGGGTCTTAATGTCGTTGCAGACGAGAACCCCACAGTTCCAGGAATAACCTTTGAATTCCCCAGCAAGTAAAAAAATCCAGATTCATAATAAGAAAAATACTGTATTTGCATTTTTAAATTAGTCAGGATAACCCTCTCACATAAAATTTTATGACTCAATTGATCGTTTTGTGATTTCTGATTTTATGAGCTGGGAATATTTTGCCACAAAGCAGTTAAATGTCAGTGGCGGTCATCTTACCTTTAGTTAAGGAGTTCCATGACATTTTCTCCTGATATTAAAACAGTTTTGTGGAAAATAACTGCAGGAATAGCTCTATTCTCCTCACCTCCCAGGCATTTCAAACTTTTCACCGTCTTACTTTTCCTTGCTTCACTTTTCATTGTCTTAACCAATAGTTGACCGATAAACAGCAGGAGATGATATCGCAGATGAATCCCGCTGAATCTGACCCGACTGCTTTTTTGCCAGAAACACGGAGATCCTTAACTTATTTGAATATTAATAATTTGTGTGCAGTTGGGCTTTAAATGTGCATCATTCCTTCCAACAGGTTCGATGGCAGGAGGGAATTTGACTTGGACAGGAATCAAGCGAGACGTGCATCCCTATCGTGACCATGGAGAGTGTCTTTCTGCAGCTTGAAACTGCTCGTCTGATTTTACCCCACTTACAGCGATTGAGAATATTTTGAGACTCAACATCAGTCGATCTGCATGACGTCGGATGTGTTTCCAATGGTTTTGCAAACATTTTCACTGGCTTAGCCGAGACCTAATCACACGTAAGCTGACGCCATGCCACATTTCTGTGCTCGTCCGTTTCTCGCAAGGTTTTCAAGAGATGATCACGTTTCTCTTCCCTGTCATTCAACCAAGTTACCATTAACTTGTATGAGGCTGAGTCTGTCATTAGTTAAATCCATGCAGCACTAGCTTCAGGTCAGGTACCACTGTTTTGGTGGTGAAGAACAACTGCAGGGATGAAGCCTGAAAGTGCTTACCCAAACTCTGCATAATATATTCCCATTGGAAACTGAACCATCCCCTGAAAGACAGATTTGAGTGGTTTCTTGTAGAATGTCTTACGGACATCCAATTAGTTTTCCAATACACTTAATCCAGGAGGGGAAAACCGTAGAACACTTCAGAAGTGTGTGTTTGAAGGTGCCTGTGTCTGTGTTAAATTTCCGAAACAATTTGTTCCGTCTGTAGCTCATTTCATCAATTTTTGCCCGGCTCTGATGGAATATGTGCATCATTTCATAATGTGTTAAACCATGCTGTGCATTCTGAATGAATGGGCCTCCGTGTTTTTGTTTTTATTTTGCTTTCCCATGTGTCTTTTTCGATGTCATGACACAATCTTTCTGCCGGATTAATTGCAGTCGAGCATTTTCCACCATAATATGAAGGTTTGAGCAGAGTGAGCAGGCTTTGGCAAATCGAATGATAATTTAACCATGATTTCCCCATTGCCCGGCTTGTTGCCTCTGGCTCCGAAGCTACCTCTTAACTCGATGTACGGCCAAAACGGGCCCTTCCATCTCATGCCAAAATCTTCACTAATCTCTTGAAACAAACAGAGCATCATATCCTTATACAAGTCTCCATTCTCATGCGAACCCTGCCAGAATGACATGTATAGATCCCTATATTGGGATATCTCTAGTATCTTCTGTGAATTTTGCCCTCGTGCATTTGGAATGCTCCCTCCATCCACTGGCAATGTTTTTCGATTCCGTGACAAGGTTTTAGTTGATGTGAATCAGGCTGTGACAAACCTGTCTATTTGCCTCTGCCCAAGGTGTTAGCTGTCACTAGCCTGTCACTATCGCATGCTTCATTAAGCAAGGCCAAAATACCTTTGTTACTCCGATCATGAAGATTAGGTTTATAGTCATTCTGCGAATATAAAATGTAATTAAAAGCGCCAATTTGCACTGCTTTAAAAGTCCTTTGGAGGCTGCTATTGGTACCATTTTTAATATATATTAGTCTACAGAAAAACTGTGATTTTAATTTACGTCGATCCTATCCTACAGTCAAATTTGCACCAAAACACGCCTGGTCGAAATTGATAAAAGTTTTTGGAATATTCCCAGATCATTATTGTAAGTTCGTATTAACGGACAGGACGTAAGCTGCCGAGTTCCAATGAAAGCTTCCTTTCATTGGAACTCGGTACATTGGAATCATTCATTTTTTTTGGAGTATGAATGCTATTATATTTCATTAAATGTACTATGGAGCTCGCTACCAAAGACTAATTCTAAATATGCTTGCATGACAGTACATGCTACTACATTTGAGATTCATGTTTTGTAATACTCCACCTAGAAATCTCTCCCGGATATTTTTCAAGTTCAAAAGTTTTAATATCTACTTCAATTTCTCTTCTTCTGAGGTGTTCTCTAATTTATCAAAATAATGTCAGTGAAGACAACTCCAGAGTTATCTTTGTTGGGGTGAAAAAGTGAGAGAATATCTTTCGCATTCTTTTCTTGCTTGTTTTGTTAACCAGTCAACATATTTCCTAAGTAGAAGTACAACCGTTCTTCCCTGAGGCACCGAGTTCTTTCGAGCCTTTCCTATTCAGGACAACATCCCTGAATTTGGTTAGTTCCCATGTGTTCATCAATAATCCGAGAGGGAAAATTTGGCGCACGTCCGATTTCATTCCATTAGTTTTGGCCTCCACGTGTTTGTCTCCCTTCTTTACCTTATCATAAAAGAAATAATCATTTTCATATGAACCATAACTGCGAACCCATTCCTACAACTACAGACTGTTTGTCAAACCCAACCCATTCATAAATTCAAATACCTTTGAAACAGTGTGATAATACCCTCATATCTATGCAGCATCAGCCGGTAGAGATTTTAAAACTAAATATCTCTTAGTATTTGTTGGATCTTCTACACCAGTGATATTCCATGAATGTGCCTGCCTGCATATATCTGCATATTTGCATACTTAGCTGTAAGCCCTACCTTGCATATTTTCCAAGAGGAGCCTAAAATAGGCCAAGACAAGTATGTCTACTATGATTTTCGTACCGTTGAACTAAAACCTGTGTCAAATCCCTTGCCAATTCAATGAGCTCAGGGAAGGGATCAGTGTAGTGTAAACACAATATTAGAATACGTTGTTCCAACTCTGGAACAATGGCAAGACTTAAAAATGAACAAGAAACTCCTCCCTATCCCCATCCCACTTTTCATTCTCCATTAATTTATCACTCCCAAGGTTGCTCCTGTAGAAGGAGCTCTGTCTTTTCAAGTTCCACATTAATGTAATACATGACGCAATTGAGACCTCAAAGCACTTTGTTGCCCGACTGACATCTCCCTTCTCAATAAACAACGAGTGATGGGCTGCAGGTAGATGATAATGTAAATAATAATCATTAAAGTGAGTCAGATACAATTCAGTGGTAGCTGAAATACGTCAGTGCCCAAAAGTATGCCCTTACTAATATGACTGCATGTGACGTAAGAGCTGATTTGAAATTTTCTAAACAGGTAAAACGATCTGTAGATCACTCTCTTTTTACCTTTATGTCCATTTGCTCATATTGAGTATATTCATATGTTTTATTATGTATTACACAGTCTAATATTTGGTAAAACATGCTTTTTTGACCCTCTTCTTTGACTTATACTCATTGAAATTCCTGCAGTGCTGCAGCCTCTGCTGCTGCTGCTGCTGCGTCTGGATGATCAGCTCCATAACGTACTGTGATCCTCAAAGCTCATCTTGCAATCTTCCCAAGAAGAGCATCACAGCTTGGAATGCCAGTGTGAGGTACGGATCCATCTTATTTATCATCTTCCTGATGTTGGTTTGTTTTAGTTGGTTTCTACCTCCTCCATAGTCATATTAGGGAACAACAAAACAATCCTGCATTGACACATTTTCTCCCAAACCTCTCTTCGTTGACATACAGTAATTACCAGACTGTCTATGAAGCTATGAGCACATGCATTGATGGGTGACCCTTTTATTGGGGTTGATGCTAAGGGCAAATGTACCTGCTGGAACATGTCTTCATCCCGGTGTGGTCTAAGGGTTCTGAGATGATCTGTCTGGGCCCCAATTTCTATTTTCTCTCGAATGGCCACCAATGGACAATAAGAAGCCCAACCCTTTATGCGGGCAGCATCTAGCAGGTATCTTGTGGGTCCTATGATTGTTTTTCTTTCTTTGTATGCAAGACAGCCGCATTTTGTCTACATTCAGCTCCACGATTCACAAGTCAGCTTGATCAAGGCTTTCATAGATGGTGATACCGTTGATATTCATTTTAACCTCAGACAACTTGGTCGATGAAGAATCAAGCTGCATGTCCTTAAGGATCATGTAGCCTTGGAACATTTCATGCATTGCCTCCTGAAGAATGGCTTTAACCTCTGATGCATTTGCATTGATGGCCATGTTCATTTGGAGAAGCGGGCATCCAATCGCCAGTACGCTGTCACTGGGAAAATGCCTTTTCACTGTAGCATGATCCCCAAAGTAGTTTAGTAGAGGTAGGACACCATCAGTTTTGTTGAAATCATGGATATCTGAAGAGTTGAGCTTTTCATCTGCTGTCTGTCTGCTTACACCTGAAACTCAGTCTGCTATGCTTGTGGTAAACACTGTGGGAGGATATGGCACATGTCCTAATGACTGATAGATTGTGTTCTGGACGGACTATTTCAACTAATTAATTTACATTATCATAATATAATAAAATATAATTGTATAATATAATATAATAATATTATTGATATTTTTTAAGTAAATCATTATCTGTATTTTTTCACATTCAACGATGATCCAGTTTATTCTAGTTTTAAGTAATGTGTGTTCTTTTGAACCTAGTTTGGTGTATATTTTGCAGCTTTATTGACAAGATGCCCACTAAACATCCTTTTCATGGAAGGATTACCTCTCGCACTTTTCAAATCATTTCCAGGATTCCACCTCTTTTTCGACAGAATATGTGAGAGCGATATCAATGTTGATATAGTCCAGCCTCTAAAATGATGTGATATGCTCAAAAGAAAAATCAATTTATTCAAAAAAAACATTCACACATGCGCAGCTTAATGATTTTTTATAAAGACTGACAGCCAGTGAAGACTGAGCTCTGAATGAAGACCCGCTGCTGCACTTGACGGTTCATTGTAAATGATCCATTGTGTCACAGCACTCAATGCACTCTCTTCTCACTCGCTGTTTGAAGGGACAAGCAGATGAGCCAGTAGATCAATGGCAACAAAATGACAAGAGTTCCCTGACATTTCAGGTTCCACAATTCTCCACGGAGGTCAGCACAAGTTTCAGCGCATACAGTAGAATATTCAACCGCAGAGCAATTCAAAGTGCTTTACTAAATGCGCTGCTACCGTTGAGAGAGTTCCCCGAAACATCACGAGTACGGTGCAAGAAATGCATCAGTTCCCAAGAGGATCTGGCTACAGCAGGTGAGAGGCATGTTTTTGCCCTGCCATTCAGTGCTTCGAATGACAGCAGCAGCATACCAATGTCAGTTTCTTTGGAAAGGAAGCCAGTGCCGAAAAGCCTCCGTGTGCTGAATCATCCACGTTCGTGCAACATTGTTCGCTCATTGTTTCGGAGTGTAATACGGAGTGCTAAGTGAAAATGGTCACTGTTCAGAGAGGAGAAAGTTTAATCTTGCAGGTTTCTCCACGGCCTGATATCGTTTCAGTTATTGTCCCTGGACGAATCTTTTTCTGTCTGTTCTGTTTCTTAGACTTCATCAAGGGCTGAGACCCCTGGGCTTGTAGCTGATCTTTCATTCAGCATCTTAACAGAGCTGTCATTATGTACCGATTCATATGTCAGCCAAGTCCACAAGTCCACTCCCACTCAGTCTTCATGAAGCGTTAGTGCCCTATTTGGCAAAATGACTATGAGAAGCTCTTTTCAAGTCAGATGTAAATTGTCCTAATGATGTATAACACAAAATGAATTGTGTTAAATGTCCATAAGAGGTTGGACTTTAGAAATTGAAAGATGTTTTCCCATCTTTGGCTGTTTTCCCGTCCAGCCGTTTTCCCCAAAATACCACTGGACTTTTAAATTCTTTGCAATTTTAGAGGTAAAAGAGGTAAGAGGTAGGACTCAAACGTCGACACAGGAGTCCACACCAAGACAGACGGAGTTGGAAACAGCAAGTTTACTTGGACCAATGAAGAGGTACGCACAGACCGGGCGGGGGAAGACGGGGCGGGAGGTGACGCATGGCAGGAACAGTTAACCAGGCTGAAGACGCAAGCATACATCAACAGGGCAGGTAACCCGGTCCGGTCGCAGACGGCCAGGCAAGACGCGCAGGGGTATAACGACGGGGGGGAGGGACACTGGGCAGGAACGGGCAGCCTGGTCGGCGAGGCGAACGGCACTAGCATGCAACAACGAGGGAGAAAATGACGCGGCCACCAGTGAGGCTCAAAGCTCTGGCTTTCAGGCCCTCACAGATTGCTTGAAACCAGGACCAGCCCGTGCGCTCCCAATGGCACGGTAATCCCAACCTTGACAGTAATGAATATCAAGGATACACTCAACCCTATGACTTATCTTTCTGCTTATTTAAGCTATATATATTTTCTATTTGGTCATTTGTATATTTCAGTAATGATTCTAAATTTGTTAGTTCAAGACAAATGTGTTGATAGAGAGACAACTGATGATCGTTCAGTTGTAAGGAGAGAAGTTATAGAACTGTACATCATCATTCTTCTTCTTCTTCTTCTTCTTCTTATCCTTTCAGCTTTTCCCTTTCAGGGGTTGCCCTCCATCTGACCCTATTCTCTGGATCCACCTCTCTCACACCAACTACCTTCACATCTTCTCTCACTACATCCATAAATCTTCTCTTCGGTCTTCCTCTAGACCTCCTGCCTGGCAGCTCCAATTCCAGCATCCATCTACCAATATAGTCCCTATCCATCCTCTGTCCGTGACCCAACCATCTCAGTCTGGTTTCTCTGACCTTCTCTTGAAAACATCTAACATGTGCTGTCCCTCTGATGGACTCATTCCTGATCCTCTCCATCCTGGTCACTCCTGAAGAGAACCTCAACATCTTCATCTCTGCTACCTCCAGCTCTGCTTCCTGTCTTTTGTTCAGTGTCACTGTCTCCAAACCATACAGCATCACTGGTCTCACCACTGTATTGTAAACCTTTCCTTTCATTCTAGATGATGTTCTTCTATCACAAAGAACCCCTGAGACTTTTCTCCACCCATTCCAACCTGCTTGAATCCGTTTCTTAACCTCTTTTCCACACTCTCCATTGCTCTGGACCTTTGACCCTAAGTACCTGAAATCCTCCAACTTCTTGATCTCCACTCCCTGCAGCCTCACCGTTCCACCCGGGTTCCTCTCATTTACACACATATATTCTGTCTTGCTGCAACTAACCTTCATTCCTCTCCTTTCTAGAGCAAACCTCAACCTCTCAAGATTTTCCTCAACCTGTTCCCTGCTCTCACTACAGATCACAATATCATCTGCAAACATCATGGTCCATGGAGATTCCTGTCGAACCTCATTTGTCAGCCTGTCCATCACCACTCCAAACAAGAAGGGGCTCAGAGCTGATCCCTGATGAAGTCCCACCTCCAGCTTGAACTTCTCCGTTTCACCTACAGCACACTTCACCA
>CAAKHD010013765.1:424033-454944 GCA_901007705.1 Fistularia tabacaria | reverse complement strand
TCTGCTCTGCCTTTGTCCTCTTGATCTCCCTTGTCACCAGAGTCATCCTACAAACCACCATCCTATGCTGTCTGGCTACACTCTCACCTACCACTACTTTGCAGTCATTGATCTCTTTCAGATTAGCTCATCTATATAAGATGTAGTCTACCTGCATGCTCCTATCTCCGCTCTTACAAGTTACCCTATGTTCCTGTCTTTTCTGGAAAAAAGTAATCACTACAGCCATTTCCATCCTTTTTGCAAAGTCTACCACCACCTGTCCCTCTGCGCTCCTATCCTGGACAGCAAACCTGCCCATCACTTCTTCATCACCGCTTTTGGCTGCACCAACATGTCCATTAAAGTCTGCCCCAATAACCACTCTCTAATCCCTGGGGATATTCTGCATTATTTCAATTAACTCATTCCAGCACGTCTCCTTCTCTTCGAACTCACATCCTACCTTTGGGGTATAGCCACTTGCAACATTGAGCATCACACCTTTAATTTTCAGCTTCAGACTCATCAGTCTATCTGACATTTTTTCACCTCCAGATCATTCCTAGCAAACTCCTCTTTCAAGATAACTCCTATTCCATTTCACTTCCTGTCAGTACCATGATAGTACAACTTAAAACCTGCTCCTAAGCTTCTTGCCTTACTACCTTTCCATCTGGTCTCCTGGACACACAGTATATCCACCTTCCTTCTCTGCATCATGTCAACCAACTCTCTACCTTTTCCTGTCATCGTCCCAATATTCAAAGTCCCTACTCTCAGTCCCAGACTCTTGACTTTCCTCTTCTCTCTCTGCTTCTGGACATGCCTTCCTCCTCTCCTTCTTCGACCCACAGTAGCGCAATTTCCACTGGTACCCTGTAGATTATCAGCACCAATGGTGGTCGTTGTAACATGGACCTAGAACGATCCAGTATAAGATTCATAGTTTTGATTCACATATTTGGTTTTGGCAAAAATTTTAATGCTGGATGCCCTTCCTGATGCAACCCTCTGCATTTATCCAGGCTTGGGACCAGCTCAGGGAGACACTGGCCTGTGCCCCCCCCCCAAGTCTGGCTCCTGGAGACACTCGCCCGTGCCGCCCTGAGGCTTCATTCTCAGACAAATTGCATAAACAATACATTTTCATCCAGATTTTGTGATCTTTTACCTTATGAAAAACTGTAGCAGGACTAATTGTCACATGTAAAGAGTGATGTATAAAGTTGGTGACCATAAAAAATGAATCAATTAGTCTCTTAGCCACCTTAACTGGACTGGCGAAGAGCTTCCAGGTAATTCCTCTGGCAAGCAGAGACCAACATTAATCCTATCCAGGTAAGGCTTTGACAATGCAAACCATGGTGATTTGATCACGAGTGACAGGCTCTGAGATTGCATCTATGGATGTATAAGACTGGTATGCTTACAAAAGCATAAGTTGAACATTTTGATAGGTTGGGTTGATTGCATTCACACTGCAGTCAAACTGCTTCATGATCCAGTTAGATGGGAGAAAAAAGCCCCAGGTTTTGAAAGAGAGCATGAATGGTTTTCATCATACAAAAATCCAGAAATCACAAGTTGCCAGTCCACGACATAAGGTTTGAATTTCCTACCAGTAAAACAACTTCACCGGCACACAGCAAGAAAGAATTTCAATGGACAGTCCATGGTTGCTCCAGGTTACAGCCTAAACAGAAATTGAACAAAAAGACACATACACAAACACACGCACACACACACACACACATTTGTTCGTATAGTGAAAATCACAAGATGTTTTATATGTTTATATACACACAAACAGACACACATGTATCATTTAAGTAAAGTATTTGTTTTTAAACACTGGAGTTAGAACAATTTTTATATAGAGGTGGAAAAAGAGAAAGTGTTTAACTTCATTTTCTGTGTGACATGCATAGATAGGCTTCAACATTACCACATTAACAAGGTCAGACCTCAATGAAGTGATTCAGAAGACGGAAAAGAGGCAAAATGAGTGTTTGACTAGCAAAGGCTGCTTTGAAAATCTCAAGTTTTACAATACAACACATACCTCAGAGGTATTCTGTCTACGACACAACTAGTATATCACGTTTGATCATCATCATCATCAATGATTACTGTTTAATGTAACATATCAATCTATTGCTAATTTGCACTCAATTACTAACGATTTCATGTCACCATGGGCGTGCGGAGAAATTGACAATAAACCTGACTTTGACAAGTCTCGGGCAAGTATTGAAAAGACCATGCAGTTTCCCAGACAGTGTTCAAAAGAATCAAGTAGTAGTATCATGTGTATCAGCCATGGATGGTAAGATCCAGTAATCTACCAATGTTTGGACTGTGTAGCAAGAGTAAAAAGAAAACAGAAAGCCTTACTTTATTTGATAATGCTATTCTACTTTTGAAATAATCGCTGCAAATACTTAACCTCACAAGTTAAGTATATGGAGACATCAGTGAGGACTCTCCTGGACCACCACTAAAGCATCACTGGCGAAGAAGGCACAGTGGCACCACTACACTACCACTACATCAAATATCAGTCTGTTCCTGCATCCACTATATACTTCATAGCTTACAGTTTAATGTTTCCTTTTTAATGTAACAGTAACTTAACTGCAAATTTGCACTCTATTATTATTAATATCTTGTTGTCATATATTTCACATCACCGTGGGATTGTAAGATTGTCTTCTCGATTCCTCTGTATGTCCTGTACATGCAGAGAAATTGACAATCAAGCTGACTTTGACTTTGGAAAGTGAGAAACTAGAAAAGATGTGGTATTTGTAGATAAGGTTACCCAGGACACTGATAATCATACAGGCAAGATGATGTTCAAAGTATCCATTTCATGGGGCAAAGCAAATTTATCTTCTCAGAAATAAGGCAGACCCAGTTTGTTAGGCAACATCAATATACTGACCACAGGAAATGAGAATTTGGCAACGTATGACACGCACGGCGTAGCACACTCGGTTTACACATGTAACAGATAAAAGGTAATTATCTAATGAGGAATTTGAATTTGATTGACACAGTGAAGATAAACGCTATTGAAATGCAAATGGCCTAAAATCAGCATAGTTCCTCCCCTCTAAGCAAGCTGGTAAACCACTTACTCATGGAAACATTTTTTCCTGGTATGACTTAGATGAGTGAAGTCATATTCTGATCAATCCAGTATGCACAACCTGAGCCCCAAGAATTGGGTCTTATATGTTAGCAATAAAATGACAAAGATAGTCAATGAAGTTGTATCACATTATAATTAACAATAAGTCACAGGACAAGAAAACAATATTTGAATGTTGACAAAGTGCAAAAGTACTAATCATTGTGAATTTTGTATTGTTCTATGGTTCTTTAAAAAAAAACAACACTATGAAAGGAGTGACCCTGGACATCAGACAGTCCTTCCTTCAGACTACTGCCCATAATCATTTAACACATTAAATTTTCATCAGGTAACCATACAAATAATGTCAAGGTCAAGTTAAATAGGTTTCTTACCAGAATGTCCAATTGTGTGAATGGAAAAGTCACGAGACAATAATTTATAAATCAGTCGGGAAAAAAATCTGCAAAGTTTAAGATCCCTACTACTCCAGTGGTATTATTTTCTATTTTATCTTTGAATTTTAACCAAAGTAATTGTCAAAGGTCCATCATCCATTCTTTCTTACCTTGTTGAATGAAGGAAGTTGAGACCAAGCAAAGCCAATGGATTCATGTAGTCGTAGACCTAATGGTAACATCGACCAGGTGATTAGCCAAGTAACCAAACAAATCTACAGGTCGCATTATTTTTACATTTTGCAGATCCATCTTGTCCTTCATCTGGTTCCTCATGTTTTCCAATAATGTGGTGAATACCTTGCCATTAAAAAATGGTTATTGGATTTGGGGAAGTTAATTATGAAGACATTTCTGTAAACCACTTTTGAAGGAACAAGACAGCTGCTATAGATGAGATTGTTTTGACAACTGGAATGGTTTACTGATTGTAAAAAATGAAAAGACTGGTATGTCCACAGCAATTCAAATTAAAATGGGATTTTAACTTTCTGTTAGTCTGACCAGTTGTGTCTACTACCCTGTTTGGCCCTAGTTAACGTTGGACAGCGGGATCTCTCTTCATGACCAATTCACTTTGATCATATACTCCATTATTGCAATGGTACATTTTTTTATGAACATTGCCACACAGTAGACCCAAAGTTACACAAACTAATAGCGCCAACCCCCATGAGTTGATTTATTCAAAAAAATTGAAGACAGTAGCACAACGGGACTTCCTAATTAATGCACACTGCAACAAACAAACAGAGCCTTGTGTAAAAATGGAGGAAGCCCCATCAATGCAGATGCCATGTAGACCAATTCTCATTGTTCTTCTAGCATATTTGTGTTTTTTAATGAGTGTCCATCTGGCCTTTCATACAGTGTCTGTGATACGAACACTGGCCACTGCTTGCTTTGACCATGTTTTGATTTCTGAAAAAAAGAGGACTGCCAGCTCCATCTCGAGATATTTAAATGATATTCAAAGATGCCTCATAACTTTAATACATTCACAAATATTCTTAAAGTATGCCTCCTCTCTGTGGATCAAAAATTCAGTTCCAGAACAAAATAAATCCAGTGTCTCTTTGTAACCAAAGACGCGGAGGTAAAATACTGAGATGTAATTCAATATCTGATATCTAAAATATATATATATTAACAAGTTTTAAAAATAGAATAAAAACGATAATCTCTGAAATGAAATAGCTTTTTTCAAGTCCCAGAAAATGAAAAAGTATTACATGTTATAAATTATACAATTATACATATTAGAATATTGTATTTCAACAAAATGTGTTTTTCTACATTTTCTATGAATTTACTTAAATTACTTAATACAGCAGCCCAATAAAAAAAAAGAATAAAATTCTTTCTGTTAACTTTGTTATCCTGCTTTTTTTAACCCATTCTTTCTCTGCCCATCAATGTTCTGTTGTCAAACTGATCTTACCCATCAGTTTTCCTCTTGCTCAATACATAAGTTTGAAAGATGTGTCTTTGAAATTGTATCGCATAAAAAGAATCACTGTGAGGGTATGACACTACACAAGGACCAATCTGAGCAAAGCACCAGTCAATGCAAGTACATGCTTTATTATACTTCATTCTTAGTAAACCCATACAAGTAAATAATGTGCATTTGTTCATGTCTCAAAATAATTTTCACCTGCTAAAATAACATTTTCAGAGACTGTTTACAAATCTTTGTGTTATGCAGAGTTGCCTGAATCAAACCTCAATTCATCCTCACCAAATGGCTTATTGTCTGAATCAATTCAACTGGTTTTCAGCAACTCAGTGAAAAGGCTCTGCAGCAGGTAATGCACAGTTTAATATACAGATGTTTTTTTTTTGGTTTATTTGTGTATCTCCCATGCACCACCTATAAAAACAAATGATCCACCTCGATTTAACTCTACATTCATATAAACACTAGGTTGTTCTGTATTGGGTACCACTACATCCAGTACCAACCTCAAAGAATGAATTGCATTCAACAAAACATGAATGAGTATCATGTTGTTTTTTTTTTTATTAATTTGTGAATTTGTTCTCTATTCTTGTGTGATTCATTCTCTTTTGGTTACATTTTTGTCTATCTCTGCTTGAAGTACTGTATTAATGTCTGTACACTTAATATTTTGTGCTTTTTTTGCCTTTTTGGTTTACTTCCCATGTAATCACTTCCCATGTTTGCACTTACCTTTCCTGCCCTTTTGTTTTTTCATCTTAAACAGTCTTCCCCAGTCCAGCCACTGAGCTCCCTGCCATGCCAATTGACCTCTCTTTTGTTGTGGATTTAGTTGAGTTTGTATTGTATCCTTTACTCCATTACTTCTCTCCATGCTGTTGCAGTTTGTCCTGGTCTTTGTTACTCTACTTTATTTCAATAAGCCCCTTTATTTCTGTGTGAATTCCTGTTTTTTTGCTGCTTGGTAACCTCTTTGTTTGGGATCAGTTACCAAATACCCCTGACATTAGTTACTTCACCTTTCTTTTCTCAAAACTCAGTGTCTGGGAGACAGAGGACACTAAACACTGAAGCTTGAAGAGGGAATTCTTTGCCATTTTTACTTGACATATGACTCTCAAAAGGTTCTCAAAAGACTGAGCTCTTTATTGTTGGATTTTTTTCTTGGTGATCCACACGAATTTTCAAGAGGAAATGTCTGGATCAGTGTCAGGTCAAACTTATATTTGCCCTCTTTTTCTACAAAGTCAGTTAGTGGTATTGTATAGGAGGTGGCTTGATGTTTTGATACAATGGACTTTAGATTGTGAAATCTCTGAATACCCTTTTACTACACATTGAGCAATTTATATTTCAATTCATTGTTATTTTGCCCTGCAATTTTTACAAATGACTGAAAACTTTTCCATGAATGTGTTCTCCATGATTTAGAACATGTCGCTGACATAAAATTTAGAATGACCATATTTTAAAGCCCACATTGGAATGGGTTTAAATAAACATTTGGTACAGCATTATTATAGTGGTTTTGTTAAAGTGAATTAAAAGTCAATTTCAAAACATTGGTTTATATATTTAGCTATAGTTTATATATCAAACACAGATATAGCAAGAGAATGGGGTATGGTAGATTTGTGTTACAGTTATACCAACTATCTGGTTAAATGAAGCAAAGATTGCCGGGAAGGACTGCTTTGGGAAAAGACTGGCTCGTCACTGCAGCAAATATGTGTAATTTCCACCTTGGGTGTCGCAAAGAAATTATTTCCAAATTAAAAACGTACATTAATTTATTAATACAGTCATACAGAATTGCTAGCAAACAAAGACACAGTGCACTTTGGCCGAAAAGGGGCTGGACTCCTTCAAGCAAGAAGAAGAAGGTTTAGATTTGCTGGCGAAGATGGTGTGCAGCCACGTGGCATCATCCCAACCGATGCCATGATGCACATGGTCCAAGTGACTGAGGTTCACAGACCTCCTCTGGCCAGGATTAATTTGCTCAGATAGCTGTTGCATTTCAACCAGTCCTTCACAAAGGAGAAGAAAATGGTTTGAAGTGCAGAGTACAAGTCCACTAACGGTGTCATCGAAAAATCAAGTTTTGTCCACCAAAGTAACCTGTCCACAAAAAATAAAAAATAACCAAGTCATTATGTGCCTCAGCCTGTCTCATGGACTGACTCTGTGTAACTCCACTTGATTTACTTCCAGGAATAGCCTCGTATTTCTTAAATTCTTTTTCAGTTTTTCCCTTTTATGGGGACTGATCATTATTTCCTCAATTTGCATTCATTTCATCAAAGATAATTTATCTCTGCCTGCTTTAATGAAGTGATAATTCCACGATAATTAACATAATCCTCCACCAAAGCAAATTTGCTTAATGATGGCTGTTTTGATAGTCAGATTGGGTGCATGGGAGAGTGTCCACACTGGGAGAAATTGAGGCTTACTGCCAGGGAGAGGGAAATGTGGAAAAAAAATATAATCATAGCAAATATGATATGTGTGTGTCTGAGTGTGTGCGTGTAGCATAATAATAATAACGATGATACAGTCAAGGACACCATGCAGACATGCATATACAGGATACACAAAATTCTGATTTAAAGGAGACAATAAAAATAAGAATAAAAGTGACAAAGTGGTAACATCCACTACTGTGTGTGTATATATATGTACATATATAAACACTATAAATACATACATACACAAACATTCACACACACACATATATATTTATACATATATATACACACATATATATACATATATACATGCATATATTCACACACACATATATATGTGCGTGTGTGTGTATATACAGTATATGTGTATACATATGTGTATACATATATGTATACATATATGTATACATATGTATACATATAATATGTATACATATATGTATACATATGTATACATATATGTATACATATGTATACATATATGTACATATATACATGTATACATATGTATACATATATATATGTATATATGTATACATATATATATGTATACATGTATACATACATATATATACATGTATACATACATATATGTATACATATATATATGTATACATATGTATACATATATATACATATATATACATATATATGTATACATACATATATGTATACATATGTATACATATATATACATATATATACATATATATGTATACATACATATATGTATACATATGTATACATGTATACATACATATATGTATACATATATGTATACATGTATACATACATATATGTATACATATATATACATATGTATACATGTATACATACATATATGTATACATATGTATACATGTATACATACATATATGTATACATATATATATGTATACATATATATACATATATGTATACATATATATACATATATGTATACATATATATGTATACATATATATACATATATGTATACATATATGTATACATATATATGTATACATATATGTATACATATATATGTATACATATATGTATACATATGTATACATATATATGTATACATATATGTATACATATATGTATACATATATGTATACATATGTATACATATATGTATACATATATGTATACATATATGTATACATATGTATACATATATACGTATACATATGTATACATATATATACGTATACATATGTATACATATATATACGTATACATGTATACATATGTATACGTATACATGTATACATATGTATACGTATACATGTATACATATGTATACATATGTATACATATGTACACATATGTATACATATATACACATATGTATACATATATACACATATGTATACATATATACACATATGTATACATATATACACATATGTATACATATATACATATATGTATACATATATGTATACATATGTATACATATATGTATACATATATGTATACATATATGTATACATATATGTATACATATGTATACATATATGTATACATATATGTATACATATGTATACATATATGTATACATATGTATACATATATGTATACATATGTATACATATATACGTATACATATGTATACGTATACATATGTATACATATATGTATACATATGTATACATATATACGTATACATATATATATGTATACATATGTATACGTATATGTATACGTATACATATGTATACGTATACATATGTATACATATGTATACATACATATATGTATACATATATATATGTATACATGTATACATACATATATGTATACATATATATATGTATACATATGTATACATATATATATGTATACATATGTATACATATGTATACATATATGTATACATATGTACACATATGTATACATATATACACATATGTATACATATGTATACATATATGTATACATATGTACACATATGTATACATATATACACATATGTATACATATATACACATATGTATACATATATACACATATGTATACATATATACACATATGTATACATATATACATATATGTATACATATATACATATATGTATACATATATGTATAGACATATGTATACACATATACTGTATATACACACACACGCACATATATATGTGTGTGTGAATATATGCATGTATACATATATGATACATATATACAGTATACATATATACATATATGTATACATATATACATATATGTATACATATATACATATATGTATACATATATATATGTATACATATATACATATATGTATACATATATACATATATATATATCCAAAAACATGCAAAGGTTTTTTTTTGAAAACCTTTGAAAATCGCCTTGTGAATGGTTGTTTGTCTCTATATGTGGCCCTGCGACTGACTGGCGACCAGTCCAGGGTGTAACCCGCCTCTTGCCTAATGATAGCTGGGATAGGCTCCAGCCTCCCTCTCACCCCCAAGTGTAGGATAAGCAGTGAATAAGGAACAAAAACTATAACCCCCCCCACTTCCTAAGACCTAGGGAACGCTTCAACATGGGAGAAAAAAAGGGCTCTTATTTCTCAAATTTGGTACAATTGCAACTTATTTATCAGTGTTGTAAGTTGCAATGCGGGGTCTTGAGGGTTAAAGAAATGAATAAATTCAATGAAAACCCCTTTGTGTTTGCCTAGCTCTTTCCAGCCAGATGATTCATTCGGTTCACAATATTTATGATTTGTAAACATTTCCAAAGCACAGAGAAGAACGCATTATTAGGGCCGGAGACAAATCATATCTTGTCAAAAAACGTAACTGATTAGAATGTTGAGGGGTTCTGTCTGTTATGTATTCATAGAACTGTAATTTTTCATACAATAAAGTTTAAAAGCTTTCATTTTATGCCTAGATAATTTTACAGTTTATTTATCAAAAGCCTTTATTTTTATTTTAAGCCTGTATTTTGTTTATGTACATACATTACAACAGCTTTTACTCATCAATTATGATCTGTCGAACTATTTGTCATTTATGCAAGCACTGATCTGTGCTAATGAGAGACAGATGATATACACATACAGTAGACTTTAACAATTCTATTATTCACAATTAAACTTTGGTATCAGACTTTTTTCCGGGGGGCATAGAAATTTGGTTGTCCAAACAAGACGCCATTGACCTGAGTGAATACAAACCAAATAAAAAGGACTTTAAGAACATGTTGTCGATGATGATTGTAGATTATATACGAATAAAACAATTGAAGGTTCAAACTCTCTGACCATCCAACTCCCTGTTTTATTGTAATAGCCTATTCTCTGGTTCTAATTAAGTTATAGTGTGTCTTCGCTCTCCTTCCTTTGCTGATATTACAGCTGGGCCTTTATTACAGTTTTAAGGGGGATACCCTCACCACAGGCTATGTTTTCCCCAAGAGATCATATTACGTGAAACAACTGTTTTCCAAGGATTTTTTTGATGATATGAAAAAACATAAAAATCTATGGAAATAGAATTACAGGCAGTGAAGCTTGTACATTTAAATGAACACAGCAGGACGGTCCAGAATGGCAGCATGATCACATTACATCAAGCACTGTAAGCCAAGGGTGTTTTAATTTTTCAGTTGTTGTATGCTAAGCACAAGGATTTTATCAATTCAAATGCCATCCTCATTAAAGCATAGAAATTGGTGTATTGCTTGCTTATTGAGTATCACAGTACAGAAATTATCCACAAGAAGTCTCCAAAGATATATATTAGCCAATGAGACAGCCAAAAGCCTTCCTTGCCAAAGCAAATGCTTTCAGTGGTAACTTTTAATTCCAGACACAATTCCAATGTTTCCCTTTGTGTCACACAGAAATTCATCCTAAACTATTTCTACAAAAACCATGTCCAATTCCTTCCACAGCGACACTAGAAGCGGAACGTACCTGAAGTCAAAGCAAAGCTTGAGGCAATCCATTCACTTTTGTTCGCCATTTTTAATAACTGTGAACAATGAGAGGCGTGCACTCAACATACTGCTCCAATTTCAGCTTGCTGAGTAATCTTGGATTTTTCTCCACAGAATGGTGAATTTCATTCAACTATTTTCTCCCTGCCCCTTGTAGACTACAATAGCAGTAATTTACAAAAGATTCAGAATAAATAGTATCCCTATGTTGAATTTCCTCGAGGTTTAATGTCGAATTCTAAGTTAAGGCAGAATGAATTGAATGCATGCCCTTACAAAAATGTATACAATGGCAGACCAGTTTACTCATTCCTTTATTGTCTGTACCTCCGATCTTGCATTCAGGGTCACAATGGGTCTATTGGCATTCCTAGCTGTCATCAGGTGGGAGGCGAGGTTCACCATGGACAAGTTGACAGTCAATCACAGGGCCACATGAGGAGACATAACCAGTCACGCATCTCAGCAATTTAGAGAATTCAATTGACCTACTTCATGATTTTGTTGCATGGTAGGGAACCAAGGAACCTGGGCAAAAATCCTGCAAAAATGGGAGAACATTCACACTCTCAACAGTAAGGATTTAGTCTTCAGTGTGCAGAATCACTGATTATGTCACCTAAGCCAATTTATTTTGCAATGAAATTCAGACGAATGATTTGAGAAGAATAAAATTCTGGATATTCAGTGCATTTAAGTCAACAATAACGGAAAATTCCACTGCTGATAATGACAAAACCCCCCTTACTGGATCTGTTTACTGCAGGGAGTTAAAACAATTTGACAGTTTAAAGTGAATATATAAACTGAAAATTATCATAACTGAAATGTAGTTAATAGCAGAAGCTGTATCATATCCAATTGTTCAAGTGCGGCTAATGAAGTGGCCATTATAAATGCTGGTGATTCTTCGCAAATGTTTCTTCATCTTTTGTAACAAGTTAATCACTGAAAGGAATTAATGATATACACTATTTGATCACACTGCTGGGGAGTTTGCAGACCCATTTTCAAACAGTATGCCCCAGTAGTAAATCAAATAAAATTTGGAGGAACTGAACATATTAGGATAAATTTGGGGCTTAAAGAAATACGATTGAGAACAGTTTGATGTCTTAGTTAATGAATCAGAAATGATTCCTCAACCCTGGTCCTTACAAATTATGTATAGTCAATAGCATTTGAACAAATTTCATCAGCATACACATACATTTGTTTTAATAGATTTTAAAAATGTTTCATGTGGAAAAAACAAACAAAAAACAAGTCATCCAGAAGTGATTGATTAGGAGACGACAAGAATTCATCTCACAAAATGAAGAAATAAGGATAGATACTTATTTCTTGATTGACTGGTGATCAGTCCAGGGTGTACCCTGCCTCTTCCCTGATGACAACTGAGATAGGCTTCAGCATCCCTGGGACCCTGAGTAGGATACCCGGCAGACGATGGATGGATGGATAGATGCATGCTTTTCAGTTAAGGATTGCCAGGAGCAAAAGCTCGATTGTTTGGTTTTGTACAGCTTTGCAACTCACTTTACATAATGTGTGTCAAAAAAAAGTTTGAGCCAGCTATTCCTGCAGGCTCTCCCAGGAATTGGAGATTTTCTGTCTTGGTGTTTAACCCACTGGAACTCCAAGCAACACATTTATATTACAAAAAGGTCATTAATAGAAGTTCAATTATTTATATTTGATGGCAGGGTTATTGTGCTGTGCAAGTTAAGGACATGACTATAACACAGAACCTCAGACAACCATTACTCAAACAAAGAAACCAGAAAAAATAAAAATAATAAATGAGCACCACCTTACTGCTATTCAGGGCAATTTAACAAGCAAACATTGTAAGCCACAGTTTTCACGTAATTGAGTTGCACATCATCAACTATGCTTTGACATTAGGGTTTTCCAAATGAAATTAATTTTCTTTAACAGAAAAAAGAAAGCAATAAAGCTATACCTCAAACAAGAATTTCTGTCCTCAAATCAGACATCAACATCAACTGTGTGCCCACGCACACATGCAGACCCACAACAACATTCCCGCTGCAAACCTTAACCTACTAATCTTATTAGCAAGTAACCAGCTGTTTCGAGTCCAGATCAAGGGTCACGGTAATGAAATTAAGGACCATGATAGATGCCATAGTGGATGTCACAGTAATTTTGAAAATGTTAAACAAATTTGTATTCAGCCCTTTGTGTTCAATGCTTCATCCAAACAGCATTGCCCATACTTCAACATATACAGTAAATAAGTAATCTTAACATATCTCAGCTGCCATGTAATTCCCTAATAATTTGTAATATGAGCTTTTCATCCAGTTATTCAACCAAAATCAAATACTGTGCAAAAAATAATTCAAGTATTTAAGACACTGTCCTGTTACAATGACAATCAATCCTACATATTAGATTTCATTAAGAACAAAAAAAAACTTTTCAGCTGCCAGTAGTTTTTCTGTAATACTGTTTATATGACCCGTGCTGTCTGCATTCAATTATAGTTGATATTTCTCATTAGATTAACACCAAATAAATAAATAAATAAAGAAAAATCCATCATGTGGCTCGTTTTTGGTCATTGTTTATCACTTCTTTACAGCTATGTAACAGTACTACTTTCGAAGAACTTACATGTACTCTGAGATCAACAGAACTAACTCAAGCATGTTTGAACAAGAGATATTCAGTACGGCAAAAAGGCCTCAACCACCTAACCCTTATTTCTTCTCCAAAAATTTTCAATTTAATGTCCCCTGAACAACTTAAACCTCTTATGGTATCATGTCAAAGGTCTTTGAAAAAAAGTAACTTGTCCATGTTCCAAGTGAACATATTTAAATTAGAACAAAAAGTCATCCCGAAGAGTTGCTTGGGTTTACTCTTGCATTTAAACCAGTATTATAACCAATGCTCCAAGGGAAATTATAGACTATATAGAAAATTATGTTAAGATGATAACTTCAGTGGATAAAAGCAAAAGAAAAACTAGAAGAAACCCCTTTGAATGTTTATTGAGCTTACCAGTTACTGAGAAGGCTCCCAGATTTACACTTTGGACTGTGACATCCCTCGGTTGAAGCAGCGGGAGACATCGGACGTTGGACATGTGGAGGCACTGCTGGGGTCCTGGAAGGAGGGCGACCTCGATTTGGAACCTGGAAAGGAAACACAACTTCACCAGCCATCTTGTGTGCTGGTTTCAGCCAATCCAGCACGATGCACCTTCATCCCCAGTGACCCCGCCTGTGCTGACAAGACCGCTGACGCGAACTGTGGACCCCTGTCCGAAGTGATGTCTGATGGGCTGTCGAAACGGGCGACCCAGGAAGAAAGAAACGACATGTGACATGTCTGAGGTCATGATGGAGGTCAGCAGGACAGCCTCCTACCACCTGGTGGTTCGATCAATCATGGTGAGCAGGTGTGTAAACCCCTGGGAAGGAAGTAGAGGGCCCACCAGGTCGACCAGGAATGGACAAAGTGCCTGGCGAGAATCAGAATCGGATTCGAGGGGTGCCCTACTGTGCTTGTGAATTTAAGCACGCTGCTCGCCACACATGCAGCCGCCCACTCCTTGATGTTCGTACGGATGCCGGGCCAGACGGACTTTGAACTCACCAGCTTCACTGTTAAACCACAGCCCGAACGGCAATGTCAGATGCATCAGTTGTTAACATTATGGACGCCGTGGGTGTGGGATGGGTGAAGAGGGCTGCATTAGCAAGGGTATACTGAGCCCCATCAAAAGCCAGGAAACTGTTTCAGGAGTCCAGTTGACTGTGTCGCTTGCCTTCTTGAGCCACAAAGCCCCCGAAAGTGGCTGAAGGAGGTGGGCAGCATGAGAGAGGAAGCATTTGTAAAAGTTCACCATGCCCAAGAACAGAGGCGGGGCAGGGAAATTACGCCACTGCTTGCACCGAAGGCAATGCGGCGAAATGCAATGACCCAAGAAGCTCAGCAGCCAACAGGCTGGCCATCAGTATGTTGTGAAGATAGACGCACACAAAAGCAGGGTCACGCAGCATTGAGTCCATGAGCCTCTGAAAGGTTTGAGCAGCTCCGTTCAAGCCAAAAGGCATGCGCAGGAACTCCCCTGTCACACACAGAAAAGTGAGGAAAGACACAGCGTCAATTGAACGGCAGTTTGTCACATCCACAAGCGGACCTTTTGCGCACAAATTTTACATTCAGTTCTCAGGACTACAATAATATAGAATCATCACAAATGATCTGGACTGTTTATAAGCTTTTCTTAGAGAAGGCTTCATTCCAAAACACCCAAGACCAATTGATTTGTTTTGTTTGCTCTGCTTGAATTTACATTCTTCCCTTGAAATTCTAGATACACCTTTCTACCACTCATGATCCTAAGTCTGAAACAGTTCACCCACACACTGTGCACCTTCAGTTGAAAGGGCAAAGAGGTCAGGTGATGTACTGTGCCAAGGTAAAATAAATCACTACCAAGCAGAGAGTGTAGATCATATAATCACCCTTCCGATAATACATGCTCATGGACAGGGCTAGTGAGATTCGTTGCTTTGCTTCTATCGACAATAATGGAAGCTTTCTAAGGCCATAGTCTTTAATTTCTAGTCTCTGTTATCAGCATTTTTATCCTCCAGAGAGAGGGAGGTCAACTGCCCCTGCTGCACAGTCCCCAAACCAGCATCCTGGGCATTAAGGGCTGAGCGAGGTGGCCGAGGTCAGACTGTGATTGCTGTTGGAGACGGCAGACTGAAGGGTCCTGGGAATCATCAAACCCTATTCAGAAAAACAAGCTTTATGAAGCTGCTCCCAGGTCAGTTTTATCATGGCATCACTAATGGTTCTGATATGATCTGTCTAGCATCACTTCCAATTACAGATTGCTGGGGGAATGTTGCAGTCACAGCTCTCCATTTCACTGAAGTCTCAATAGTGCTTCATGAATGTAGACTATTGTTTGAGTCTCTTATTTCAATGCCGAGAACAGTCCCTTTGTGGCTCTGACAAAGGGAAGTAGCAACTGACCAGTCCTGATAAATAGTTGAGGTAAGGAGATGGGGGAGGCCAATCAGTCTTCTCACTGATAGTAATGACCGGGCCACGTCTCATTGTGATAAAGACTTGTCTCTTCGATACAACATACAGCTATAACAAACGGTAATTCCTCTTATTCCTTTTTTTTGTTGATAGAATTGCTTTTTGAACAGGAGAAACCCATCCCAGTCAATTTTTATAATAAATATGAACTTTCCTTGTTATCATAACTTGATAACTCCTCGTGGTTGTGAGTCTACCATGGCTCACAACTGACGCAAATACTTGAAAAGGTCTGAACAATCAAATCCCCATCCAAGCTCATTAGGAGAGCTGCACAGATATGGTGTGAAGACTCACCTCATCTATTGGTAGGTTTGAAACCTCACTGGCTTGGGCGACAATTATCTCAATACAAGGTGTTAAAAGCCCGAGCACACTTCTGCATTTGAAAAATGTAACTGTAATAGAAAATTCCAAGCACTTGCAATTGTACATATAGTTAGATAGCGATTAATGATGTACAGTTCAAGTGAATATAAAATAGACTAACCCACCTATATGGTGACTCTTCACCATCCCTCCTTCCCTTTCAGCTGCTCTCTTCAGTGGTTGCAGCAGCGGATGGTGTGCCCGAATCTAACCTTATCCTCAGAAAACTCTTCTCTTCAACTAACTCCATGTCCTCTTACCTGGCAGTTACAACTTCGGCATCCTTTTAGCCAGATACTCACTATCCCTCCTCTTATTGTCCAGAGGATCTCAGTCTGGCCTCTCTGACCATATCCGACATGTACTGTCCTCTGATGGACTAATTTTGGATCCTATCACTCTTCACCCTGTTAACCAAAGCTTAACTATCCATACAGGAATTTCACAGATCAAAACAAATCGTATGATTACAAAAACAGGACACTTATCTAGTGCAAGCAAAGTAGTAGAGACACCACAACAAGGTAATCAAGGCAAATGCAATGAATACCAACCACAAACAATGCAATATATATGATGGAGGGGACGTACAATAAAAACCTTCAATCATTATCTTCCCATCCTTGTTTTAGAAAAAAAAAAACAAAGTTTCAGTAGTCCACCTCCACCCAGTTTGTCTGCAAAATACTGTTTCATAGACAAATCATTTTCTAGCTCACAGTCTAAAGTGAGCTTTGACCAATTACTCAAACATTAAAAACAATAATCCATACTGCCTCAGCAGTATATTTTAAGATTCTAGATGTGATGTGATAATTTTATTTCAGGGGAAATTCTTAGACTGCTGAGCAGTTTTTCTAGGTACTAGGAATTTGTCAATGGGGCCTCCTCCCGGTGGGACATGCCCTGAACACCTCACCAGGGACGCATCCAGGCACCATCCTGACAAGATGCCCTGGGAACAGCCAGTAATGTCAAACCAAAATAACTGAGATCATTGTGGCCCTACTGGATAAGGAGATGATGCTTCATATTTGATCCATATTTTGTGATGTTCGGACAAGTAGATGAAATTTGAACAACTGTCTTTTCAACCCCAGTAACCAGTGAAATGATCTGAGATCAGGACTCTTCTGCTGATCTGTGAGCCAGCTTTAAATAAATCCCAAAAAGGAATCTATTTTTGCATTACTGATACGAGAAATTGGCAAGTTGCTTTTTCGGGGAAGAAAAAATAAAATAATTCAACACAACCATTTGCGTGCATAGTCACAAACTTACTAGCCTTAGCTGAACTTTCAGGAATAATGCTTGATTTAGTAGTGATTGTAAAAATAAAAGTCTAAGAACTGAGTCATGTTGAATTTTAACTCACTGTGTAGAACATTCTGTCAGCTGTCACCTAAATCCACATTGAACCTTCACCAGAGGTTAGTGAATAGGAGTAGATGGTCATAATGAGGAACAGCTGCAAGCCATTCTGATAGAATGAGGTCACCGGGGGAGACAGAGATCCGTGTGCCTGATTGGGCGTTTGTTTGGGGGGGGGGGCTCATTCAAAACAACAGGTATCTTTTTTGAAGGTATGCAAAGCTGCAGGCCCTCTTTGTGCGTTTTTCATTGAATGCCTTTGTCAGAAATAAATCGTTTTAATTGTTCTCTGATTCTCTCTCTCACCATTTTGTGTAACGATAATTGAAACATTAATAGGATGCTAATAGGATGTATGCCCAGATAACCTTTGATATAAATCTTGCTGTAATGGAGAATACTCACCATTACCACTGTGAATCTGATGTTAAGTATGCAGGAACAAGCATTATTTTGGGGAGATTAACAACTTTAGTTCATGCATTACAAATGTATATTTGGAAAATTAAGAATATGACTCCATGAAACTTTGAACATTTTCCAGGCCAGCAACAAGTTTTTCTGTTTTTGAAACACATATGTAGCCCTTAATATGGAGAAACGGCTGTGCTTTCAATTCACACCAGTTTGTTATGGAAACCCAGGGGTCTTAATATTACTTTGAAAAGGTATGGTTAATTCATCTAACTGGGGTGAGGTGAGAATAGTTGTATTGCCCAAGAGAGGGAAACTTAGCTGAAAGAAACAAGATCCTACTCATATACTAATGGATGTGTTAGCAAGTGCACTTTCAGCCCAGCTTTCATGTTGGCTTCACCAGAGGGTATTCAGGGAATGGCAAATTAATTATAGAAATGAAGCCAACCTCCTTTTCTTATCATACAGGGCAGCTGTGTGCTTCCTGTTGCTCATTTCCCTTCTCTTTCACCAGTGTTGGAATGTGCCCTGTTCTTCATCTGTTTCCCCTTTATCTTCATCACTCCATAAAAGTTTGTTCATTTATGCTCTGTACTTCATATCCTAAGTAAAGGGTCATAGGGTCCTCAGACCAGTCCAGGTTGACACTGGGGGATGGGACGTTTTACCCAAGCTTGGTCACTCGGTCAGGCACAGGGCAACATAGAGAGACATTAAACTAATCACTCTCATTTATACCTATGAAAAATCTGCAATCTGAAATGAACCTGTTGACCAAATTTGTTGACAGAAAGAAGAGAAACCAACCGAAAACATAAAAACTTAATTGAACCAGGAACTTTTCTTGCTTTGAAGTGGTCATGTGAACCATTACAGCTTTGCTCAAGAGAAATAATTTTGCACAGGGGAATTAAAATTTGGAGCCATTGAAAAAAACAGAAATATAAGTCCAAACGGCCATTTGCTTTTTCTGAAATTTAGACCTTTCCACTTGGAGTCAAAAAATAAATCAATATGTCAAGTGTGATACAGTGTTGTGATGGCATCATCAGCCATGGCATCATGGCTGTGAAAGAACCTCAGTGGCCGGAGAGTTTTGAATCAATGTGTTTCAAATGACATTTACCGATCTTAAATATTTAAAAAGAGGCATTTGCGACCCCCTACTGGAATTGAAATGTCAAAATACAGCAATAAAGACTTGTGCAGATCCTTGTCACTTGCCTACTTCCAATAAATACTTTTTGAATAGTGGAAAATAGTAGAAAATAGCAATAATGAATGTTAATGACAAGCCTACAGTATCAATTAATTCAGCCATATTCTACTGATCAAATTACTGCTGTAGAATTCTAAAATATAGTAATAACAACACAATTTTGTAAATCCTGGGGCCACTTCCTATTTTGCTTGAAGAGCTGGATTTACATTTTGGATTTACAAGGGAGAGTAGTGAACAGCTACTCAGGAGGGACCAGAATTGAGCATGCACGCAGAGACCTATATTGAAGCATTTGTGCAGGAAAAAAAGTTGAACCAGCATCTAATTGTCACAAACAGAATTATCTATGTTTAATTGAAATAATAGCAGATTAATCTGCTGATAGTTAGATTGAAATAAATATATGAACATATATAATATATCCTGTTGATGGAATGAAATATGTTAAAGGTCATCAAAATCCAAATTGTAAGTCACTCGCGAATGGAATAAACTGGCGTACCACATAGTGTAATGGTTAAAGCAGACATTTCTTTCTCTTTTTATGTGCTTTATTTTATTTTATTTTATGGTCTATTGTCCTAGATCCTTTTTTGTAGCCTTTGAATCACTCCAAACTTAACTTCTACAAGCTGCAGTCCCTCAACTCTGTGGCCACATACCATAAATTGCACTGCTGAACATACACATGCTATTGCTGAATAGTTCTTACCATTGCCAAGGAACTTCAGGTTGATCTCAGTTATACATCTGATATGTAAAATATTACCACACTGTCCAAAAAACAAGAACCGGTCAGATAATCCAGAATATAATACCTGACAGTGAAAAGTAGACATGGAAAATATAATAATACACCTAATAAAGAATATTCTGCCAAGTGCCATGGACCCATATTTGCAAGCCTATTTACATTAGAACTTGGAAATGTAATTTTGAAAATGTATTTTGATTTGAAACAGAATGCAATAATGAAGCAATAGTTAGCCCAGGTAGCCCAGACTCATGTACTAAATATATGCCTTGACAAAATTGTGTAATGGAAACTCTTAGTTGCCCACCTTTATTGCATATCTTTAAACAAATGGCAACCTGTTAGCTAGCATCTGAGTTGGTGCTGAGTGATGTACTCATAAGTCAATGGCCAAGGCAAAATTTAAGATGTGTCTTCTTTTGGTTGAAGAGTTGAACCTTCCTGTATCAGGGTTCCAGTTATAGATTACATCAGAACAAAGTAAGATTGTGCATTGCTCAGTTCATGCTTCAATTCCCAAGATTTAGAATAAATATTTGTTTTCCTGACTACATCGGGGGAATAATTCCACCTAAATGTCCACTAAAGGTTTTAAACTGAGCCCTCCAAAAACATTAGACCAGCTAAAGTATCAAAACACTGAAGTACAAAAAGTAACCATACAATAGACTGACAGTGAGTTGCAGACACTGAAAAAAAAATTGGTGGCAAGAGATGGCATTAAAATGAGTATGGCCACGTCCATTCTCCAATGTAAAAAGTAATCTCTTAAGACATAATATCCCTATCAAATTGGTGTAAGATTTTATAAAGACTAATACAGTTGAAATTATTGAATGTTGTGATTGGATTATGCCAAAGTTTATCTTTTTAAAAACTCTAAGAAGCCTGAGATATTTGATCTTTTTGCTAAATCAGTGAAAAGGAACATGAAAATATTGATGTGTTTCTGATTGTTGTTTATTTGAGCTGTCCGCCCAGGTAGAACTCAAAAGTTCAAATTTAATGATGACTTAAGTTGCATAAAAACAAGGCAACAAATGATAGCACATTTAATAGTTTAATCATAAACTGCTGTTTACATTCAGTGATTATTCTGATTTTCATTTTGCCAGAAGCCAAGGGTGAGACCAGCAAAACATTCGTTTACAAGATCTAATTTGTTGAATGCAATTTGTCAATTTCCATTCATATTTTCCCATATTGTACACAGTTAACCTGAAAACAAAAAAGTACCGAAATTGCTGATGTGCAAAAAAACTCACACAAGACCTCAGTTAATTCAACAATTTCCACCAAGTCTTTGTATGCTGCTTGGAAGAGAGCCTGCTTATATTACTCTGGTCCAACCTTATGTTTGAGATCAACTGAACACAAACAGTATTGGGTGAAAACAGTGTGGAGCAAAGCTAGTCTGTTCTTCTCTGTACCCTCCACTGAAGATGAAATAATGTTGTCTAATTTTGACTGGGGCCAATAGGAAACAAGGTGGAAACCTGCATGTAGAACCCTTAGAGTGATAATTTCTCCCGTCTGTCAATACAAAATTATGCAACATTCTGCAATCCTTAAGATTTTGTTTGCATGTTTTTTGGTTTCCTTTGCCGTCTCATTCTATGCTCATTGAACTGACACACTAAGGTTGGTGCTGAAGTTGTTCTTTTTTTGCCTTTTTTTTCTTCCTTTTTTGAAATTTTTATTAATTTTTTTTAATTTTACTTAATTTTTTAACACATTTTCTGGTAGCCCACACAGAAACTTGATGGCACAAGAACTGACCAATAAGAAACTCTTTACAACAAGGTAGACTGCAAGTCAACAGTTGCCAGGGGTCACACGGTAAGCAAAAAAATAACAATCCAAGTTCAAGTGGAAATAAAAATAAAAAAACTTTGAAAAACAATCCAAATCAGATTCAATATCATAACAAAAGACAAATGAACAAAAGCAAGTTAATTTCAAATATAACTTACTCATAAAATAACTACACAGCATTAAATATTCTCATTATACATTTTTAAATTATTTATAAAATATATTTTGGCATATATGTTTTTTTTTTTTTTTTATTTTGTGTTTGTGTAACAAACGCTACTGTAGCTTCAATTGAACACCAATGTTTATTTTCTTTTTTTTTTTTTATGTTGAAACCAAACATTAAAGGGATTGTCACATAACAACAGGTTAATAAAAATGATAATAGTAAACCCTATACAGAGTTTCACAGAGCAAGACAAGAGTGACGACCCCTTCTATCCTAGCCCCATAATCAGTAGTCATAAAAGTACAAGACCGAAGCACAAAATTCTAATTTGTGCTCCACGGGCTACAATCAATTTTGGGCACAGGATATTTCAAAAGCAAGTGTTTTTTTTCTCATACAACTCAATTTGAACACGAAGATCTACGTGTCCCTCTTCCAGTATTCGTGGCGTATGGGCTGATAGCAAGAGTTCACTTAGCTTGATCCATGATAAAGTATAAATACTGTAAAGACCTTACAGTCTGATGACACTTGGATGTCCTCTGGGATATGCCGAGAAAGTCTCTCTTATAGGGCATGGAGGAAAATGACTGACAGAGCTCCTTTCTCCTGAATTCTCAGAAAAATGTTGAATAAGTGAGGATAAGTTAAGATGAGTCCCATGTACACCTGTTTATTACAACAGCATTATTAACAGAGTTCAATATACAAAGAAAAAAGAGTGATTTTGACAGTTGGACCAAACTGCAAAACCCATGAAGGCAGATACCCATTTGTGATACAAAGGTAGTTTAAAAGGCATAACTGTACTTTGGCACCACAGGTGTCCAGAAATTTAGTGGTTGGCTTTGGCTCAAGGGCTGAAGAGCTCCACAGGCCATGTCCTTGCAGTCAACAGTATCCTACCTGTCCACTCAATGCCGATTGGTATAAACAAATAGAGCGAACAAGGAGAAAACATTTCGACTACATCACAACAATCCACATCTTTTAGCACACAAGTAGCTGCAGCATAATGCAGTTCAGTGTCCTCAGCCCAAGCTGATAGAGGAATATTGTATACTGCAAATAGGTGTGCCCCTAGTTCCAAAGACTTGCTCTTCTGTGAACATACAGCTAAAGAACACATACACACACACATGTATATTTGTGCATATATGTGCATATATAGACACACACACACAAATATGTATGTATGTATGTATACACACACACACACACACACACACACACACACACACACACACACACACACACACACACACACACACACACATATATATATATATATATATATATATATATATGTGTGTGTGTGTGTATATATATATATATATATATATATATATATATATATATATATATATATATATATATATATATATATATATATATATATATATATATATATATATAAAGCTTCTTACTGTATAAGCATGTCGATGTGGGTCATTGAGAAGCTTGCTAAAGCACAATGTCCTTCAAGCGCTTGCTGCTTGGAGACTCTTTTTCACAACCATCATGGAGAAGTGTGTTTATCTCCCGTACAGCCGGCTCACTGTCCTTTCCTTCTGGCTGCCGCAACAGACTGTGGTTTGCAATTCGCTCTGCATCGCGGCACTTCAGTGTGTTGTAGGTAGATGAAGGCTTGGACAGTGGGCTCCTAAGGTGCACAGGAGAAGTAATGGGGCTGGCTACCTCACGGCCATTACCAGCTTCACGGATAGCCCCCCCATTGGCCTTGGGGCTATTCACCTGAGA
Organism: Fistularia tabacaria; assembly: GCA_901007705.1. Taxonomy (NCBI): domain Eukaryota; kingdom Metazoa; phylum Chordata; class Actinopteri; order Syngnathiformes; family Fistulariidae; genus Fistularia; species Fistularia tabacaria. The sequence goes on along the minus strand of CAAKHD010013765.1, from coordinate 430,519 downwards.
CTCCTGAGTCCGCTTTCCCTTAATCTCTCCCCGTTCCACATCCTCAGGCCCATCCTTGCCAAAGGTGGCAAAAGTCCTCTTGGCGGTGCCATCCTCATAGTGTGGCACGTCCACTGTGGTCGCCTCGATAGACAATGCAATGACATTACGAGCATGCTCAGGTGACTTGGCACGTGCTGGGATAGGGACACGAGGCATCCAACAACGGTCAGAATGGCCTAGGATACGGCACTCATCTTGGCAGTGAAAGCCTTCAGTGGGATCTGTGGGTGGCAAAACACAGAAAAAAGGGGATAGTTTTCAGCTTTGAGCTTCTAAAAGTCTGTACAGAAATGGATAAAAAATAAAATAGAAAAATAACAGTAAAACTGTTTTTTAAAGTAGCCCACGATGTACACATGCAAATTATGAGCATTCCAATGAGCTTGATTTAAAGTTTTAAAGATAAATAGATTATTTTGTCTGAGACTAGGTATGTAAATCCAATTGCTCTATTAAAGCAACACACAAGTTTAAATTGACATTCTCTGTAGTTATTTCCTGCTTTACATTTCCACACAACATCACCTACTAACATTGAATTATTTGACCTCACATGTTTTCAGTACTACTGATATATCTTCATAAAACAAATGCTTTTTTTGAAACGAAAGTAAGCACAGAGCCACACAACCAGCTAGTGATGCTGCAGTATTATTGCAAGAAAATACAGTTCCGCCAACGCCTTCCTATAATTAGATGCAAGCATAAAGGACAAAATTGCACAAATGTTGAACAAAACCATGAATCACCCTTTACACTTTATTCCTCCATGTCCTTCAAACTTCAGCTCAGTTTAATCTGCTGGGTGTTTGGGACACTTCTTGTATGTCCATTACATAATGTTTTGGAAAATCAGAAGTCAATTTGCAGTCCTTCTATGACTGTGTTTCTTGCTGCAAACCAAAATGAAGTGGGTTGCAACAGTACAATCAAATATATTGTAGGGAGAGACATCGAGCATGTTCCTGTGTTGTAGTTCATTTCTCCCTTTCTCTGCCTCTGTCATCTCGCACGGGATTATAAATATATAATGATGTTTAATACTGGAGTGAAAATTAGATTTGTTTCTTGTCCGTAGAACCGCATTTTTGGGTGTTTGTTATGTTCAAGGGAATGAACTCTGAAAACAAGCTTTGTATCACATTAACCACCAGTTGTCATTCTCTATTCCTAAAACTGTTTTTTTGATGGCTTTTCAAAACTCTCTGATTAAGACATTTAAAATCAATCTATTATTTTTTATTTCAAATTGAGATAAATCATCTTGGTTATAACACACGCATTTCACTTTAAAAACAACTGACCAATATCAAATTCATTCTCTGCTTCTGTTTGTACGTGTTCTTTCAAAACATCTCCTAAGAAGAAAAAAAAAAACAACCTGCCACAGACATGTGGAATGACACATTCATGAGCTTCCCTCTGCTTGCCTCTATATGAGTGTGTGACAGTCTGGATACCAGTGGCTCAAGGTGACAAGAGGGAATTGTGAGAGGTATTGCCATCGACCCAAATGCATACGCCTACATCTGGCAATCGCAGCTTGACAGATCACCTAATTAAAATCACTAATGATCTGTTTTTCTCCATCCCTTCACAGCATTCATGAGAGGCTCCTCTGCTTGGGCCCAGGGGATCGATGTTTAAAGATTCAAGACTAGCTTTTCAGTGGCAGGTATGCCAGAGCTGTCTCTCATAAACAATAATCTGATAAAACTGAAAACACAGTCACTAAATGATTGAATGAATAAGCAATGGGTGTCATTGGCAGTCTGATTCCAAATAGGAGACATTTAGGCTGTGGAGAAGTCACCTTGCCTGTGGGCACAAAACATGAACACCAGGACCAAGAATGCAGGTCATAAGTGACCGCAGTCCAAAATGAGACGGGACACCACATAATTAGTTTCCTTTGATTTTGCGTTTATGATGCACTCACTGACACTGAAAGATGAAGTCCACACCAGCAAATGCAAATGCAATCACGCTCTCGCTATTTATAATATAATGTTTCATGCAGACTCAAAAAGTCTAGTTCACAAATTGTCACCTACCAGAAATTCACTAGATGAGCAAAAGGAATATATGCATGATATTAATGATCAGTTCCATGAAACAAAGGGTTATTCATTGTTCTTTCCCAAGGACATACATTAAATTTACAAAATTGGTTGGATTTGTTTTCTGAATTCATACTTTCAAAAGATAAAGGACCACTGCTGTCACAATTGCAAATGTAAGTGATAAACATAAATATTATTTTTCAAAACATAGACACATAACTTAATAGTGACTTACTTTCAATACATATTAATATACACATAATACTTTTAAAACTTGCAATCTTCACATAACATTGTATGCTTCAGATCAGCTCTATTTTAGTTATTTCAAATTTCTCCAAAGCATCTCAGTGATGAATGCAAGATCCTCTACATTCTTAAGCTTTTTCAGCAGCCTGCAGCACATTCAAAAACATGAAAAGCCTTGAGGCACAAAGAAAATATACACATGGTTAATGCTCTTTACTTTGCAGTGCATGCATATGCAGTGAATAGCTTTTTTCACCTTCCTTTCAAAGGTCTATGGCAGAGCAACTGGGTTGTAAATGGCATTGTCATGAAAGCCAAGCACAATTAACACTGACACATCCTGCCTCTGCTTAGAGATTCATAAAACGCAGATGTTGCTCTAAAAGGCCCACATCAAAATGAAACAACAAAATATGAATAAGATTGTGACAGGCCATCGACCTTAAATAAAACAAAATCTGTAAAAAAAAAAAAAAAAAAAAAGAAGCTAACTGTAATACAATAGATGAATGACAGGCCATTCCAGCAGTGAGTCAAGTACTGAACCAAAGGGCACCTCCTGATGTGAACATGAATTCCAAGTAATCAAGAAAATAAGCATACTGAACAGTCAGGGGAACAGTCTTCAAGTCGGCTAAAATATGGAGCAAAATATCACTGGGGATGTTCACTATTTATGATTTGATACCAACCATTTAGTGAGGGAGATCTTACTAAAAGAGAACACTGTTTTGAATGTTAGACATTTAAAATTCAAGAATGGTAAAAAAAATTAAATACAGTAAACTATTAACATATCAAATGGTTATATGTTGCCATGAAATCAGGCACACTCAATTTTACTGTAGATTTCATCCCTCAAGATTTGTAAATGCACTAAGCGCCACTTTGAACATGTATGTTGCCATGTGTGAGTTTTGGAAAATAATAAATACTGACAATTTTCACTAAAGGCTGAATACGCTTGGTATTGTTGGGCATGTTTTAGTTTATGCAATATTTAAATGGTGTCACTTTTACAAGATATTTCACGCACCGGGTGATTTGATTCTGTCCTCTCAATCAGTTAAAGGCATCTTACCTTACTAACATGAAGGGACTTATCTCTGTCCCCGGTATCCAACAACCTGAAAAAGCTCATGGTTAATTCTTCCTTGTTCCTTGTATGTACTGTATATACTGAAATAAAACCCCTACACATATTGTTGACAAAGCTATCTAATAAGCCTTTTTCAAAAGGCTATTATTCAAGTCCAGGCATTGAGTAGAAAAACTTATACCGCTGTGTCAAAAAATACAGGAAAATTGATTCTTTTTATAAAGCACACTTTAAGTCAGATGACCTCTCCTATGCACAGCACAGACATCCTTGGTAGATTTCAAGTTATAAGTTGACATTTCCGTATACAGTTGCAAGATTGATTCATAGCAAATAGTCTTGCATCTAATTAAGCACACAAGGTGATATGGCATTGTATTATGGTCAAGTCTGTTGTTGGTGCCTTAACAACAGTGCGCCTTATAATGTTATGTCCACACAGGTTTAGACATGAAGTATGAAAATCTATGTTCGATAAGAATTTAAGTTGCCAAGAGATTTTCATAATAGTAATACCTTCTTTAAGATTTAACTTCAAAGATTAGAGGCTGATTTCAATCACTGAAAACATTTCAGTGCACACATATGTGAGATGTTGTAGCAAGACCACTAAATATGGTGGTTACTTGTGTGACAGCATGAAGTTAAATTTCCAGTGAAGGACGAAGCATTTAAATTCTGAAATTTCAATTCAGCTACTTGAGGCTTAAGTGGGTATGACAGTATGTCTTTTTAATAAAGAAAAATGCAGAGGTTTAAATTCTCCTGGCTATCAACAGGAAGGTAAATCCTTTTAACCTCAAATCACACATTATTGACTTAGAAGCAAACAAAAAGTCTCTGCCCTTGGCACTTGATTCTGTACCTAGATTATGCATTACTATTCAAATTTGAAAGGATTGGACACACCCAAAAGGCTTTTGAACCATGCTCTATAGATCACCCTTGAGCATTTTACAATCAATTAGCATTCCCATTAACAGACTGATAGTGAAGGCCGTCATTTGTGACCAAACCTGCTCACAAAGGGAGCTAAATTCATTGTGTCTGATCTTTAAAAGTCAACCTATCTTACTTCCTGAGCAACTACAGCCGCAGCCTTTTCGTCTGCTCAGAACGTTGGTTTGGACTGATATGAAATTCAGAAGAATTACCTTTCAGGAAATAACATGTGGCACAGTCAAGTAGGCAGGCTTTAACTGTCATAAACTTTGCTTTCATCTTTGAATTTCCACAGAAAAGTGTCTGTTTCTAAATCTCTTCAATATTAATGTTCTATTCTGGCAGTCACATGGCAGAGATTGATTCAATCTGAATTGCCACTTCAGGGCCAAAATAACACCTGTGAAGACAGAGCTGATTGTAACATCATAGGGGATGATGTTTCAGAAAATATGGCAGCAGCAGTAAAGAGGGTGTCTATCTACTTGTGACCTTGTTGTGGCTAGTGCTAAAGACTGAGCAGGCTTTGTCTTACCTGGACCTGACACTGGAGATAGGCCAAACATCTAGGCAACCTTTAGAACAGTGTAGGAGATATCTATGGTCAGCAGAGGTCTGGTCAAGCAGCATCATACACTACTCACAAAGGGAGAGCCAAAGCACTGCTGTCATACCAGCCAGCCAATTCAGTCTGTGGGCCATAAATCAGCCTAGAGGCTTGGCTCCAGTGGGAGCAGCAAGATGGAGTATGATGGTCTTGTTTTTACAAACAGTAGAGGGGTACCCTTACTGCGCCACCAAAGCCATCATTCTCTGTACAGCACTGAGTCCCCTCCTTCTCCCAAAGGCATCTGGTTCAGTCTCATCATGCTGCACCCCCCAGCATGACACCCTGATATTCATCCATTGCATTCCCCCTCAAAAATACTAATTCATATGTCTACTCCTCCCTTCTTCCTCTTTCATCTCATCAGTACTGCTCACACAGTGTAAAGTGATGTAATTAAATATATCATCCATCCAAAGATCTTTTCCTCCCATTTCTGTCCATCTGACCAATCATCCTCTGACTCTTGTTGTCAAATACTACTTGCGAAGGAAATTGGAATCACGAGGCGAGCTGTTTTTGTATGCCTGGTGAAGCCAGAGGTTCATAAGCATTAGCACCACTCAATTTGTAGAGAACTGATTCAATGTCTAATCCATTGAGCCCCAGAGAGAGTGTCTGACAGCTTGGCAGTTACAACATGCCAGCCTGTGCCCTCACAAAAGCTACTACAAAAAGTCACTTCAACTTAATTTTGAGCTACAGTCACACTTGTTATTCTATGCACTTGGCTATAATTGTTTTAAAAGATGTAAGTTCAAGAAAAATATTTACTTTGGCTATCCCTGCTGTCTTCCTTGCTGCAGGCCCACCCAGCCCAGTGTCTGCATTCTTTAGCAGGAATAAAGAATGCATTTTCAAAGTCAAGTTGACAAACAATACACTGTCTTTTAAATTGTTACAAACAGCATCTGTTAAACAGATGTGCAACAGCAGAGGGAAAAGGAAAAAAAATAACATCACAGCTTATAAATCACTGTATCATTGTGGAGCTCTCTTGTGCACAAATGCATAGTTTCTGGCCATTGGACTGCGTATTATAGTAGAAATGCATTGTGGATTGGATTATCTCACATTATTATCTCATTGTGTATAATAACTAGATTATAAACATATACACACATATACATCTCTCTCTCTCTCTCTCTCTCTCTCTCTCTCTCTCTCTCTCTCTCTCTCTCTCTCTCTCTCTCTCTCTCTCTCTCTCTTTCTATTTTCCTCGCCCGTCATGTCGCCGTGCACCCCCATATCCTTAGCAGTTTATCATAATCACATCACCTCAGTGTGATGGAGCACACTTAAGGCTTATTATGTCACGCACACTCACCCGCACACCCACACCCACACCCACACACACACACAGACACACACACACACACACACACACACACACACACACACACACACACACACAAACCAACACACCCAAACTCATTGTCAGAATCAACACGTCAGAAAGACAAGTAAACACATAAGCACATAAC
>CAAKHD010013765.1:397034-424013 GCA_901007705.1 Fistularia tabacaria | reverse complement strand
TATTGGATTATCTCACATTATTTTCTCATTGTGTATAATAACTAGATTATAAACATATACACACATATACATCTCTCTCTCTCTCTCTCTCTCTCTCTCTCTCTCTCTCTCTCTCTCTCTCCCTCTCTCTCTCTCTCTCACTGTCGCTTTCCATTGCCACATTGTGCATTGTGCCCGCACCTACCAACTGGGACACCCACATGTTACAAAGCCATACTGTCATATTGTGACATGTTCTCTGCTGGAAGGGTAAAGCTTCATACTGATCAGATCTGGGGTGATCTGTAAGTTTTAGAGCCGCCAAAATCATTAATCATCTTCACGTGCGACAGCACCTTACGGGGCATCATCGCTCCAAACATTATGAACTAATTTAAACTTACTGGACGCAAAGGACTGGGTTACAGACAACCATGGTCAAATAGTCAAGAGAAGCTTTAATACCCTGGTTCAAGGAAAACATCTGGGTGAGGGTACCAAAGCAAACTGAAAGGAATTCATCTATAAAACTATAGTGCAAAATTGCAGCATATTGAGACTTAAAATAAGATAAATATGCATTCTCCAATGACATTGAAAATATATGTGGATGACAGAAATGTAACCAAAGGCAAATAAGTTGGTTTAGCTCTTACTACTAGGCATTGATTGTGTCATTTTTCTAATCAATTTTGCTGAAATCAAGAAAAGATTTAAAAAATTACTACTTTGAAAATAATATATCAAATTACGGCTGCATGAATATTCACAAACTACCATGTAAGTCAAATTATTTTTTTTATTATTTCTATTTCTCTGCACATCAGATTAAAAAAAATGTCAGCTTAATATCACTGAAAAAAAGTCTGCTCGTTGCCCACAAGTACATTTAATACCATACTATTTTGATCTTATCAGTCGACTGAATTCTTGACATGGATCACAAGAAATATATTAGCCTAAATATTATGAAACAACTATGTCAAAAATGTCTTTTTTCAAGACAGAATATATCATAATGTAATGATATTCTCTGTCGTCTCCTTTTTTATGATTTGACGTCAGAGCAGAGACGCACAGATAAAAAATGATATGGAGTGATTCAGGGCTGGTGTCAAAAAAGATAAAAAATCTACATTTAATTCACTTTTTGATTTAATGTCCAGCTTTTTCCAGCGACCCCTGAAAATGGAAAAGCCGAAAGGAAAAGAAGAAGAAGAAGAACATTTAATGTCCAGCTTTTTTATTGGTATTTTACAAATATAGTAACCAGGGACTAGATGAGCCTGTCAAGCTGACTAAAATATTCTCTATATCCAAACTGCTGCTATGGTGATGGGCTTCAAATTAACCTGTGTTCCGGTGCTCCACTTCCAGGTTCATAATAGTATGCACCTTTGAAACATAGCACAGCAGGCAGTTGGCATTCCAGTTGTACACAGGCCGACTCTTTATGCCAGCATGGAGGGCTGCTTGCCTTTGTGTACTTGCCTCATTTCCCACACGATACATTGGCAGAGGACATCTTTAAATATACTAGAACAAATGCAGCAATACTGTGCTTAAGCTTGACCGAGCTAACAACCTAATTTGCTCCCAAACCCCTTGAGTCTAAAGCAAGAAATGGGGGTGGTGGGATGGGTGGGTGGAATTCTTGAATTACAAATTTATATTATATATATATGCATATGTATATGTATATATATGTATATGTATTTGTGTGCATGTATATATATATGTATATGTATATGTATTTGTGTGCATGTATATATATATATATATATATAGATAGATAGATAGATAGATAGATAGATAGATAGATAGATAGATAGATAGATAGATAGATAGATAGATATAGATGGATATAGATGGATATAGATATATATGTGTGTGTGTGTGTGTGTGTGTGTGTGTGTGTGTGTGTTTGTGTGTGTGTGCGTGTCACTTCACTTGACTTAATCTATGAGCCTAAGTGTATTTCCGACTGAAATGAAAACAATTAAATAAGTGATTTCAGTCATATGTTTTAGGGAACATGATCGACAGGATGATGCTTCAAAATTAAGTTGTATTTCCTAGTTAACATTTCCTTGCTGAGGAATTCTCCTCCGTCTTTTTGCCGTCTTTTTGCATTTTTGTCCTTCTATTAATCATCCCAAACCCTCAGTGTCTGTCAACATATCTAGAGCCAAAAAACGGGAGACTTCACACTAGGCCAGCATACCAATTCTTAGCAATTCCTCCTTCTGTGAGCCTCAGTCATGCCTCAAAAGTAGAGCCTTACATAATTAATATAACATGCCATCTCAGTCAGTCACATTCACTTTGTGTCAGACAGGACTATGTGTTTTATATTCCATTTTATCTCTTCACAGGAGCAACAGCTAGTTTCCATCTCATTTCCGTCTTTTTTCAGCTTTCTTCTTCCATACTGCTTCAACAGCCTCTTACAACAAGACATGGTAATATAGTGCGCAAGGGTATAATATGAAGTGTGAGGGGAAGGTTATCTAATTGTGCAAAAAAAATATTCACGGGGACAGAGTCATTAGGGCAACACACATTATTTAAAAGACAGTTCACCTGTTTCTCAGTGTCGAGGCACACAAATAAATACTCAGGAAACAAAAGGTTCTTGTTCTGTACAGATGCAGGGGAAGGTGTAAAGCAATTGGATTTATAATCTGGGGGTAAGATGATACATCCTAGAGTCTCAATTATTCACTATGATGGGGTTTTCACTTTTATACTACTTAAAATCACAGTCTAGTCCCATCATCCACCAATTCGCTATATAGAGCACTGACAGCAGAGAGCTAATCCATGAGAAGTGCTGCAGATTGTATCAAACATAGATATTAAAATGGAAGAGGGGGACTGGTCGAAAAAAGGAATAGAAACGAAAAGGCATATCTTCTCTGATTTGAGGAACATAACTATAGCATACATAAGGATGATGGCAGGGGTCTGACACAGTGGAAGTAATTGGATTGCTCAGGCCCTGTGCCCACTCATGATACCATGCTGAGCTGTGACATGAAAAGTCCTTATGTGTGGCAGGGAAGCAAGGTGCAGCAGAGTGGAAGTGACAGGTGTCAAAGATCCAATTCTCTCACTTTCCTCCAATCTTGAGTTCCTTTTCTCCAGAGACAGCCGAGGAACAACCTAGCCCGTGGTAAAGCCAAACACCAAGCTTGACATTATGCTGCAAATCCAAGCTAGTTAGACCTACAGTATGTAGAGAGCAGGAGAGTTGGAGGAGAAAGGTTGAAGAGCCTGGCAGCGTCATGGCCTTGGGGGGTCATGTCCCGATTGCTTGCTTTATTTATTTTCTGATGTTAATTTGACCTGAGCATTGAAGGAGCACAGGGTATCCACAATTTGCTGCCTGACACACAAAAGAGCCTGAGACCACCGCTGGAGATCGCAAATGTTGGAGGTTGTATAATATCTGGTCACAGTCCCCTCCTTATCCTCTGCATGTATTGTGGCCTCCACTTTAATGAGGACTGCATTAGAAAAGGCAGATCATTAAAAAGAGCCCCTTCTGATACTTTCCTGAGTGCTATTAAACTTAACAGCCGACCTCTTGCATTACATTTTACCCTCCCCTTTAAGCAGGAAGGGGACAGTGGGGTTTGATAATTCCAATTGGCAAGCCATTAATAATTTGAAGGAAAACAAGTGAGCTTCTCATTTAGTTGTGTGTGATAGTATCAACAGGCAAATGTGTAAGCCATTTTCTTCCCTTTTTTCCGCTTATGATGATTCTGATTATGTAAATAATCCCAATAAAGTAACGACAACTATATTATTAAAATGTCTGTATAACATATTAATGTAAAATTACAATTATGTTAATGCCCAGAAAGATTTCCAATAGCCCGAAGGAAACATACTGTTAGTGGTTGTAGTACAAAACATATGGCCTTTGTGAATGTTTTCTATGTTGATGAATTAATTTGATTATCCATCTCCCCTTGCCATGCCACAATGCAGAGACCTCCTTATATTCTCTTCAACTGCTGACCTTTTTTTACACTTGAACAGACTAAATCAGGCATACACCGAACAGAAACAAACTATACTTTAGTGTTAAGTGCAGTAATTCAGAATCACTGTGTTTGAACAGTGAACCTTTAGATTTTTAATCAAAAAACATTCATAATTCAGATGTTAGAGAAGCAGATTGTCCATGGGATTAAAAGATTGTGACTTCTGAGAAAGTGTGTCGAGAAAACTAAAAAGGCTTGTGCGGTGTTACATCCAAGAAAAGGTCATGGAAGGCGCCGCTGGTCAACATGCACCTCTCCAGGTCCTTCCTCTGTCACTCTGCATCATTTCTCTCATCAATAGTTTATTATGTGGGGCAGTAGCGGTCTCTCACTGCCGAGCCCCACTTGAAATGTAAAATTACAGCATAGTGAACAGGGCTCCACAAGGTCATTTAGAGGACAGCGAAGGAAGGCTGACACTAATTGATGAATGAAAAATAGGACTGACTCATGTCAAATGGATGTTTTTTGTTTGAACTCTATGATAATTCTCTTGAGCAGGAATCCAAAGTGCATATCCTTCTATGATAAGCATCATCGTGTTTGCATGGTCCCTAAAAAATAAAAATAAATAAATAAAGAACGTCACTCAACTGTTCAAAAATGTAACAGATGAAAAAAAAATGTCTTACTAAATATTCCTAAGCAGAGAGAAATATGGAAATAATGTCTGTATGCCTAAGGTAGTAACCTTTTGTTGCAACAGCTAAGAAGGACAGAGAACACTGCATATTCATGGTACACGTTTTATCTGAGTCCAAAATGATAGCAAGAAGGTGAAAGGAACCAAGATAATAAACAGGATGTGTGGGGAAGATGATACAGGCATCAGCATTGACAAAAAATTGAAGAAAAAAGTGTGGTTAAATCTCAAATCAATTAAAAAAAGGTAGGCATGTGTTTTTTCCCACAGAGAGGAAGCAGCAGGGGTTAAAAATGCACATTGCTGCAGCAAAGGAGCCCCCCTCCTCTCTTCCTCCCATACCCCAGCTGCAGTGATAAATGTCTCTTTGTATTCTGAACAGAAAACTGCCAGCTACAATGTTCTTGTCAGGAGACAGCTGATTTTCCCCTTAAACAGAGCAGAGTATATATATTCGTAATCTGCCCTTTCATAGAAGCAGAAGTTAAAACAAATGCTTTCTGCCAAGATACATAATGCCCAGAAAATGCCTCCCAAAAGACTACACGCTAGCAGGGTGTGCAAACTATGACCGTGTGCCTGTGTTTACAATCTATGTCTCCACAGCAGGTGCAGCTATAGCTTTTCAACCCATGCTATTTGCAGTTTTCTCAAACTCTACAGCATCCTGCATCTCTGCAGCATAACCATGGTTCCACTATGAGGGCTCCTAAATGGGAGTTGGTGCTACAGGTAATGGAGCTGATTATAGCTATCTGGGCTGCGGGCCAGCTGCCAGACTCTGCCCTGCCTGTGGGGCGCACAGGCCGCTTGGTGTCTGATATCCTGGGATCCCTGTAATACAAGCCTTGCTTTGGCAGCCTCTCTGTGACTGTCCTGCCCACTTACAGCCACACACAGAGTCTCTGTTGAGTTAGTTGATGTGTATAGTATGTCTTGATCAGGTTGTTTACTCTGCAACAGTCCAAAGTCATATCATCACTACAAGGATGTGGTATGTCATGCTGTTGTGAAGGTGTGAGAGGAAATCCAGTTGTCATAAGATCAACAGCAAATACCATCTGATTTTTTAAGTCCAGAGAAAAAGCAGCTCCTGGCATTCAACTTTTTTACATCAATTGCAAGTAGTCATTTGATCAGTTCAGTGACAAAGCATCAGATTAAAATGGCAAGACCATTGTTTTTCTCATGAGGAAAAAATGTTTAGGGCCCTTTTTATTACTACCGCACATGTGCAAGCACAAGCCTCTACTCTGTAAATCGGCTAGAATGAAGAAAAGAGCAGCAAAGGTTGCTCTTTTACCTTCTTGTAAAGTTGGATTTACATCCGATAGACAAAAGTGTCTGTGAGTGTAGCTCTGATAATATGGAAATAGATCAGGAACAAAGAAAATGTCTAGAGCCTAGTGAGAGGCCAAGTCGATAATCACAAATTTTCAAAAGAACATAGATGACATTGTAGGAGAGCAGATAACTAAGCAGATAACAAAATACAAATTCGTACACATACAAAAAGTATGTGAAAAAGTATCCTCTCCTTGTGCTACCACCTTATCGTGGTGGAGGGGTTTGCATGTCCAAATGATCCTGGGAGCTATGTTTTCGGGGGCTTCATGCCCCCAGAAGGGTCACCCAAGGCAAACAGGTTGCAGGTGAGGGGCCAGACAAAGCAGGACTCAGAAGACTCTCATGATGAAAAAAAAGTTACGACCTAGTTTTCCCCTGCCCGGACACGGGTAACCGGGTCCCCCCCCCCGGAGCCAGGCACAGGGGTGGGCCCCAATGGCGAGCGCCTGGTGGCCGGGCCTGCACCCATGGGGCTCAGCCAGGCATAGCACGAAAGGACGACATGGGTCCCCCTTCCCCTGGGCTCACCACCCACAGGAAGGGCCAAGGGAGTTGGGTGCAGTGTGAGCTGAGCGGTGGCCGGAGCCGGGGACCTTGACGGCCCGATCCTCGGCTGCAGAAGCTGGCTATATGGACATGGAATGTCACCTCTCTGGTGGGGAAAGAGCCCGAGCTGGTGTGCGAGGCTGAGAGATTCCGACTAGATGTTGTAGGACTCACCTTGACACACAGCGTGGGGTCTGGAAACAGGCCTCTCATGAGTGGGCATGAGTGGGCATATTGATGGCCCCCCAACTCCCCAACAGTATACCCACCCTTCTTGGGGTCCTGAGGGGCTGCTAGAGAGCGCTCCTTCTGGGGAATCCCTCATTCTACTGGGAGACTTCAATGGTCACGTGGGCAACGACAGTGTGACTTGGAAAGGTGTGATTGGGAGGAACGGCCCCCCTGATCTGAACCGAGCGGTGCTTTGTTATTGGACTACTGTAGTTACAGATTGTCCATAACGAACACCATGTTCAGGCATATAGGTCTCCATATGTGCACTTGGCACCAACGCACCTTAGACTGCAGTTCTTTGATCAACCTTGTGATCGTATCGTCGGACTTTCAGCCGTATGTCCTAGACACTCGGGTGAAGAGAGGGACGGAGCTGTCAACTGATCACCATCTGGTGATGAGTTGGCTCCGATGGTGGGGGAGGATGCAAGTCAGACCTGGCAGACCCAAACGTAATCTGAGGGTCTGCTGGAAACGTCTGGCAGAGTCCCCTGTCAGAAGGAGCTTCAACAATAACCTCCGGCAGAGCTACAACCACGTCCTGAGAGAGGCGGGTGGACATTGAGTCCGAATGGGCCATGTTCTGCGCTTCAATTGTAGAGGTGGCAGTCCAGAGTTGTGGCCGTAAGGTGGTTGGTGCCTGTCGGGGCGGCAACCATCAAACCCGCTGGTGGACCCCAGAGGTGAGGGATGCTGTCAAACTGAGGAGGGAGTCCTATCGGGCCTCATTGGCCTGCGGAACTCAAGAGGCAGCTGACAGGTACTGGCAGGCCAAGCGGCATGTGGCTACGGCAGTCACCGAAGCAAGAACTCAGGTGTTGGAGGAGTTTGGGGAGGCCATGGAGAATGACTTCCGGTGGGCTTCGAGGAGATTCTGGTCCACCATCTGGCGTCTCGGGGGGGAAGCAGTGCGTCGACACTGTGTCCAGTGGGAGCGGGGCACTGCTGACCTCAACATGGGACATTGTAGATCAGTGGCAGGAATACTTCTCAGACCTCCTCAATCCCGTCGAAACGCCTTCCAATGAGGAAGCAGAGCCAAGCGACCCCTGCCTATCTCTGGGGCTGAAGTTGCTGAAATAGTCAAAAAGCGCTTCAGTAGCGGGGCCCCAGGGGTGGATGAGGTCTGCCCTCGGTTCCTCAAGGCTCTGTATGATGTAGGGCTGTCCTGGCTGACATGCCTCTGCAGATATTTTGTGGACGTTAGGGGAATGCCGCTGGACTGGCAGACCAGGGTGGTGATCCCCTTTTTTAAAAAGGAGGATTGAGGGGTGTATTCCAACTATAGGGGGATCACACTCCTCTGCCTCCCTGGCAAGCTCTATTCAGTGGTGCTGGAGAGGAGGGTCCGCTGGGTCATTGAATCTCTGATTCAGGAGGAGCAGTGTGGTTTTTGTCCTGGTCGTGGAACAGTGGACCAGCTCTATACCCTCAGCAGGGTTCTCGAGGGGGCAAGGGAATTTGCCCAACCAGTCTACATGTGTTTTGTGGACTTGGAGAAGGCATTCAACCGTGTCCAGTGGGCATTCCTGTGGGGGTAGCTCTGGAAATATGGGATACTGACCCCGTTATACGGGCTGCTCGGTCCATGTATGCCCGGTATCGGGGCTTGGTCCACATTGCCGCTTGTAAGTCGACCCGTTTCCGGTGAGAGTTGGACTCCGCCAGGGCTGCCCCTTATCACCAATTCTGTTGGTAACTTTTATGGACAGAATTTCTAGGCGCAGCCAGGGGCTTGAGGGGATCTGGTTTGGTGGCCACAGGATCAAGTCTCTGCTTTTTGTGGATGATGAAGTCCTGTTGGCTCCGTCAGGCCATGATCTCCAACTCTCACTGGAGTGGTTCGCAGCCGAGTGTTAAGCGTCCGGGATCTGCACCTCCAAATCTGAGACCATGGTGCTCGACCGGCAATGGGTGGAGTGCCCTGTCTGGGTCAGGGAAGAGGTCCTGCCCCCAGTGGAGGAGTTCAAGTATCTAGGGGTCTTGTTCGAGAGTGGGTGAAGGATGGAGCGGGAGATCGAAAGGCGGATCGGTGCAGCGTCTACGGTGATGCGAACTCTGTACCGGTCTGTCGTGGTGAAGAGGGAGCTGAGCCGGAAGGGGAAGCTCTCAATTTACCAGTCGATCTACGCTCCTACCCTCACCTATGGTCACGAGCTGTAGGCAGTGACCGAAAGAACGAGATGAAGGATTACAAGCGGCCGAAATTAGTTTTCTCCGCAGGGTGGCAGGACTCTCCCTTAGAGATAGGGTGAGAAGTTCGGCCATCAGGGAGGAACTCGGAGTCGAGCCACTCCTCCCCGCATGGAGAGGAGTGAGATGAGGTGGCTTGGGCATCTGGTCAGGATGCCTCCTGGACACCTCCCGGGGGAGGTATTCCGGGCATGTCCATCTGGGAGGAGGCCACGGGGAAGACCCAGGACACGCTGGAGAAATTACGTCTCTAGGGTGGCCTGGGAGTGCCTTGGAGCCTCCCCAGTAGAGCTGGACCATGTGGCTGGAGAGAGGGAAGTCTGGGCCTCCCTGCTCCAACTGCTGCCCCCGCGACCCGACCACAGATAAGCGGAAGAAGATGGATGGATGGATGGATGGTGAAAAAGTATCAAATAATTATGATTAGTCTTCTTTTTTCTGTTAAACTTTGTAGTTCATTTAATGTGAGATATAACCACAAATGGGGCTAGAGGATGCCCAGACTGAAGCCCTCCCTGTCTTATCACAGCTTGCTTTATATGACAGTGGAGAAGGGGTTTTGCACATGCTTTAACCTCAAATAATTAAAAACACAATGGCGCAGTAAAAATGGCCGCAGCCTCGAAGGCTCAGACAAGAACTCAAATCAATCGTAGCCATAATAGGCTAGTAGAGCAGAGACTGCGACAGCACTCCTTAAATTTCACACAATTTCCCCCTTACCTGAAGAATTCATGACTGGTGCCATCTCTTTATCTTCCCACCTCTGTCTCTTTGTTGATTAACCTTTTAAAGACACACACTTAAAGACCCAAGCTTGACAGTCAAATTTAAATTCAGGTTCTCTCTGTTCTCCTACACAGCCCCCACCAATCTCAGCATATTACCTGCTCTTAATCTCTTTCCCACTGTCTGGGATCATCCTGATCCCCCTGTTTTCCCGTCTGCTATTGACATGGGCCTAGCTTGGCTAGGTGTTCAACAAACAACTGTGATTCACTTGGTTTCTGTGGAGATTATTAACACACCTAGCATGCCACAGCATTATGAATAAGCAATCGAGATCCGGAGCCCTATTTTCTCTCAGTCTCTGTGTTTCCTCCCTCTCTCTGTCTCTTGCTCTCTCTTTCCCTGCCGTGTTGTGAACTGAATGCCAGGATTGTCTAGAAAATGAGCTGTCAATGGAGGGCCCGCAATGAGACACATCAGGCTCATTGTGAGCCCTAGAAAATAATGAACCATTCCCATTTCTCACTCTGATATGTTCAATGCGCTATCCGTGACAAGTGCAGCAAGATAAGCACTTTCCTCTTGAGCTGATTAAATACACTGGGTGGGTATATTCAGGGGAGCTTGGGTGCAGGTGATGTCATTATAGTGTTAAAACGTAACAATATGTTTTGTAACTTGGCCAAAGCTGCCTTTTTTTTGTGTCTATAGCAAGAAGGGGAGACAAGGAAACTAGAGATGCTTGTCAAAACTTAGAGAAACAAAGCAAGCCTTTTTATGTATTTATTTTATTTATTTATCTTACCATCTCTTGACTCATTCCCTCTTGGAATTATATAAAAAAGGGGGATTGAAGGAATGGAACAACGCGATTTTTAAAGCATGTGTTGATATACTTATGCAAGTTCTTAAAAAACAAACACTACCAAGAGACAATGGCTATTTTTAAACATTTTGAACATAAAAGCAGTGTACAAACTTGACTAACACGCTGAGATGAATAAAACAAAGATGGTGAAGAAAACAACATTCTTGTCTGTAACTGACAGCAGACTAGTATATATTACCAGGGGAATAAAAATAATGGTCAGCTCTATTTTGATACAAGTAAGTGATAATTTAAATACAACAGGACGAGCTTCTTTCACTTTAATTGTTATCCAGATAAATTCATAATAAATAAAATAGAATAAAATGTAAATAATATAAATAAATAAATAAACAAACAAATAAATAAACAAATAAATAAAGCTTGAACAAAAATGTACTCTTGAAACTACATTTTTTTTTCCTAATACTTTCCACTATTTCCTCAATTCTATATATTTTGCAGGCCAAATTCTATATTTGCCGTTAATAACAAATTACTACATCTGCTTACAAGCATTCCCCAGTGAGTTTGTACAGGGACTGTGTGCATTCTGTCTGACTTAATGCCTGTATTGCACTGAGCTATCTGTTACTGTCAGCCATCTTACTTCCATGGGGTCAACATTAGATTAGGGAAATGCAAATCAAAATGGTTGGTTCCACTATAGTTTGTGTGTTAATCTAGTACTAACACTTGACTGGGTAACGTGTTGTTGGCAGCCTGAATCAAAAGAATAGTCTTGACTCATTCAATCAAATGTCTAGTTAAATCCTCTGACACACTTACTGTTAGTGAGAGAAAAACGAAACAAAAAACAACTAAAAACTTAAATGTCAGAGAGCTTGTTTTCTATTTTCCCTCCCTAAGACTGTTTACTAGACTCTCACCTTATCTCTCCATCTCTGTCTCCCTCACACACTCTCTTCCCCCTCTTGTGTTGTCAGCATAGCCCTGTTCCTGTTGCCTTCCTGATTTTGACACCTGTCAGCATTTTTGTTAGTAGATCAGAGAACTGCAAACTAGAGATGTTCCTGTGTTGAATTTAGGGCAAGTTTGCAGCAGAAGCACATGAGGTGCTTTTACTTTTTTCCCTTTTTTTTAAGAGGGAACGGGAACTGCTTGACTGGCACAATTTTGGGGTATGTGGGTTTGAGATGTTTGCAGTCAATAGATGGGACCAGAGAAGAAAGAAAGAAAGAGCAAGATATGCGGAGAAAGACAGAGAAAAGAGAGAGACAGGGAAGACACTGGGGGGAGTTGAAATCAATTAGGAACAGTGAAACCCTGCGGATTGGCTGATGGAAGAAGGGAATATGGAAAAGCCTGTGGCCCACAGAGGGGCTTCCATTCCTGGGCACTAGCTTCAGGCACACACCCACAGGGAGCTAACAGATAGATGAGACATAATCTCAAGAGGTGGAGGCCAAGGAATATGTCAAAAATAAAAGACGCCTATACTGTGCTTTTGCTAATTGAGCAGTGGGGGATCCATTTGAGTCTACCAAACGAAAGAAGAAGCTTTTTTTGGTTAACTTTTACGAATTGACCTGGAAATCACTCATATACCATAGGCTTCTAAACCAAGAAATCAGACATCTTTAAAACATCACACTCACAAATCCTACGGAGATAAGTCAAGTAATTTTACAATACATGATTCTAAATCCACAAAAATTACTGCTCATCCATTTCTGTGAGGAATCGAGTGTGATCAGTGACAATCAAAGAAACGTGTGGAAAAATAGATTTTGTTCTCTTTGAAAGGAGCCTCCTCAGAGTCAGCTCCTTTGCCTCTCCCTTGACACCAATGGTTCCAAAGAGCCGGGGCTAGCTTGTCTCACTTTTCAACCAAATCCCCTGAATTCATAGACATGCCTATAAAGATAAAGAAGAATTCATTTTTATATCATCCAGCTTCAAAGTTATGAGAAAAGTGATATCATCCATTTATATCCTATTGGTAGATATGCAAGATTCATTACATGTAAAAGATAGCCCTTCCTTTATAGATTTTTAACAGATTTAATGTAATTTGTTCTTCAAATTCCCCAGTCTAATCCACTCTGTGAGAATATTTCAGGTCAGGTTTTTCAAAGAGAGCAGACACTCTTTAGATTCTTGGCAGGGATTCAAGAGAGAGGTATTCTCTAAGATTTAAGTCTAAAATCTTTTCACAATCACTTTGCGGAAAGTTACTTTGTAGCTGCTGCAAAGATTAATGAAGAGTGTTAAAAAGGCTCAATATTTATGGTCCAATGCAAAATATCAAACTTCTGAATTAGCACAGAAAAAAAAATCACCAATGCAATGCATAGTAAGGTGACTCATGCCATACAAATGGATTTTCACACAAGATTACAGGGATGCAGGGCCCTCTTGCAAAGGCAACAGCTGTCTCCTGAACAAACAATACCTTTACATGGTCCTTGGAATGGTAAACATTTGCACAGCAGAGGCCAGAGTTTAAACCTTCCTCCGTTCAGTTCCCTTTGTTCTAAGCACTTATCAACAGAAGAAAACTGAACAAAAAACAAGGCGCTTCCATCCCCACCATGTGTGTGTTGCTGTCTTTTGGCAATAGCAGTCTCAACATGATTTCTGCTTTGGATGGCAGAAGAGAAAGACTATAGAACAGAGTTACTCCCAGAAGACATCTTAGAGTCTGTGGTAAACATCCAATTTGTTTTATGATGATTATTTCCTTTCACTCAACATAATGAGCACATGGTGTCCATTCTTGTCAATTAAGAGACATGAGTTCAAACCAGAATGACATAATCATGTCAGTTATAGCTGCTGTTCTAACTTACCAGCCTCGACTGCTGTACATCTGCTTTTTGCTCTCAAATTTCAAAGGAAAAAGGACATGAGATAGTAAAATTAGAAAAAATATTGTTCTGCATGAAGCACCCATATGAATTTCTGAATCTTTTCACCACAGTCAGCTCACAATGCCCTTGTACTATGAAGTTAGAGCACTGAGCTCGTATTAATAGAGGCATGATTAAAAATCCTTAATTATGTTAAAACCATATTTAGATATTAGTTGGAGTTACATGTAAAATACACCAAAAATGTTGTGTTGCGTGAATATTTGGCTATGTGTAGGACAATTTAAGAACAATAAAAGGTAAGTCAGCTATTGTGAACTTATCAAGTTAATGATTGACAGAAAATGTTGTGACATTAACATCAT
This sequence comes from Fistularia tabacaria, assembly GCA_901007705.1. Taxonomy (NCBI): domain Eukaryota; kingdom Metazoa; phylum Chordata; class Actinopteri; order Syngnathiformes; family Fistulariidae; genus Fistularia; species Fistularia tabacaria. Next base: position 410,220 of record CAAKHD010013765.1, on the reverse strand, counting down.
ATCCGACATTTCAACAAATATCAACATCTGCATCTGGATAATGTTTGCCTCCTGATGATGCCTGCTGAAAATGTCTATACAACTGAGTGACAGAATCTTTCATATATAAAATGTTGATCTATTTGTTGATACCAGCAGGTGCATAAGCCACTTCAAATTTATCCAAGGAAGGGCAATATTATCTAATTAAAACTTGCTAGCAGATAAATGCTGGGGATTTATAATGAATGGATAATTTCCTTTGTTGTACTGTTGCCCCTGTGAGAGTGCTTAGTTGATGCATTTGAGAATTAGGAACAATCCTTCGTTACTCTCTCAGTGAACTATGCTACTGAAGCACTATGAAAAGAAAGAAGTAAAAATACATTGATAACAACAAAGAAGGTAAAATACAATCAAAGCCATTTTCTTTAGTCCTTTTTGAGGAGAATTTGTGGCCAAAAAATTAATCTGTCTACAGTCTCAGACAAAAAAAGAATAAGAAACTGACCGAGCACCAAATTGGAATCCTTAACTGATCGTTGATTGTTGAATTATCCATTCCTACAGTTTAAACAAAATGGGCAGCATTGTGAAACCGCCAGTTGTTGCTAACCAGCAATGTGTCGCTGCTTTAAACATTTAGTAGGCATGTGTCTATCTAATTGCAGCAGATGCAATAATTGCTGGCAATGAAGGAAAAGAGAATATAAGGCTTTCGTTTTTTTTCCATTTGTAATGTCCTTCAAATACATTACTTTTAAGTTTCCTCCAAAATAGATATCTCAAAAGTAGATCATCAGCATGCATTGTAGGAGGAAAAGGTTAGTAGCAGAAAAAAGTTAGATGATTGATAATAATAATTTTCTGTTGTTCATCATCAAGTTGGTCAATGTGAGATGTTAAATATTAAAAAAATACGAGGTAAAAAATTTACAAATGAAGCCCTACATGTTTAATGCTTCGTCAAATACACCCACACAACACTCATAAAAATGGTCAAATGTTAAGATAAGATAATACTTTATTGATCCCCATAGGGGAAAAAATGAAATGCTGAAAGTAAGGACTTGTTTGCCATCTCATGCTCATTAACTTTATTTTCTATGAGAGCAGAGGAGGGAGTGAGAAAGTCTGAACTCAACCAGCAGAATAAAAAAATTATGTCTGCATTAAATGGGGGAAGATAATTTGGCAAAGGTTCCAAAACAGGAGCAAAAAAAAATAATATGCATTTCAGACACAATAAGAGATATTAAACACTGTGTACTTACATACAGGTTTTTAAAACTATACTTCAACGTTTCCCCTTTATTCAGGGTAAGATCATGTTTCATCCAAAAATATTTGCAATTTTCAAATTAATGGTCATGCTCTACTAAGCTGTTGCACCTGTGGTGTTTCCTTTGAGATTTCTAAATACCCTCAGATGAATAAAAACATCTGGATCTGCTCCAGATAGCTTTATTTTTTCCATTCTGCTTTCTCCCACTTACTGACCCACTCTCTCCTCAGTCTTACAAGCGCGAGTTAAGATGAACATGACACATTCTCTGGCATCTGCCAGAAATGTGGATGTCTTTTTAAATGGTTAGTCAGAAATGAAACATCAACATTAATTCCTTGCTAAATGAAACCTCTGAATAATGGATAAGGGAAAGTACAGATATGGAGATTTCTACCTTCTACCTTTGTGAGTTTAATTGCTGCCATTCAAACTCATCTAAGTCAGCCTTCCTTTAAGAGCGGACATCAACACAATCACTCGATAATAGTAAGCTTGTGGCCTTAGCTACATCAGTAGGACATTCTAGTTGAAATACAATTCATTAATCATATTAATCAGCGCACCATGGGGAGACTGCACTTTGAAAGATGCTTTTGGAACACAAACAGAGTTCTGACTGTGATACAATACACATAGGTCTCCCGTTGTCACTGACAAAAATATTCCAGGTGATGCAATCTTGCAATCACAGCCCACAAAGAGCGCACACAAAAACAGGCACATTCTTACCTTGGTCTGGCAGCTGGCAAACATTGGGTGGGACAGTCATGTTCAGCACATCATTGACAGCCGTGTCAACATAGTGTCCTCTCTGGACATCATGTTCACTGTCGGTCTGGTCGCTCTCCTCATGTCCACTGTCCTTCAGACTGTTCCCCTCCAGGTCCTTGAATGTCGATGTGCTACATGGGGGCCAGCAGGGGGAGAGAAAAAATGTTGATTAACTGTCACCTTTCCTCGCATGTTCATCCCTGTTCACGACAGATTTTACATGATTTTCTTTGTGTCCCCTTTATGTCCTCCTTGGACCCTCTTGTTACAGTGATAGTTATATATACAGTTTAGAACCAGTAAGGAGTCATTTGTTTGTGGATATGTCCTGGCTAAATGTTTCAGATTTGTAGACAACAGTCCCATTTTACACTTGTTGTCAACCTGAAATAAAGAGCTTCAAGTCTGTGGAAATATCCTACTTCACAGATCGCATGCAAGCTATGGAATTTCGGACAGGGACATTTTGGATGGATGCACTGACTTCAAGGGCATCTTGAACAAACAGGAGGTACTCACACACTTCAATCAAACAAATGCTGCAGTAATCAGGAATTCCTGGAAGGAAGATGATGTCGAAAATGCTGGAAGCATGCAAACTGAGCATCTGTCTTGTTTGGGCTCACAGTCAATAAAAAGGGTGGGAAACAATCAACAGCTACACAATAACAGTGTGATTTCCCTTCATTTGATACCCATTCCATCGGAACAAATTCCCCTTTACAAACAACACTAAATAGTTGTGAATGTATTAAAATGTTTTCTAGGGAGAAGAAGGAAGTATGTGAATGTTTTATGCAGGGAGAGAATTTAGTTTATACAGGAGAAAAAATGTTATAGAATGTGGAAAAAACTGAGATAAATAAAAAAAGGACGGGAGCATATGTGAAGGACAATACTGCATTCCCCAGTGTAGGCCTAACATTCTCCATCCGGGGAGGGAGGACTGCAGTGGAGGGAAATGCTGGCTCTCTGATGTTATCACTGTAATTGCACCTGTCCCAGACCATAGGCTCAGTGGCTCCTGAGGGGGAGTTCTTTGTAGTGTGCCGCAAAGGCCCACACTTGAATGCTCTTTATTTACATTAAAGGGAGGAATCTTTTGGGTAAAATTGCCATAATGGGGTTTCAAAAAGCAAGGATGGCTTCAAACTAAAATAATAGCCTGGATTGGTCTTCACCTGCAGGTAAAAAGACCTCCGAAGATCCTGGTTTTAACAGCTCTGCGGTTGTTCCCACCACCTTGCCTTCATCCCCATAAATCTATCTCTTTCAGTGTATACGTAAGTCTATTCTCATGGAACACCTCTCTTGAATTCATAAAAAGCCTAAAACATGACCATTTTTCTAGAAATCTTAGATCATCATTTTAGATTATCTTTAGAGAAAGATAAATCAATAAATAAATGCGTCTGGAGTATTTGTTTACACATTTGAACATGGAGGTGGTTGTTTTCTATAAAAACAATAAGCAGTCATTTACGGAACACATTCATTTCCTCACCTTTAATCTCCAAGGTTTGAGCTCAGACCTGCCTATTATGAGCTTCATTAATATAGACCATACCTTGGTAATTTTTCCTGTCTTCATACTCTGAGGATTTGAAGCCAGGCAATATGTTTTGCTACAAAATGTGGTAAAATTTCAAGCTATTATCACTTTCACTCTTTCATTCATTCATTATCTACCTCTTATCCTGCACTTAGGGCTACAGGGGGCTGGAGCCTATCCCTGCTGTCATTGGGCAAGAGGCGGGGTACACCCTGAACCAGTCGGCAGTCGATGGCAGGGCCAAATATAGAAACAACCATGCACTCTCTCATTCACATATCAGAACATTTTTCCAAATCTTTCCAAATAACGCTCTGCATGCTTTTGGACTGTGGAAGGAAATTGGCGGACACGGAGGAAACCCACACAGACACGAGGGAAACATACAAACTCCATAGAAAGACCCACTGTGGACGCTAAAACAGGGTCCTTTGTGCTCTGAGGCGGAAGCGCTAACTACAGTGCCACCATGCCACCTGGTACAACTGTCATTTTTATTATTAAATTTAGAATCTTGTTCTCATAAATTGGGGCAGGACAGTGGTGCAGTAGTTAGTGTTCTGCCACACAGGAAGGAGGTCCCAGTTGGATTTCGGCAGGGGACCTTTCTGTGTGGAGTTTGCAATTTCTCCCTGTGTCTGTGTGAGTTTCCTCCAGTCTAAAACATGCAATAGGTTCATTAGAGACCCAAATTTGCCCAGGCGTGTGAATGAGAGAGTAAATAATTGTTTGCCTGTATATGTGGACTGGCTTACTGCCAATGGTGAACCCCACCTTTCGCCCAATGACAGCTGTGATGGACTACTCCCACGACCCTGACTGCAGGATAAGCAGTACAGAGAATGAATGAATGAATGCATGCTCATACATTTTTATGCATTACTCTTCACCTGAATTCCTATGTATCATATGAATCATTCCAGATGTACAATTTGTGCAATATTATACAATCATTTCCCGATATATTTAATCAAGCTTTTCTAAAGATGAACCCATGTATTGATTTTTTGTGAAATGGCTCCCATTAAAAACAATGTGAGTAAATGAGTTGAGAAATTTCATGAAATTCAATAATCATGAAATTGTTGCATTGAGCAATAAATAACTATAACCCCCAGCAATGAGTGCCCTATCCGAACAATATCACAAATTACTATGAAGGTTTGCTGTAGTTACAATGAGGATTTTTGCTGCTCTAAATATGCAGTTTTAGATTGTTTAAAAGTATCTAATCAGTTTAATCAGATTATTGTGTTTTCTCCCAAAATTATTATCCTCACATCTTATTTCACTGAATCAGAACAAGAAAGTATTCATGCAAACTGTTCATTAGATGAAATAATAAAAAACCATTTTTTAAACAAAAAACAATGGAAACAAGTAGTTTATGAAAATTCCTAATCAAGACATACCTTTTAATGAGGTGGGCTCTGCTGTTCACATAACTAGAGTCAATTGAATAATTCTCCGTCTGTAACAGAGAAAAGAAGGGTGGGGGGAATATGGGTGGGGGTTGTGATTGAGGGATGATGTGAGGCAACAGAGGGAGGTACTTTAAATAGCAGAAGAAACTAAAATAATGTTACGAGTAATTGGCTTTCAGTCGAAATGTTATTTTACACACAGGACCCGGTGAGCAGTCTCAGCTTTACAGCTGAGTCCTATTCTCTTTCAAAGCACACACACAGAGCGGCTGGCTGGGAGTTGAGAGCTGAGGAGAGTGCTGCAGCGAGTGCAGCCTCTCTTCTCCTCTTTACCCTCCCGCTTTCTATCCCTTGCACCCTCCCTCCATTGCTGGTTAGCCCATCTTTAAAATGGAGTCATTAGGGAGGACAGACTATCACGCAGATGGGGGCAGAAGAAAAGTTTCCCTTTTTTCTGCTCTGAACTCTTTACTTTTACCATGTTTGAGGAGACATTAATGTAGAATTATTAAATAAATAACTGGAAGAGAAGTAGATGAAATTAAGAGAGTACCAAGGGAATCTTAACTCTGCAATTGCAGATGAAAAGACTTTCAAAATATGCATACGATAGATCTCTGACCCACATTAGAGAACACAGTTCAAAGGCATCCTACATTCAATTTTTTCCAACATTTATCTGGAAAAAAGAATGTCTGACAAGTACACATGGATAGGGTAGGCGATACACACTGACCAGGTAGCCCCTCTTGTTTCTGCCAAGTATTAACTCACACAAGGTAAGATGTGAGCAGGTCAAAGGGTATCACAGCCTCTAAAAGGACTTTCGCAGCCCTCTGGAATACAGGATATGACCCTTTCAAAAAGTTTGATAAGATGCAGGTGTTTTCTGTAGAAAGAAAGCATAGCCTTCACTTAAAATTCGACACCCTCAGATTCTGTATCCTGATAAACTAACTTCCAAGGGAAGTCTGGAGTACCAGTATCAAAGCCCTGTTGAAAGAAAAAAGAAATCAACCTAAGATAAGAAAGGTTAGCGTAGGCACTGGAAAACAGTTGCTGATTGTAAAATGAGCTGCATATTGAAAACAGCCCTGCTGCTGAGGGTACTGGTTCCCTGGTACATACCGAGAACAGAAGGATTGAACTTAATTAGGCGCTAAAACATGTTAGTATGACACAACATTCTGAAAATGCTCAAGAAATCACAATGCAGGGGGAACAATATCCTAATGTTACTGTGGGATATCTTAAAATAGATATACAAATATGTAAGTGTATGCTGCTTATAAAGCCAGTTGATCTGTAAAACACTAGCCAATAGGTCAAATTACCAATGAAAACAATCTGAAAGCAAGATTCATTTTATCATCATGTTCATGTCATTTTGTCTTGTTATGATTTTCAGATACAATGACATGTTAACAGATTAAATGAGTCCATCCACACATTTCTTTTCTCTAATAATTCAGTTTTGAAAAATATAAATACATAAGCAAGTACTTGCTTTCTCATCATTGCACAATACAAATGAGATGTTTTGTATTTACACATGGATACTATGATGAGTGACATGCTGCATTTGCATGGAAGGTTATCATCATTCGATCAATATGTTTTGTCCATTTTACCTTTCATCTTGATTAAACTTATTATTACTAAAGAGAGCAGACCCATAATTTAATTATGTATTAAATATTTTACAACTGACGTTTTTCTTTTATAAAATTCACTGCTAAAAAGACAAAAAAGGTAACACAAGTAGGAACATACTATGATGACCATTAGTCATAACAAAATATACATTATAATTTATGCTACATTAAGTTGAAAACAGCATTGACTTATTGGTCACTATTATAGAAATCATGGAAATAGATGCTATGCTATGTTATGAACTTCAGTGTGCATCTTACATTTCAACATTCACCAAGTCCTGGTGGACACACTTTGAACTATGATATCTTTTACAAGTGCCTTGCTCCCTGCTAGTGAATAATGAAAATACAGGGCATGAGAACCATGCAGGGAAACTATATTTAATAGACAAGTTAAAAAAAAAATCTTGATAAAATCTCTGTGGTTGAGGCCGATAATTGGTAGGTTATCCAGAAAGGACAGACGTTTAGCATGGTCTCGAGCTTTTCCTGTCCACACAGGACTCTACGTTTTCAAAAGAGTAAGTGTGGCATTGCAAACCAAAGAATTTCAAAGCCTGAATATACAGCAATTAACATTATAAGATTAATAAAAGCTAAGCATTTCAATCCTTCCCATAAATCCACATTATTTAAGGTTTCAAAATGTCATGCCTGATGTAGAATGCTTCCAATTTCACAAAAATATGCAAATATTATGCCTCACTATCTGCTCCACTACAGCTCATCTTCCAACAAAGCAGTTGGTCATTAATCAAATGAATCAACAAAGATGACCAAATTTTCCCCTATCGATGAAAATGTTGATAGAAATAAATCAACAGTCAAAAAATGAATAACCTTGGGCACAGATGAGTCACTCTGCATGCTTATTCTGAGGAAGAAATGGAAGCATTTGCACTGGCTTCCTGTAAAGAAATGTAATGTCTGCCCCCACATTTCTGACTGACCTCAAATTGGAGGACATGTCAATATATCTTGCCTTGGGGGTCAAGTTTCAGGCAAGAGCATGAGCACTGCTTGGCTACAGCAAGGACACCGCAAATGGCTACTTAATCAGGTTGGACAATGTGTTGTTGTGATCTAAGCGGCCCCAGTTTGGCGGCCAGAGCCACTCTATTCCAATAATTATTGTTCCATTTCATCTCAAGGATTGAAAAGAGGAATGTAGTATCTTGTGTTACAGGGTGGATGAGAGGAAATGGGTGAGACCTGAACTGCATGAGTCGTGCGGTTCAACAGCAGCCCAGTTACTTCCCCCTAAACACCCTTTGAACCTTTCTCACCACAAAAACCTGGGGCACAGGGACAATGGACTTGCTCTTTTGCTGCTGTGAGGAAAAGCAATCTCCTTGCCTAGTAGCTGCTGTAAGATTTGATTTGCTTTCCTCCCAGCGTGACAATTGGTTCTGCAGTCTGGATGCAAGTTTATTCGTTTTGCTGGGGCATGGGGAGCATCAGAAAGAGGAGGAGGGTGGGGAAGTGAAGACACCAGTTGTTACACCAGTAAACAACCGACAAGCTCAGCAGATGTCACACAGATCATAGGAAACAGGAAAGAAAAAATTGTCACAGCTGCCCCTATGTATGAATTACTGAGTCTGACACAACAAAGTAAAACATTTAAGCACAGTAGTAAGCTTAAAAATATGTAGATGGAAAGAGGGATACATGCTAGTAAGATGCTATTTTGGGATAAAAAGGATACATAGAATAGTGTCACATCATTCTACTTTTAGCTAAATTAAAGGAAGAGTTTTTTTGTTTGCATGTGTTTGTGCATCCTTGTGTGTGTGTGGGGGGGTTGTTTTTATTTGTTTTGTTATTTTGTTTCTGCTGCTGCTTCTCTTCTCCCTGACAAGAGATATCTTTACTCAGGATAAATGTTGACAAAACTATGATTGTAGCCCCACATACGGCAACTATTTAGTTCAAAGACTGATGCACATTGGCAATGTTTTCACAGAATTTAACATTTGAGATTCAAAATTGCTCAATGGAAGATAACTGGGCTGGCTCGATTGGAATGATAATTTAGCATCAAAAAGAAGGAACGACCGCAAAAGGGACTGTTTCATGGGCTTGACTGGTGCAATCTGTTAAAATCATTTGTTAAGCAAACATACACCACAGAGCCACATCATTTAAGCTTGAAGACTAATAGACAGAATAAATTAAGTCAATCAGATCAACCTGCTGTTTCACTCAGGTTTGAAATATCCAATGTTCATCCTGTCTTTGTTTATTGTTGCTGTTCCCTCATGTACTCCCCTTAGTCCAGAAAGGAAATGTGAAACATATTATTCCTTGTTATTGGTATCCCATTGCAAAAGGAAAGGATGAGAAAAAACAAGGGGATTTACAGGGCGAACTAAATGCAATGCCAATAATTTTTCACAATGTTTCACAATCAAATTTTTTTCTGTGCTCTGCAGCTTATTCAGAACAGTTGATTCCATCTGCAATTACTATTCTTTTGAAAAAAAAGGCTTGAGCACTACAAAATGGGAATATTAGTTTATTCTATATTCACATTTTTGAACACATACTCTCACTCGTACATTACAATTCTTCTCTTGCCAAGACATACTGAATACTGACCACCAAATCTCTGGGTTAGTACCCAGCAAACCCCTCAAGGAAGCTGACATAGTCTGTGTGTCACCCATGAGGAAGACAAAGAAACTCGCCTCTCTTTGAAGTGAGTTTATTTTGTTTATACTGTGTGAGGGAAAATACCATTATCAGGCTCAGAGCTTCCATAATCCTGCATCTCTTACCCCCTGCCCTTGGCACTGGCGACTGTGGCACCTTCTTCCCGATCGGAGACTTTCCCATAGCTTCTCCACCATCTGCTAAATTATAGATTTCCCTCTTCCTTTAGAGAGGGCAAGTCCTCCAGGGAGGATCAGTGGTAAAAAGGGTGAAAGAGAGCCTGAGGCAAAGCTATAGTTGTGGATAAGATTATATTTTCTATTTCTCTCTGTTAGTGGGTTGCCATGGTGAACATGAAGAGTTATTACCATTTAATATTAACTGGCGACCCTGCAAACTGAAATTATAAACAATCAATTGTAGTATGTATAAGTGACAAATAACCTGTCACTTTCTGTGAGTCATTTCACTTCATCACCCATCAATTCACCCCAAACCCTGTAGCCAATTTGGGAATCAATCATGTTATGAAGGTGAATTATGTTGTGGTGTGAGTGTGTTAAAAGGGTTTCCTGCACCTCTGTAGTGAGTCGATTTTTACAGCGTATTTTAGGATAATATATATATGTGTGTGTGTGGGTGTGTGTGTGTGTGTGTGCTTGTGCGTATTCGTGTATGTATGTATATATATATATATATGTTTGTATGGATACACACACACACACACACACACACACACACACACACACACACACACACACACACACACACACACAAACAATGGTAAATCAATCAATTATTCTGAGCTGTGGTGCTCAGATAACTTGTTTTCAAAAATTCACCAGGCAAACTAAATAACATCCTATTTCAAAAACAATGAAAACAATAGGTACACTCAACACAACTTCCTGCTTGCTATTGCCTTCAGATTTTTTGCTTTTCCTTTTTCAAATCACACTAACAAATACCTTCACCAAAACAGCCATGCCATACATTCATAAAGTTCTCAAAAGGCTTGAGTCTACAGGATATTGCCCCGATCCATTTGTCTTCTATACTAAAACACATAATTGTCCAGACATGTCTCCATGTCACTTGGGCCTACAGGCACCAGTTAGTAGAGATGTGATTAATTATACATACATTGATAGAAACAGCATTCATTATTCATGAGCTCAACGTCAGAGCCATTTCCCTCCTTTTCACCATGATGAAAAGATTTTAAATAATAGGCTCCCTTTGCAGACATCTACATTCCATCGTAGCCAACTGACACTTAAGAGGCTTAAGTCAGAGCTGTTGTCTTACCAGGGAATCACAGTTCAGCCCTGACATGTTTTGAAACTTTGGAGCTCATATGGCTTCCAGGGTCAGAGTTTTTGTTTTGTCTTTGTCTTAGGGAGACAAGGCAGGTTCTTTTAAGCCTTTCAGATGGAGTTATAGTGTCTACTCAAACACAATCAATGAATAGGGGTCTACTGCATCCCCAGACACATAGGGCTGGATCAAGTTTCATTTAACACCTGTTTGGTGCTTGTGTGCTTTCTGACTTTTACTATCCCCAAGTCAGAAAGAAAAAACAGAGGACTGCAATGTGATTAAGATTAATGGTTTTACATAATAAAAAGGGGGATGGAAGAAATGACTGTCTTCACTGTTTCCTAAAAGGAATAGGCTTACTTTTTTAAAGCCTGTAGAGCCTAATCAAACTCAGAAAGCAGGACCTTCCCCTTTGGGCAAGTCTTGAGGGATTTTCTTTAATTAAGATGTCAGACTAAAAACTTTCTGCTCCTCTTATCCCACAGTGCGTTTATATGTGTTCGCCATGAAATGAGAGATAGGTAGTAATCGTTTTAAAACACTCCAGGAAGGTTGAGGTTAACATCTTATCTAGAAAGATACTGAGGTTTCAAGGCTCTGTGTGAATAAGCATTAAAAACATATCATTATTAGAGGGTGTTTATTCTTCCTTAGACAATTACTAGATAGAGGTTTATCCTTAGTTGTGCCCTTTAATGATGAAATAGATAGAAAAAAAACAAATGTAGAGCACAAGAAATTCTCAGAGGTTTCAACCACCTCCCCTGGGTTATAACTTACAAATTACACATTCATGAATTATGGGGTTTATGTAAACACATACCCCTTATATGCTAATAGAGCATAGACAGATTTAACAACACAACTTTATGTGTATTTTAAAGCCATCATCTTTGATTGAATTATTTGACAAGAGAATGACAAATATCAACTATCTGTGCATCTGGGAGGGGAAGTGATTAACTCTCAGACATTACATGTTAGAGCAGAGCTTCATAAATTTGCCGCTAATTACCTAAAGGTGGTGGAATTCACATTCCTGAAGCGTTAGTCTATCCGTCTTTCTTTCCCTTTCACCCTTCCTCTTATTTCTCTTGTTCACTGTGACAAGGCGTCTTTCCAGACATTTTAGTTGGATGGAGATTTGCAGCAGCTCATTACAGACTGGGAGGCTCTGTGAACGGAAGCAGTCACTCTGAGATGGATTGAGTGAGTCTGTTTATTGACATGCCTTAATCTGACACTGGGTAAAGGGAATGAGTCACCGCCTCCAGACACACTACAACATCATAGTCACTCCAGCAAATAGGGAGGCAGCACCGAGGATACAAGTGGAACTTTATCAGCGCTCATTAATCCAGCTACCCCAGGCCATTCGCTCAAACAAGCCATGTTTACACATATTGGCTGGATAGAGAAGCGATGGGGCTTTTCAAAAAGGCATGTGTGCAGGTCATCTTGCCTCACAGAACACCCACACACATGCATACTTTCATGACCACATCTCATCGAAACCCTGAACACCACAATCTTGCAATTCCCATTAAACAAAACTTGTATGTACTAGCTGCTCCTAAAAAAATGTCACTGCTTTTGTCACATTATTCAGAGTAAGCACTCATATCCAGACGGGATGATAACGCTTGGTGCCTCAGCATGAACCATTTTTATTACATCGATGGACAAATGAGTTCTTTTAGATGCATACACAACAAGGCCACTCCTGTCAGTAATTTAAGTAGTCAGCTTGTTGATATTGATGCACATCTGGTGGCCCTATTTAGAATGGTCTCTAATGGCAGCTGTCAGCACTGTGAATGACAACATAGTATTAGCTGTTCACACATCATCGCTGCATAAGGAAATCTAACTTGTTAACAGGACTGGGCAGGGTTGCAACAAAACCACCCCCTGCACTATGATATCAAATCAACGCTTAAAATTAATTTGAGATACATGTGTGTGCAAATATTTAAAATTTTACATTTCAAAGATGTTGAAAATATATTAAAACTGTCAGCAAAATGCAGGAGTGAAATGTGAAGGCAAACTGAAAACAAAATAATTCTTGGGAATAAAAAAACAAACAAAAAAGCACATGTAGTGCCACTGAGCAGGGAAAAACAAGTGAAGAAGAATAAGCACTCCCCTGCCTCCACAGTGAGTCACAGAGGGAATAACACAATACGAATTTACAGTGAAACACGTGTTCATAGACAAACACATACACAGTCGCAGTGGGGCAGAAAGTTGGAATGAGGCCTGCTGTCATCTCCACAAGGGACTGGGAGCCTAGCAGCTTGAGAGCTGGGCCAGTAGAGAGAGGGCCAGATGCAGCGGGCTTGACCCACTCATTCATGGGGGAGTGGGCAGAGGGGAGTTCAGCAGCTGAAACACAGAAGGATTAGCCAAACTGACTTCATTTAATTGAATTTGTATTAGGGCAAACATCGTTTTTCACTGTGTGTGTGTGTGTGGGGGGGGGGGGGGGGGATAAGGGACATGGAAAAAAGGAAAAAGGGGGGGTCTTCCTCCTGCC